>JAQGDQ010000040.1:920299-975404 GCA_030141605.1 Tubiluchus corallicola
TATATTTGTCATATCAGCACTTGATTCAAATGTTTTATAGTCTATAGATTCCTTTTCTTTATTATAAACATTTACTTCTCCAATTGTTCTATTCTTTTAAAAAGCTCCTCTGTTTTTGCCGATAGTTCTTGTATAGCTTTTATCATTGGGGCGATGAGTTGGTCGTAGGCAAAGCTCATTTCTTGATGGGTGATGTCGGGGTTGTTCACCTCTGTATCTTTTACCCCCGAAAATTCCATCGGGTCTACGAGCTCTAACATTTCTTGGGCTATTATCCCCCTGTGCCAGCGTTTGCCTGCTTTGCTTCCCTTGGCGTGTTCCTTATCATCGTACACACGTTCGCCTTTTTCATCTGTTTTGAATACTTCTCTTTCCTCTGTCTCTTCTACTCCTTCTCTTTCTTCTCCTTTTACTTTTTCTTTTACCCAGTATCTATCTCTATTGTTGCCTCTCCATTTGCGGGTTTTTATCTGCTTTACAAAGTCCAGTCCCAGCTCATTATCGGCTATGTCTATCTTATCCCGCTCGTCGGAAGTTACCGCGTTACCACTGCCTAGTCTTACAGTAGTAGTAGAGGTTCCAAGCACCATAGTGTTAGTTTCTGATACGTTTGCATTGTATCCCAGTGCGGTGGATTGGGATCCACTGGCTATTGCAAAGGTTCCCAGTGCGAAGGAATTGCTTTCACTGGATATTGAATTTTGTCCCAGTGCGGTGGAACTGCTTCCACTGGCTGTTGCTAAGCGTCCCAGTGCGATGGAATTGCTTTCACTGGCTTGCGCACTTCGTCCCAATGCGGTGGAACTGCTTCCACTGGCTGTTGCGAAGTATCCCAGTGCGGTGGAAAATTCACCTTCGGCTTTTGCTCTGTCTCCCAGTGCGGTGGAACTATTTCCACCAATTATTTGTGCATTGGTGTTGTATCCTAGTGCGATGGAATTAATTCCGTCAGCTGTTGCACCGTTTCCCAGTGCGATGGAATAGGCTCCACTGGCTACTGAATTGTATCCCAGTGCGGTGGAACTGTCGACACTGGCTTGTGCTAAGCGTCCCAGTGCGGTGGAATTATTGCCATTGGCTTCTGCATTGTATCCCAGTGCGGTGGAATCTAAACCGTTGGCTTGTGCTAAGCGTCCCAGTGCGGTGGAATTATCGTTACGGGCTATTGCATCTTTTCCCAGTGCGGTGGAACTGTCGCCACTGGCTTGTGTATCGCGTCCCAGTGCGGTGGAATTATCGCTACTGGCAGTTGCTCCATTCCCTAGTGCGATAGAATTGGAACCACTGGCAGTTGCAGATTGTCCCACTGCGGTGGATTTGAGTCCACTGGCGTCTGTGAGGTATCCCAGTGCGGTGGAAAAGTTCATACTGGCTATTGCTCTTCGTCCCAGTGCGGTGGAACTGTCGTTACTGGCAGCTGCAAGGCTTCCCACTGCGGTAGAATTGATACCACTGGCGTCTGCACCATTTCCTATTTGCACCTGTTCGGTAGAACTACCCCTTGTGGCATCCCTCACTGCCTTACTGGTGGCTAAGGTGTTGCTGTCGTCAAGTGTGGGGCTGTCGCTCTTGGGTAGGTTATGCCCTGTTTCTTTGTTTACGGCTATCAAACTCCCCGCCCCGTCTGTTTCCACGGTGCTATTGGGGTCAAGGGGTGGAAGCTCGCTTTCTACTGTTATTTTCGCGACAGTACATTTAAAGTATGCTTGTGTTACATTGTCTCCGCTGGCTTCTACGTAAAAGGATATGTTTTTATTAGGTGCAGTTACTCCATATTCAAAGGATCGCGACACATTGGCGTTTCCATCGTCTCCACCACCCGAACCCGTTATAAATATTGGTCTATCATCTATCAAGGCACTTGCTTCATCCCTTACCCGTAGAAACAAGTCTCTGTTTGCTCCGTCTTCATTTACAAAGGATACCTCGTAGCTAATCGTATAATTACCCGCTTCTTTCAGTATAAACTCATCATTGGTTGGGTCTGTTTCTAAAACATCTGTGTTTTCGCTTGGATTATCGGGGGTATCTATTAGGTTTATCAGCGTTTCTACTTGTGGCACTTCAAACTGTGCGGCTTGCTCCATCCCAGCCTTTACCTCCTGTGCACTTTCAAGGGCTGTAATACGGCTCGAAAGCGTCTGGTCTTGTTCGTTCAATGTGTTAGTAGCCTTGCTTGTTGCCAGTATGTTGCTGTCATCTTCCGCAGGGTCGTCTGTTTTAGCCGTTAATCCCACCAGCTCCCCATTGCTGTTGATGGCTGGCAGCTGTATGCGTGGGTCTTTTGTGGAGCTTATCTCCAAATTGCCGCCCAGTGTGCCGTCGGTAGCTGCTGTGTAGTCGGTGCGTGTTGGTTTGGTAGATCCGTCTAAGTAGAGCCTATCGTCTGCGGGTGTTTCTTTGAGCATCAAGGTTATAGGCAGTGTTATGTTAGTAGCCCCTTCGTAGATAGCTATCTTACCCCCTACATAGCATATACCGGGTGCTACATCGTAGTTGCCACCATTAGGCGTTACTTCCACGCCTCCCAGTATGCAGTCGTCAAGATTGTTGAGCAAGCCTTGTTCCAATGCTTTGTATAGTTCATCTTGTAGTTTTATCCAGTCGTCGCCAAACCACCTACGTACACCTGTTTCTAAACTTTGTCTTTTCATTTTGTTTGAATTTATTTATTATTTATTATTTATTAATAATTAATTTCTACTATATAGTAGTTTTTCCCTGCTGGTCTATACCTTTCAATCCACGCCCGTATTTCTTCTTCTCGATCCGTTACAGCGGGGTCGTTGGGCAGAGCTATGATAAACCTCTCGTTCACTTTGTCGCCTGCATTGGCTCCTATGTATATACCTGCTGTGCCGTTGCTGTCTTCATTTTCAAAACCTGCAAATACGGGTGTAGGCTCGTTGGCGCTTTCGCTCTCAAAGCCTGTGTATATCTTACTTTCTTGTCGTGCTATGTTGAGTATTCTTATGCGTCGTTGGGCAAAGTCAAAAAGGTCGTTCAAACTGTTTTGTAAACTAAACTGACTGCCGTTTACATTGGCACGGTAGCGTAGGTACTGCCTGCCCAGTGTAAAGTAGTATTCTTGGTTGGTTTGGATGTCGCCCGTAGGTTCAAAGTCTATAGCATAGGAATCTGCCCAGTAGGTGGTAAGCCCTTCGTTCAATCCTTCGGCCAAGTTGCCCAGTCGTTCACGGTTGAAGAGTAAGCCCAAGTATTCCCGTACATATTGCGGTATTTTGTAATTAAAAAATATCATTCTTCTACTGTTTTATAAGCCCAGCTATCTATTAATGCCTGTGTACCCCCCGCGTAAGCAAAGTAGCCGGCAGCTGTCTTGTAGCTCGATTGTTTTATGATAATTTCATCTCCTATGGTTTCTACGATTATCAATATTTCGGGGATAAAGTCGGTAAATGAAAGAAAGCCCACTACGGCATCGTTTATCCCCTCTACTTCTCGCATAGCATCTATAAAGCTGTTTAGTAGGAAAGTACCGCTAAAACTTTCTAAGGAGGTGTTGTCCTGCAAAAAGTCATCTAGTGCCGTTTTCAAGGCTGTTTTTATATTATCCAGTCCAAACTCGCCACGGTAGGTTATTGTAACTGTAGCATCTAGTAGGTCGGCTTGCTCGCTTCGCAGCAACCAGTCAGAACCTACAGGCAGCGTGTTGTCTAAATAAGCCTCGGCATTGGTTTTTTCTTGGTCTGTCAGTTTTACTATTTCGCCGTTTTCTATTTTAGCTGCTTTTACTAAGAAAAAGCCCGATTCTTGTTCTTCTACTGCAACACGTTTTATTATTTTCTTGCTCTCGTCTATTGTCGCATAGCCAAATATACCTGTTTCACTGTCCCATTCCAGCACATCGCCATTTTGAAACTTTAATAGCGACTGTATGGTTTGCAGCTTTGTACCGTATTGGTTGTTAAATAGTAGTGTTTCAATAGTTTGTAGCTCTACTTCTGTCAGTTGCTCAAAGCTATTGGTAGCCGATGCAAATGCATCAGCCAGTAGTTGGTAGATAGCCGTTGCCGATGTGCTGGTTAGTTCGGGTATCAACACTTGCAGCCTATCTATTATTACTTGTTTTATTTCTTCTTTTGTACGTGCCATAATTTATTTTTTAAAAAGGTTTGGTGGCCAAGGTATTAGGCTCATTATTTAGTACTTTCAAGTTTATTTTACTCAATTCATCCTTGGACGGTTCAAATTGCAGTTTTTGTCCTTCGTTTAAATCGGCTGGCAACTGCGTTAAATTGTTATTTAAATGATGTTTAAATATTTGCAATTCATTACCATAGGCTAATATGGTAGCATCTATCATACTTTGCCTTTTACTCACTATTTGTGTTTCCATTCTGTTCGTCTTTTTTCTCTTTTTTAATTAATATTCCCAACTTCACTTTACGCCGAAACCCCGACCGTCCTAATGTAGTAGTTACTTGTTCTGCACGATACGTTCCTTCTCTATCTGGGTATTTTTCATCCACCACCTCTACTGCCGCTCCGTGTTGTACAAAAGGTAGTAAAAAGCCTGTTATTGTACCGGTATAGCCTTCGTATTTCAAGCTGTCCAGTTTTGCCTCTGCGGTGTTTTTTAGTGTTTCCTTATCTGTTATATTATAGAAAAATAAGCTACGTTGCTCGCCATCTTTGTCGCCTACTTCTTCCTCTATGCGTTCGTTGTTTTTTAATACGGCTGTGGCTTTTACTTTGAGTTTAATGTCATCTTCCGTTTGATATTTCAAGTCGTCCGTTACCGTGTTGTTACGTAGGTTGTAAGCTGCTTCGCCCCGTTGCTCTTTGTAGGCATAGTTTATAAAGAGCTGTGTGCCTTGGGTTATATAGGCCGATAAGCCGTATTTGTCTATAAATTCCTGCACGGTTTGAGCAGCCGATACTTTGGTTATTACAAATTTTTCAAACTCTATTTCTGGTACTTCACCTATCAAGTCTATACCCGTGCCGTCCAGTGCGAAGTTCAGTATTTGGCTTAGCGTTGTGTTTTTAAAGCTTTTGTTCAATGTGTTTCTTCGCAGTAAATAGGTAGCATCTTCGCACTCTACCACAAGCGGAGTAGATAGGTTTATTTTTTTTATATATCCTTGGAATTCCAGATTTTCCTCACCATTATAGCCCGCATATACCTTTACTTCATCGCCCACTTTAAACTCTTTAGCAAACTCTACCACTGTATTATTGCCTTTTTGTTGCAGCCGTGCTGTGGTGGGGAGCTTTATTGTGCAAGTGTCTGCCAGTTGGTCGTGGCTAGATACAACTACTACCTCGTGTACCCTGTTCAGTTCAAAGTTGCCTATCTCCAGCCGTATGTTACATATAAAAGTGGCCATTACTCGTAACTTGCATTTATCTCTACCTGACCTGTGGATGACACCGACAGGTTTTTTATAGTCATACCGTCCCGTTCAAATTCTTTTCTTATAGCAAATTCAAGCCCCCCCTTATCGTTGTTAAGGTAGTCGTCTATACCCACCCCCACACGTGGAAAAGGGCGTATCTCCCCTTTGCGAGCAAGCAGTAAGAAGGCTTGATGCTGTGCCGTGCCATCCTTTACACTAAAATCCCCTTTGATTATCTCAAGGTCTGGGGTTTCTGTATTTATATCTACAAATAAGTCCTTCATAGTTATTAAATCTCTTATCTTATATTTTATTAAATCTCTTAATGCTTTACATTTGTGTTCTCTATTTTCGAAAAATCTTCTTTTATATTCTCTTCATCTCTTATAATTGCCGTCATAAGTGCTTGATAACCTATTCCTCCATCTTGAGGAGTAACAATCTCTGGGGTTGTTATAGCATCTTCTAAAGTGTCTACTCTGGCGGAGAGAACACCAAGCTGTGTTACCAGTTCTGGTGTAATAGTAAGCCCTCCATTACTGCCTTCGTTCATTTGTATAGTTCCTTCCGCTGCGTTTATGGTTATGCCTTTCTTTTCTTTGGCTATTTTTACGCTGTCTATTTCGCTGTACATAGTTACGTATAGTTCCTCGCGTTGTCCATCTACCGGGGCTACCAGTACCCAACTATCAATGGCAGGGGTAATTACTATTCCGTTTGTGTTGTTGTCCACTGCTGCCCGTAGTCTTACGCCAAACAGTTCTATGTCGCTATCATCTACCACGTCTATGGTATCATCATCGTTTATTGCTATTACTTTGCAAGGGTAGCCCATACGTGGTACTTGCCTTTGCGAAAAAATCTTAAACTGTTCTTGTAATTCTCTTGTGTTAGTTGCCATTTTATTAAAGTTAAAAGTTAAAAACTAAAAGATGAAGATAGTTTTTATCTATTATCTTATTAAATTTTATTCCTGCCTTTTGTAGCTCCCCCCATTACAGTAGTACCTATGATGCTTGATTTTATCTTGCGTTTCAATATATATACAGCCCCTTCTACTGCGTCGGGGCCGTCGTCGTGGCTACGGCTTTTGGGTGATATGCTTTTAAATTGTTCTACCAGTCTTTGCATATGTGGGTTTTTCTTCTCTTTTTCGTTAAATATGAGTTTACCCGAGCTGTTGAGTGGTTCGAGGCTGCTTTCAATGCGAGCAAATTTATTAGGTTTTTTACGGGTATCACCTGTTATATGTAGCGGTCTGTTTTGCTGTACCGATAGTTCGTAGACCTTGTCCTTGACCAAATCTTGCACAAAGTTTGTTTCCATATAAAAGTAGCAGGCTACACTTGGCGGTACTATATCTTCTATTTGGTACAGCCATTGCAGCATATTAGCCGTAGTGGTTTGTTCTAAGAAGGTTCTTATTACATAGTACTTGCCATCTTTATAGCCGACCAATACAGTGGCTTTGTAGTCGTTTGTTTTGCTTTCTTTAAAAGAGGGGTCGGTATAGCAGACAAGTGACTTAAAAGTTCTAAGTGGTGGGATATGCCCCCAATGAACATCTCTGAATACCAACCCTTCTTGTATTGGGTTGTTAAAATACTCTCTTTGTGCAGAAGCATAGCTTATTTTGGAGAGCATATAGTTAACGTGCGAAAGGCTATAACGCTCCTTCCACGTAGGCTGTCCTTTACTGTCCAGTATGTTTATTTTGTAATGCTTGTCGGCAAATTGCGTACTTTGTGCCACTACTCCGCTATCGCTTATGCGGTTGCCTGTTATTATAAATCGTTTTGCCCCTTTTACACTCATAGAGGGGAAGAGAGCATCGCTTACCCATTTAAACTTTTTAATGCTACGGTCAGGATTGTAAAAGTCTTCGTCGTGGTCTATATCGTCTACCACTATATAGTTGGGTCGTGTCTCCTCGCTGCGTTTGCCTCGTGGGCTTTGTCCTGCACCAAAAGCATGAAAGGCGTTGCCTTTGTTGGTTGTAAAGTTGCCTGTTTCCCAACCCCTTATTCCTTTTTGTGGCCCATAGTCGTTGACGATACGCTGGTTGTCTTCTAGGTTTATCATCAGTGGAGTAAGCAAGTCCACAGCATTGTCATAACTATGGCTTGCCAGTATCATATTGAGCTTTTCCTTTTTGCCAAACATAAGGTATATTGGCAGGAACAAGCTTGTAATTACGCTCTTGGCGTGTTCTCTCGCCACTTCTAAGGTGATGTATAGCTTTTTTTCTTCAAGTACTTTATTAATAAATCTTTTTTGGAAGAGTGCAAATTCTGCATCGCAGTAATTTGGAAAGTAAAATTTAAAGAATGTAAGAGGGTCTTTTTGTAGTTTTTTTATACGTGCCTCTTGTTCTTTTTTGCTTTCTACTGGTACAGGGGTGGCACGTAGTAGGTTACTGCGGTAGTCTACCCAGTCGTTTATAGCTTGCCGTTTTTGTGTAATTGTTTCTTTTATCATTTTACAAGCGAGTTTAGGTAACTATCGGCATAGCTGCTTATCTCTTTAGCACTTTCCAATTCTGCTTTACGCACATAGTCGCAAAAGCCAATCATCACATTTACTGCAGTTGTTACGTTTATTTCCCTTTCTAAGCGTTCAATGGCCGTAGTCAGTTTGCTTATGCTATCTATATCGCCCGTTTCTGCTTTGCCTTTTTTATCTATTTTTGCCAATAGGTCGTTTAGTAGGTTTTGCATACGTGCTATGTTTTCGGCTTTAGAGGTTACCATACCAGCCTTGAGCTGTCCCCAGCCTTCACCGCCTTTGTCTTTTGGTTTTACGTATCTGCTTACGGTGCTTTCTGCTAAGCCTGTTTGTGCTGCTATTTCTTTTTGTGTAATCCCGTTAAGGTATAATGTTTTGGCGTAATCTTTCTTGACTTGTGCTACTCGTTTCATAGCTTGCTTTTTGTGTCAAAAATAGAATTAGCAGCTCGGTTTTAAAAATAGTATGTAGTTGAAGTACATACTATTTGCACAGGTTTTACCCATCCTCTATTTTTGCAGCACGAAAACAAGCAGCTATTTAAGTTTATGAAAGCAGCCATACTTAATACCGAGGCAGTAAACCGACACGGTTTTAAAATACTTACAGGTGGTATTAACCTAGAAAATTTTAAGAAGAACCCCGTAATGTATTACAATCATCTTGATTATCTCTCGCCGGTAGGTAGGTGGGAGAACGTAAGGGTGGAAAACGGGCAATTAATAGCCGATCCTGTTTTCGATACTCAAGACGACACTGGCAGAGCTGTAAGTAGAAAGTGGGATGAGGGTTTTCTTAATGCTACTAGTGTAGGTATCGTACCGCTGTTAAAAAAGAATATAGAAGGTATAGAGACGTGGATAGATAGCGAGATTTTGGAAGTATCCATTGTAGATATTCCCTCGAATCCTGAAGCCGTTAAGCTAAAAAAGGAGAATGAAAGTATCGTAAGGTTAAATTATGTGAATAGTAATATGTTAAATAAGCCCCAAAAAGTAAAAAGAGTAATGGAAAGAGAGAGCTTGCAAGAAATAGCTAAGGCATTGGGTTTAGATAGTCAGGTGGCGGAGACAGATATATTGGCAGCTATTGAAGAACTAAAAAACGACGCCGAAAATGCGGTACAGCTCTCTAAGAAACATATTGAAAAATTGGAACAGCTTAAGAGCGAAATAGCAGGGCAGGAAGCAGCCGAGAAGCAGGAGCTTGTGGACAAAGCAGTAGAACAAGGCTTTATAAAAGAGATAGATAAAGATACTTATCTGTCATTTGAGAAGTTAGCCCTTGAGAAAGTAATAGGCGACCTTAGATCTAAAGGTAAAGAAAGCAGCTTGGCTGATTATGTGAGTGAAAAAATAACCACAACTACAGAACTGACCTTTGAGCAACTTTCAAAAACCAACCCCAGAGAGCTAAGCAGGTTAAAACAAGAGGACCCGCAAGAATACCAAAGGCTTTTTAAAGAGGAGTATGGCACAAAACCACAAAATATATAAAATATTTAATAGCTAAAAAAGTTATGGCAGTAGAACAAGAAATTTGGTGTCGAGATATCCTCAATTATATAGAGGATAACAACCAATTTATGCAATTCTCTGTGGATGCTTCGCCCGAAGTACTGAACGGCAAAGTGGTACATATCCCCCAAGCAGGCGCCCCTTCGGCAGTAGTAAAAAATCGTAGCACCCTACCCGGCACAGTGGTAAGGCGTGGCGATGGAGACGTTACCTATGCACTGGACAGCTACACTGTGGATCCGACTTTGGTGCGCAATTTGGAGGATGTAGAGACCAATTATGACAAACGGCAATCTATGCTAAGAGATAACGCAGCCAATCTTACCGATATTGTGGGCGACGACTTAATGTATAAATGGGCTGTAAGCCTACCCGTAGCGGACCAGCTAGAAGCTACTGGCTCAACGGTTTCGGTAAGTATAGGAGGTTCAACGGTTTCGCTCAAAGGTCTACAGGAGAGTGACTTGATAGAAGCCGAAGCTTTTGCTAAACGTCAAAAAATGTGGAAGCGCGATGGCTGGTATATGGCTATTGACCCCGACAACCTAAAGTCTTTGAAGTTGGAGATGAAAGATAGGTTCCATTACCGCGACACAGTAGATCTGCCTAGTGGAGTAGTTACCCGCCTGCACGGCTTTTGGATTATAGAGCGTAGCCGTGTACTTATATTAGACAATAGTGGAGCTGTAAAACCAGCGGATGCTGTTATTGTAGCTACCGATGTACCCGCTGCCTTCTTTTGGCACGATATGGCGGTAGAACGTGCTGTTGGCGATATAGTAACCTTCGATAATGAACGACGAGCTGAGTATTATGGCGATGTGATTAGCCACGAGGTACGTATGGGTGGAAGGGCTAGACGCGGGGAAGCCATTATAGGCAATCCAAACCCCATAGGTGCACCAACGGGGACAATAACCGTAGGTGATAATCAAGGGATAGGTGTCATTAAAATGGTGACCCCTTAGGTTTTAAGATAAAAGATAAGAGATAAGAGATAAAAGATTTAATAAGATAAGAGATAAGAGAGAAAAGAGAAAAGATTTAATAAGAGATAAGAGATAAAAATGAAAAGATAGAGGCACTTAATGCAGATGAAGTAAAAGTATTAGGCGAGGAGAAAGGAATAGGTTATATGGAACCACTCAAATAGGCACAGTTACACGCTCTTTGTAAAGAGCTTGAAATAGAGATTAAAGCAGGTATTAACAACTTGCAGTATGTAGAACAAATAAAAACAAAACTTTATGGCACTTCCCAAAGTAACGATTAACAAGCTCAATGGAGCATTAGGAGGCGTAACTCCTCTCAACGATGGCGAGGCAGGTATTATTATAAGCGTACCCGAGCTGCCCTCTACGGGCATTACCGACCCATTTGCGATTGGAACGCCTAAAACTATTACTTCTCTGCAAGATGTAATAGATAGGGGTATTACAGCTGATTACGATGCCGACCCCGACGGAGTTGGAACTTACGACCCTATTAATGTGTATAGACACTTTAAGGAGTTTTTCGACACGGCAGGAGCATCTGGTCCTGTGCTACACGTACTGTTTGTAGCCGACACCGTTTCGCTCGAAGGTATGCTAGATACAGGCAATCAGTTTGCTACTAAGTTATTAGATTTTGCTGACACGATTAAACTACTGGGCGTAGCTCGCAACCCTGCAAGTGCCTATACGCCTACCGTTACCGATGGTATAGACAAGGATGCTTACGATGCACTGGTAACAGGGCAAGCATTAGCCAATCAATATCAAGCGATCCCGCAGCCTGTGCAGATACTTATTGAAGGGCGCAGTTTCGACGGCACACCTGCCAACCTCAAAGATCTTAGGCAACAAACCGAAAACCACTGTTCTATTGTATTAGGAGGTAGCAAGGAGGACGATAGTGCTTCTGTGGCATTGGCTCTTGGGCGCTTGGCAGCTATACCCGTGCAGCGTAAGCTTAGCCGTGTGCAGGATGGAGCTTTGCCTATCACTACAGCTTATTACAACAGTTCAACACTTGTAGAAGAACAGTCGCAAGCCTATCAAGGACTTATACACGATGCAGGTTTTGTAACACTATGCACCATACCAAGATTGGGGGGCTTCTTCTTCTCTGACGACCCTACTGCTACTGGAGCAAGTGACGACTACAATATCATAGCACGCCATCGTATAATCAAAAAGATGATAATAATCGCTTACGATACTTACGTGCGAGATTTGAACGATGAAGTAGTTGCAGCCGAAGGCGGAACATTGCCCGATGCCGTAGCAGCCGACATCAAAGCGCGGGTAGAACGTGCTATTGAGCAAACAATGGTAGTCCCTGGCGAACTGTCAGCTGTAAGGGCTGATGTAGATCCCAGCCAAAATGTAGTAAGCACAGGCGAGATACGCATACAGCTATTTGGACGTCCCGTTGGCTACACACAATTTATAAATGTAGATTTAGGATTCGAACTTTAATTTTAATAAAAAAATTATGGCAGCATTTAACAGTAAACAATATTCTTGGGCTAATGTTACAGTAGTACTTGGCAAGAGAGATATAGTAGGTATTAGAGGTGTAAAATACACTACTTCACAGGAGAAAGATTATTTACGCGGCATAGGAAACCGACCCTTAGCCATCCAAAGCGGTAATATCAGTGTGGAGGGCAGCATTACACTTTTGCAGAGTGAGCTGGAATTTATTATATCGGCTTCAAACTCAGCAGGTTTTCAAGAACTTACCCAAGCACAGTGGGACATAGCTGTTGCCTACACACCCGGCAATGGTGAGACAGGATCTCCGCTTACCAAAATAATCAAAGGGGTTGAGTTTGAAAGCTATGAAGAGGGTATGGAGCAAGGCGACTTGAATATGGAAGTAGAGTTAAATTTTAAAGCAATTGAAGTCAAACAAGTATAAGTAAAAAATTATGACAAAAAAGATAAGCAAAGAGCAGATAGAAAAGCTCAAAGAACAACACGGAGAAATATTTAAAATAGAGGTAGAAGAAAAATGGTGTGTTCTTAAAAAAATGGATAGGCAAACACTTTCTTATGTTGTTGCTAATATGAGCCAAGACCCGCTTAATACTACTATGTTCGTAATTAAAAAATGTTTTGTAGCAGGCGATGAGTCTTTTAAGCAAGATGCAGAGCTACATCTCGCAGCTGTAGGAGCGGTCCAAGAAATGATTAATGTTCGTGAAGGGCAGCTGGTAAAGTTGTAAGGTCGTATAAGGGTACGCCACAGGAAAATTGGCTGCTCTATGTAGACACCCTTATGCGACGACATCTACACACTAGCACTGATAATTTTAGTGATAACGAATGGGCATTACGTTTCGCCCAACTACAACACATTTTAAAGCAGGAAGCAAAAACAAAGTAACTATTTAAAAGATGGCCGATGTTTTAATTTTAGATATAAAAGACGCTGTAAGTCCGAAGTTTCGCAAACTACAAAAGTCTGTAGAGTCTGGACTGGGCAGTATATCTAAAAAAACATCGGTTTTTCAGGAAAAAATAACTGGAACAACAACCCCAATAACGAAGCTCCAGACAAAGTTAGAAGAGCTAAGTGTAAAAAGGGATAAGGCGTTTTCGCACGGAGAAATTTCTAAGTTTAGTCTTGAGTTTCGCAAACTACAAAAGTCTGTAGAGTCTGGACTGGGCAGTATATCTGAAAAAACATCGGTTTTTCAGGAAAAAATAACTGGAACAACAACCCCAATAACGAAGCTCCAGACAAAGTTAGAAGAGCTAAGTGTAAAAAGGGATAAGGCGTTTTCGCACGGAGAAATTTCTAAGTTTAGTCTTGAGTTTCGCAAACTACAAAAGTCTGTAGAGTCTGGACTGGGCAGTATATCTAAAAAAACATCGGTTTTTCAGGAAAAAGTAACTGGAACAACAACCCCAATAACGAAGCTCCAGACAAAGTTAGAAGAGCTAAGTGTAAAAAGGGATAAGGCGTTTTCGCACGGAGAAATTTCTAAGTTTAGTCTTGAGTTTCGCAAACTACAAAAGTCTGTAGAGTCTGGACTGGGCAGTATATCTAAAAAAACATCGGTTTTTCAGGAAAAAGTAACTGGAACAACAACCCCAATAACGAAGCTCCAGACAAAGTTAGAAGAGCTAAGTGTAAAAAGGGATAAGGCGTTTTCGCACGGAGAAATTTCTAAGTTTAGTCTTGAGTTTCGCAAGACAGAGGAACAACTCAATCGCCTAAAGAATCTGCCGCCACAATCTACTGTTACTCGCCTAAAACAGATGACGACAGGTCTTGGTGGTTTTATTGGTGTAGCTTCTGGATTAGTTATTGTACGCGACAGCTGGAAGAAATACGGGGAGCAAGTCAGTGCTGTAGCTAATGTGAAGGCTGGGTTAATAAGTACAAACCAAGCAGCAGGGCGTTCGCTAGAAGAGCTTAAGGAGCAAGCTTCACAATTACAGTCTAAAACATTATTTGGAGATGAATCCATTTTACAAGGTGTTACGGCACAGATGCTTACTTTCACAAAAGTAACGGGCAGCCAGTTTGACCGTGTGCAAAAAACAGTTTTAGATGTTACCTCTAAGCTAAAAGGCACAAAAGCTACTAGCGAAGATCTTCGCATCACCTCTATTATGCTGGGGAAAGCTCTTAACGACCCTGTAAAAAACTTATCAGCACTATCTGGAGCAGGTATTCAATTCTCACAACAGCAAATAGGCCTTATTAAACAACTTACAGAAAGCAACCAGATAGCACAGGCTCAATCTCTTATATTAGACAAACTTGGGAAGCAGTATGGAGGTACAGCAGAGGCATTGGCACAAACCGATGTAGGTGCTATGATGCAGTTCCAAAATACGATAGGCGACATTCAGGAAAGTATAGTGGAGGGGCTAATGCCCGTTTTGAGCCCTTTGGGGCAAGAAATAGCTAAAATAGCTACTTTCTTTTTAGGAAACGCAGAGGGAATAGAAAAGATAATCCCCATTGCTTTTAAATTATTAGAGGTTTGGAAGGGTTACAAAATTATAGCCCCTATCTTACATAGCATAGCCACCGCGCAAGGCAGGCAGCTACTACTGGCTAAATTACAACACGCGTGGACGCTCCTTGTGGCAGGTGTAACCAAAATTTGGACAGCTGCACAGTGGCTATTAAATATAGCTTTAAAAGCTAACCCCGTAGGGATAATCATTGCTGCTATAGCTGTCTTAGTTGGGCTTGTTGTTTTAGTTATAAAAAAGTGGGATGAATGGGGTGCTGCGCTAAGTTTATTTATGGGTCCCTTAGGGTTTGTTATATCACTTATTCAGTCATTTAGGCGAAATTGGGACAAAGTTAAAAAGGCTTTTGCGGATGGGGGTATTTTGAATGGCATTAAACAGATAGGTATCACCCTCTTAGATGCTCTGCTGGAACCTCTGCAGAAGTTTTTAGGCCTCCTTTCAAGAATACCGGGTTTAGGCAAATTAGCTGCAAAGGGAGAAGGTTTTATTAAAAATATGCGAGAAAAGCTTGGCGTCGACGTCGAAGCTGAAGTAAAGAAGGAAGCAAAAACGGAAGAAGAAAGGGAAGAAAACGTTCCAGAATTTTTCGAAGAAGCAGGAGCAGGAGCAACAGCTGATATGTCAGCAACCACACCTGCTACTGTGCAAAGTGGTATAGAAGCGATACATGGGGGAGGTAAAAAAACAACAAATATAAATGTAAGTATCAATAATTTAGTAAACGAACTAAAAATACTACCCCAAACATTGCAAGAAGGAGTAGAAGAGATGCGAGAAAAGATAGAGCAGACATTGATAGAAACACTTAACGGTATTAATCAAATACAAACCACTAATTAAGATGAAAGATGAAAGGTGAAAGGTGTTTTCATCTTTTAGTTTTTAATTTTTCTCTTATTAAATCTTTTAGTTTTTAATTTTTAACTTGCTAAAATGACCATGCGCCCACTAATTAAGATAAGAGATAATAGAGAGAAGATAAAAACTGCTTTCATCTTTTAGTTTTTAACTTTTAACTTACTAAAATGACCATACGCCCACCAGATAAAAACGTAATAGGACTAAGTGTGTTATATGCTAAGTTTTTTGGAGCTCCTTACGGAAAGTTGCAAACCCCAAATTACGACACGAGTGGCTACACAGGTTTTGATCTTTCAGCTTTTGATTCTACTACATTCAACGGTGTTCAGCTATTTGCCCCTGTCAAAATAGGCGACCTACAGCTACCTAACGAGCCGCTTATTTCGTTTAGCAAACATAATGAAATAGTCAGTACACAACTCACAGGGACTCGTAGAGCAGGTAGTGTAAAAGAGATAATAGGACAGACCGATTGGCAGATAGAGATCAAGGGCATAGTGCTCAACCCCATCAACCCTATACGCTATCCGCGCGAAGAAGTCAGAGCTATACGCGAGTTATTCGACAGTACAGCTAGCACTGGCAGCCTTAGCATAACCAACCCAATTTGCGAGCTGCTTGATATAACAAACGTAGTAATCACTGATATTAACTTCCCGCAAATGGAAGGGATACAACATGCTCAAGCCTATACTATGAAATTAATAAGTGATGAAGATTTTGTGCTGACAGAAATAGATAGTAATTGATAGAAAAACAGCGGATATGAGTTTTATAAATAAAACAGATATAACAAAATAAATACTAGTAGATGAGCTAGACCAAGTAACACGTGGCGACGACTAAAAGAGACAATTATGTTTAATTTTTTTAAAAAATGGAGGAAAAAATCCGTACCACCTGCTAGATTTGCTAGGCTCAACACAGGCAGGGTAACTATAAGACGGGGCGAAGACGCAGAAAACACCCTTATTAAATACATCAACCTTACTACATTTAGCAAACGCCGTCGCGATATGCAAGACTGGAAGGCTGCACGCGACCACGCCTGCGGAGAGAGCAAGACCCGCAAACTACTCTACGAACTATACTGGGATGTGCTAAGTAAAGACGATTTCTTAGCCTCCTTATCCGACAAACGCCGTATGCCCATACTCAACACGCCCATAATATTTAAAAACCAAGATGGCACGGAGAACGAAGAGATAGCCCCTATGTTCGATACCAATTATTTTACCACTATATTAAAAGAAACCATCAACAGCGAGCTGTTTGGATATAGTCTTTTGGAAGTAGCAGCACCCAAGCCCAACAGTATAGAAGAGGGTAGTGTTGTGCTTATACCTCGCTCACACGTAAAGCCAGAGCTTGGCATAGTAGTAAAAGACCCTTATAGCACAACAGGCTTAAGTTACCTGACACCGCCACAAAGCAACAACACAATAGCTGTAGGCGACCTATGCAGTTTGGGATCTTACCTACAAGCCAGTAAGTTATCTATACGTATGGAGAACAATATAGGCGACTGGGGCGAAAGCAACGAAACATACGGAATGCCCGAAAAACACATAAAAGTGGATAATGAGGATGAAAGGGAGAAGGTAAAGGAACAAATAGAAGAAGCAGGAGCAGGAGCAACACTTATAACCGACAAAGATGTAGAAATAGTGTATGCAGGAGCAGGCAGCGGCTCAGGCAGCGTTAATGGGACTTACGACACCCTAGACAAGCGACTGATGGAACGTATGGCCATACGTATATTAGGTGAAAGTATGACCACACTCGACAGCCGCAACTCTGGCTACGCACAGGCACAAATACATGGAGCTGTAAGCCAACAGCTCAATTCCAAAGACAGACAATTGGTAATACGTACACTTAACAACCAACTACTACCTATACTCAACCGTGCTAATTGGAATTTGCAAGGTGAGTTCCAGTTTAAAAAGGTAAACACACATAGTACAGAAGAGCATATAAAGGTAGATGAAACCCTTCTAAGTATGGGAGTGCCGCTCTCCAAAGAAGAGCTCTACGAACGCTACAAACGCAATACACCACAAGACGAAGAAGATACATTAACACCGCGTAACGTAGGTAGAACAAACGAACTGAAGGTTAAAGATTTTTTCGGCTAAGCCCCGTAATTAAAAGCGGGGCAGTAAAGCAACACTTTATAGCACTACACAAGTTATACAACAAGTACTACCAACAACTAACAAACGATGTAATATTACCATTACTACAAAAAGAGATAAACAACACTATTGCAAGGCTGTTTAAAGGCAGTTTAAAAGCAGGTGCAATAGGCCGTAAGACATTTGAAAAATTTTACAACGGTTTTGTAAATAATTATAACAAAACTTATAAGCAAGATATATTAAAAACTAAGTGGAACGCTCCAAATTGGGAATTTGTACAACGGGTAAAAACCAATTTTTCAACCTTTGTGGTTTTTTTAAAAATCACAACAATACCCTTGAAGTAGCCCAACAACTTGTAAATAGTAGGGGCGAGCGTAGAACGTTTGAGCAATTTAAAAAAAGAGGTTTTGAAAATTTTGGAAAGATATAATAAGAATTGGCTATGAAGCGAATATGTGCACGCCAACCGCTCGGGAGTATATTGGTAGAATACAAAGGCAACAAGGTAGTGGTAAGCGGCGACCGCCCATATGCTGAGATACATAATGAAGGGGGACGTACTGGAGGGAGACGCTCTGCCTATATCCCCAAACGACAATATGCTGGAGTCCACAAAGACTGGATAAATAAAGCTATAAGCAACATAAAACAAGATATAACTAAGATAATTAATAATTAATGCAATTCCTCAAACAAATATACACAGGTATAGATAACAACTTGCAACAAGCCGTAAGCGATGGCAAATTAGAAGCCTATTACTTGGATTGGGATTTTGGACAATTAGAAGAAGAGGCCAACCCACCCGTGAGCTTTCCTGCCGTATTGATAGATGTGCAAGAAGGGCAAGAAGGTCAGGAGTTCGAACTCAACGGACGCACCACACAACAGGGCAGCCTTACTATAAATGTAAAAGTAGCTTTCAATGTAGATGTAGCCTTAGAACATCTCGATAAGTTGCAAGTTATATACGAAGCTATAGGAGGCACCGCCAACACCTGCCATTCACAGCTCTACCTTACGCGATTTAACCGACTACCCACACGCGGCTGGCTTACTTATGAGCTAGAGTTTGGCTGTACTGTATACACCGCCTACGGCCAACCCTATACATTAACACCCGCCAGCGGCGTAGTAGATCCGCTGTTTGAAGATTTATAATATATAAAACTATGGAAATACAAGAGCTTAATAACCACAATTTTTTGAAGGATGGGGTGGTATCTCCAAAAATATATATAGCAGAGGTAGAAAAAACCGGTTTTATAAACATTTTTAGCGAAATAGAGAAACCCTATTTAGCCAACGTCTCATCGTCTCGACGTTAACGGTTCCGCTCGTGTAAGTGGTCTTGTGGATAAGCACGGAAATACGGGTGCAGCTGGGCAGGTTCTTACCGCCGATGGCTCAGGAGGTTTTTGAATGGATATAACTAAATTAAATAATATGAGAATAATAGACAAAATCATTATTCATTGTACAGCAACCAAAGAAGGCGTAGCCATATCTGCTAAAACCGTAGATAAGTGGCACAGAGAAAGAGGGTTTAATGAGATAGGTTACCACTATCTGATAGGTTTAAATGGAGAGGTAGAAGCAGGTCGTTCTATCCAAAAGGTAGGAGCTCATTGTGAGGGACAAAATCGCCACAGTATAGGTGTTTCTTATGTGGGTGGTTTAGATGAGAGTGGCAACCCCAAAGATACCCGAACACCTGAGCAAGAAAAAGTATTAAGGCTGTTGGTTGCAGAATTAATACAGCAGTATCCTGATGCTACGATACATGGGCATAATGAGTTTAGTAGCAAAGCGTGTCCTTGCTTTGACGTACACAAAGTGTTTACATTAAATGAAGTGGTTAGATTGGATAGTCAAGTTTAAAAGTGGTTTGTTCGCCGTTATTGCCATAATAGGATTATTGCCAAATTATAAGGCGTGTCAAAAGTTTTTATTCAATAATCCGCTTTTGCTGATAAGTGTAGTACTGGCACTGCTTTTAGTCTGTGTCTATACCATAATGAATAAATTGTTAAAGCCGATTAATAAAAAGTTAGATGATAATATACACATGACTTTAGAGCTTCAAAAAAAAGAGTTGTGGCGGATAATAAATAAAGCAGTACGGCAAAAGTGGCTATACTTCTATGAACATGAGAGTTTTAGAAAGGCGTATAAATACTATCTCACTAATGGAGGCAATGGACGGATAGAACATTATTACAACAAGTTAATAAGAGATATTGAACTAAAAAAAGAGAGATGAAAATAGTAGATAAAATTATAGGTACAGTAGACAAATTGATACCTGATAGTGATAAAAAGAACGAGTTAAAAGTGGAACTCACTAAGATAGTGCAAACAAGCGTAACTGAGAGACATAAAAATGATATGACTTCTCGTAGTTGGCTCTCTAATAACATTAGGCCACTATCATTAATGTTCTTTATGGTCATGTTTGTTATCGGGTGTTTTACTAATCTGATTAATGAGTTTTGGGGCAGAATAATAGAAAATTGCTTGATGCTCTCTATTTCATTCTACTTTGGTGTAAGAACCTTAGAGAAAAGCGGAGGTATTGGAAAGCTATTTAATAGCAAAAAGTAAAAAAACAAGAACATAAAAAAGCCCGAAAAGGGCTTAATGAACTTAATAAGCGTCTGACTTCCTATATAGTAAGGGGAAACGAAAAGCAGAAGTGCTAACAGCTAATTACCCACTAAAAGAGATACAGTAGATAGAGAAACAGTCACCTGAGATATGGTGGCTGTTTTTTGTACATTTCGTCTTGAATTTTTGTACATTTCGTTTTGACGGATATAACAGAAAGACACTGTTTCACAAAGCGTGTAAACTAAAAAAATACCGAGGGTTTGGCTATTTATAGCTGGACCCTTTGACACTGTTTCACAAAGTGTGTAAACTAAAAAAATACCGAGGGTTTGGCTACAAAGTGTGTAAACTAAAAAAATACCGAGGGTTTGGCTATTTATAGCTGGACCCTTTTTTCAAATATAACTAAGAACTGATTCAAGACAATGCCCCAGTTTCTGATTGGCATTGACCATTTTTTAGTTGCTTCTCTGGTTGCCAAAAATACAGATTTCATTACAGCCTGGTCTGACGGGAATGAAAGTTTGTTTTTTGTGTATTTTCTGATTTTTCCGTTGAGATTCTCAATCAGGTTGGTTGTATAAATTATCTTTCTGATTTCCAGCGGAAACTCAAAGAATACTGTTAGGTCTTCCCAGTTGTCTCGCCAGCTTTTAATTGCGTAAGAGTATTTATCCTCCCAAGCTGCTGCAAAATCTTCTAAAGCTGCTTTTGCAGCCTCTTTTGTAGGGGCGTTATAGATTTGCTTCATATCTTTTGTAAATGCCTTTTTATCTTTCCAAACCACGTATCTGCTTGCGTTACGGATTTGATGAACAACACATATTTGTGTTTTAGATTCAGGGAAAACAGTTCGGATAGTATCTGTAAAGCCATTCAAGTTATCTGTTGCCGTAATCAGAATATCGTTAACTCCACGGGCTTTCATATCGGTAAGTACGTTCATCCAAAAGGCAGCGGACTCACTCTTGCCCAACCATAAGCCAAGAACCTCTTTTTTCCCATCTCTGCGAAGTCCTACGGCAATGTAAACGGTTTTGTTGACGACCTTAGAGTTCTCCCGCACTTTAAATACAATGCCATCCATCCAAACAATTAGGTATACAATTTCCAGAGGTCGGTTCTGCCACGCTACAATGTCGTTGGTGACTGAATCGGTAATCCTTGATATGGTGGATGTAGAAACTTCAAAACCGTATAGCTCCCGAATTTGCTCTTCAATATCGCTATTACTCATTCCTTTAGCATAAAACGAAACAATGATATTCTCTAAGCCATCGACCATGTTCCCTCCTTTGGGTACAATCATCGGATTAAACGAAGCATCACGGTCTCGGGGAACCTGAATGTTGGATTCTCCCAGAGTGGTTCGGACTCTCTTCTCTGAATAGCCATTGCGGGCATTCTGATTATCCGATTTTTGATTCTTATCATAGCCTAAATGACCATCGAGTTCTCCTTCAAGCATCTTTTCAATGCCTCGTTTTTGGAGCTCTTGTAAAAAACCATTGAGCTCTTCCCCTGAATTAAACTGTTCAAGGAAATCATCATTTAATAAATCTTCTTTTTTCATTACTGTCTAAAGTTTTAAAATTAAACAAAAAAATGCCGAGGGTTGCAACCCTCGGCATTTTCTATTTACACAGTTTATGAGATAGTGCTGACCCTAGTATAAAATTGTCCCTGATCAGGTTAGTGAAAGCCATTATTAAATTTTTATCAGATTGAAGCATAATATTACGTGTATAATTGGCATCAGCTATTTCCATGAACGGCATTCTTTTTGCATTATCTATTTTATTACATCTGAATAAAATGTGCTGAGGAGTTTGCTCTTCTTCTCCACATGGACATAAACTAGTATCACACATATTAAGTCTATACAAAAAGCTGTTAAAATTCCCCTGACCAGTTAAAAAGGACATGGCAATGGATTCTATTTTCCTTTCATTATTTCCAAGCGGCAAATTTAAGGGTGTACATTTTATATTCTGTATTTCAACATTATCTCCTCGAAATTGCATAACATGCCTATATTTAGTTGCCCAGGTATAAGAAACATAATCTGTAATTTGACGTTTGGTATAAATTAACATATTTTCAGGAATTTGTTCAAGATCTGTATTACGAAAGTTTTCATTCCAGACAAATTTTAAAAAGTTTCTCACAGTCTGCACATTTGTATACATAATATTTTTATAAATATGTCTTCCTGTCAGACGTGTACTACCATACCGCAGAATCTGTTGTTTTACTAAATCATTAGCGCTCTGACATAATGTCTTAAGACATGATTTAACCACAATTACATTTAGTTCAATGTCTAACGGTGGAAGACCACAAAGTAATTCCAATTTAGTACGATCTGGTTTAAAAGCCAACCCCGCAGAAACTTTCATTATATCATAGGTTATATCTTCAAATACAGTAAGTTTTTTACCTAACCATACAATAGCACCATACAGTATAATCGGCAAAATAGTAGTTTATAAATATTTACAATGGTAGCAAGTCGCAAACCTGCATATTTACTGCAATTGTTTTTTACTTTCAACCATCTATACCATACCTTTTTATGAACATTGCCCGCGTGTTTAACAAATGTTAATTTCCGATCAACAGTTAGGCCTAATATTTTGCTGTCTTCAACAAACAATATTTCATTGTTACTAATTTTTAAATTGTCTGGCTTGTTATTTTCATCCCATGCCCCTACTAGCAATGCTTCTGTCTTACCAGGTAACGTATTTATCTTTAAACGCCATTTCTGGCACCATTTGTGAAGCACATCACAACAGCTTTGTGCAATTGTAACACAAGTTTGCGGGTCT
The DNA here is from genome assembly GCA_030141605.1 of Tubiluchus corallicola. NCBI lineage: Eukaryota > Metazoa > Priapulida > Priapulimorpha > Priapulimorphida > Tubiluchidae > Tubiluchus > Tubiluchus corallicola. Next base: position 943,116 of record JAQGDQ010000040.1, read on the forward strand.
GTATTTGACACATGCAAAGATCCATCATCAACATACTTGTACTTTTTAACAGAGTCATGCATATTATAAAACATATCTGCAATGAAAAATATAAACAGTATTGGGGCTATAACTGACCCCTGTGGGAGTCCTAAATTGCATCGATATTGATCGGACATATAATCATTTATCTTTATGCAGATATTGCGATTTTGTAATATATATGCTATAAGGCGTAGCATAGACCCTCGTACATTTGCACAAATAAGTTTAAATAATAAACCTTCAACCCAAACACGGTCGAACGCTTTTTCGTAATCACAGCAAATTGTTATACCGTATGCATTATTCAAAATGTCGTCTTCCATATCAGTAACTAATCTGGTTAAATAACGTACTGTATTTTTGCCTTTTATGAAGCCTTCTTGCTCTGTATCAATGCAGTTTAACTGAAAGAAATGATTTTTAAGTCTATTTGATATTAAACGCTCAACAAGTTTACCTACATACGAAGAAATGGTTATTGGACGATAATTACTGGCATTTGAATAATCGATTTTGTTAGGTTTTTTTAGTGGAATTACTTTCGTGCACGTCCAAGGCCATAATTGATTTTCTAAGCACATATTTGCGATACGTAATACAATATTTTTTGCTACTGGCCCAAAATGTTTTATCATTTTTGGGTGAAACCCATCGGAGTCAAGCGACTTGCCTTCAGTTCGCACTTCACTTACTGCATTTTCTAATTCTTGTAAATTAAACCAGTTATTTAGACAAAAATTTTCGTTTTGTTCCCAGTCCATAACTGATAATGAGCGTTCAATGTGATTTTTCCAGTTTTCATCAAATTCTTCCGCGTTCATGTGTTCCCCACTAAAAAAAGTCTTATATAATAAATCAGCACTATCCGAGGCCGAGACTACAGGTGAGCCATTACTAATTAATGTGTGTAATGTCATTACAGTGAGGAGAGACTGTTAGGACAAGGAGGGCGCACTGAATTAGTTCAACATCGTATTACTCTAACAAATCCTACGCCAGTTGTAGGACATGTCGAAACGATGTTTAGTCCTATTGCGGTACCCTTGTATGCACTGCTTGAGAAAAATGCACCTGTACACGTTGACTGGAATGAAGAGTGTGAACGCAGCTTTATAGAACTGCGCACTGCACTGAACTCAGACACGGTGCTTCACTCACCTGATTTTTCGCAGAAATTTGTTCTAACAACTGATGCTTCATTTAGTGGTATTGGTGGAGTGCTGACACAAGTAAAGAGTGAGTTAGGTGAGGTGCCAATTACACATGTGAGCAGAAAGTTGACTACGTGTGAACGAAATTATAGTGTTGTGGAAATTGAGTTGTTGGCAGTAGTGTATTCTGTATCTAAGTTACGTTACTACTTAGAAGGTCATGAGTTCATAGTACGAACTGACCAACGTAGTTTGCTAGCACTCCCACGCATGAAAAGAAATAATCGCCGCCTTTGTACATGGGCGCTTATTTTGCAACAATTCCAAATTACTGTAGAGAATATTGCTGGAAAAGATAATATTGTAGCAGATTCTCTTTCACGTCTATGAATGGGTAATTCCAACCACTAAAGCCCAAGTTAGGTGATTAAAGATCACCTCTGACCAGTTGAAATATTTTCTTTTACATTATATGAAGCTAATTCATTAGAAATGAGTTACAAATAATAAAATTTTGTTGCGAAATTAGTTTAATGTATTCGCAATGCCATCTAGAAGTGGTAATGGAAAACATGTGTTGTTGTACTGTATTATTTTAATCTTGTTAGGCTGGTTAATAGTAAAAGTGTTTCTCCTTTGATCGAAACAATACAGTGTTTTATGTTTAGTTTATTCATTTATGTTGAAACCAAGATTTGAACCTTGCGTTGTAAGCTTAAGAGTAAACAAATACTGTATCACCTAATATGTAATTATTTCATGAGTGAAGGAATTCACAAAGATTTGTTGATGAAGATTGTGATTGAGTATTGCATTTTTGTCACTGACATTAATTATTTTTGTTCTATTATTGTGATGAATATGTATCATGATTTTTTTTGTGTAACTAGTTTATTGCCCTGACCTATTGTGTTAAAAGTCTTGATATCACATTTTAGTAAAAAAAATTTGATGGATCAAGCTTTTGTAACGGAGGATGCTATGTGACGCTCAGGCTTATTTTAGGCCAGGTTATGTAACTAGTTCCTACTGTTATAATTCCACCATTAATTATTGTCAATCTTTATAAAAGAAGTTTAGTTAAACTGTTTAATGATATAAGGCTAGAAGCCAACTTGTTCTGAAATCAGATTTCACCTGTACATTCAATGATACTGTTTATGCATTACTACTATATCATGTGACTGAAGCCACGTAGACGAAATTTTGGCTGTTCAGTTCGCCCTGGTATTCCGCTTGAAGTTGTCGAGTTAAGCGGACGTTCACATGTCATAAAATGATGGTTTAGTAGTAATAGTGCTTGCTTGTAGAAAAGCGATCTGTCTACCTGGTTACGACAGAGACGATAGTTGCATTCTAGCGATGATACTTACCTGTTGCTGATTATATTTCCTGACGCTGATGATACATCACTTACCAGTTGTCGATGATATCTGCTGCTGATGATACTTACCCGTATTTACCTAACGTTGATGATACTGTCGTTGGTGCTTCCATGCTGATTACAAAATTGGTAATCCTTACCTTGCGACGAGTGCAGGAGCTTGGATGCTACCCCATTTTGGCGTCATATAAGTGGAGGCGTGTACATCAGGAGTCGTCAAAGTTTGGAGACGTCGTCGTCCACGTAATCAGCTCCATCAAGAGGTAGTGTAGTCAACCGTTCTATGGTGCACCATTCCTTGATCAAGCCCCTGGTGAGGAGATGCTGCGGAATGGGAGCAGGAGAATAGTCGCTTGATGATGCCAAGACTGCACTGGTGAAAAACATTACGTTGTTCTTTCTCTTCTTAGCCGGCTTAGTCTTTATTATTAACAGTTGTCTCGTAATGTGTTTTGAAATATTCATTAAATTGTTATATTATTTTATTAATTCAGTGGTTTCTTCTCAGTGTTTTCGACTAAGTGTTTTATTCTTTACCTAAGGGTTACACTTAAGTCACGAACCACATATTTACAATAACGGAACTTAGACTACATCGTCACAACCCCGTATCACACCCAGCACCTGGTGTCCCAGCTCTCTCCTTCACCCCACGTCACATCCAGCACCTGATGTCTCAGCTCTCTCCTTCACCCCGTATCACACCCAGCACCAGGTGACCCAGCTCTCTCCTTCACCCCGCGTCACACTCAGCACCTGATGTTCCAGCTCTCTCCTTCACCCCGTATCACACCCAGCACCTGGTGACCCAGCTCTCTCCTTCACCCCGCGTCACACCCAGCACCTGGTGACCCAGCTCTCTCCTTCACCCCGCGTCACACCCAGCACCTGATGTCTCAGCTCTCTCCTTCACCCCACGTCACACCCAGCACCTGGTGACCCAGCTCTCTCCTTCACCCCGCATCACACCCAGCAGCTGATGTCCCAGCTCTCTCCTTCACCCCGCATCACACCCAGCAGCTGATGTCCCAGCTCTCTCCTTCACCCCACGTCACACCCAGCAGTTCTTTTTGATTGTGTTATGTGGTATCAATGTTTTGCAGTCGGTGAGTGTAACCTGTAATGAATCCTTAATATATATTTTTAGCTAAAGGTGTGCGCTTGTATTATATTGGTGGTGAAGTGTTTGCCGAGTGTTTAAGTGAAAGCTCAATCTTCGTACAGAGTCCAAATTGTAATCAGAGATATGGATGGCACCCGGCTACAGTCTGCAAGATTCCTCCTGGTAAGATGGTGTCTTTTGTTACGGCACTTGTTTTTTTTTTGTAGAACCAGTTGGAAAATGAATAACAAATTGTATTTTTCCGGTATTGCCCATTTAGCAAAACTCAACTGTCTATTGTGCATGCGTACTTACAGTATTATAATAACGTCTATATACTCACCTCGTAATTGTATCAGAAAGACTTGTTAGCTTTGCCCATATAAACGGCATCTCTAAGTATAACTTGTGCGAAAACCTGGGAGTGCAATTTCAACTAATGATACCATCAGACTATAACAGCTTCAAACTTATATTAGAAAAATCACCAATGATGTACTATGTATGCTTTTTTCAAGCCATTGTTAGGCACAACTTACTGAAAAACAAGGTTCTGACAGATATAGCAAATAAAATATTACGTTAATAGCTGATACCCCCCAATACACACACCAGAAATCAATATGTGTTACCCCTAAATAAATCTACAAATAACAAAGCTAATAATTACCATCATGCTGTTATTCATCATACCAAGAAATCAAAAGGACACTCAAATACATAAATTATGCTATTTTAGAATTATCCATTTTGACAAATAAGTGCAATTTCTTCAAAATAGCATTCATTTTCAAGAGGCATCTAAAACAAAGAAATTTTACCAGAATATAGAATCAATTGAGTAGGTAGTTGCCAAATATTGTTTGATATATATATATTCAACAATTTACCTTACCACAGAGCAGAGACTGTTTCTAAATTTGTACCTCATATGTTGTCATTAATGTTGAATTTTGACTTTTTGCTAACGTACACTTTATTCATGTCAGGGCCCGTTTGATGAGTTATTACTATATTAATAAGTACTATTAAGCAGTGTACATTACGGATGTGATGTATTAAGCAGCAGCCAATGTCTTCAATGGTATGAAGTAGCTAGTGTCAAAATACTGAAGAATATATGCCTCTTGTACAACGCGATGGTCAACATGTATTTTTTTGTTTGAACATTTTATGATAGTACATGTACATGTAAATGTATGTTAGTACTGTCTATGATGGTCTGCTGTCTGCTGGTTGCTATATATAAATGTGACCACACTTTAAGCTTGTAAGCTACCTATAAATTGATTGGCCAAGTTGCTTTCTTGGTCATAGTAGGTAGATCATTTTGACTTGGTTAAGAACTCAGCATCGACTTATTAAATCACATCGTTTGTGAATCAGACGGTGAGTGCAAGCGGCTAGTCGGTGAAAAGGGAGCTATAGAGGTATAATGATGTCTTCTTAAATCCACCTGTGTAAGAGAGAAAGACACTCACAAATACACTCAATATGTCTACCTGTGTAAGAGAGAAAGACACTCACAAATACACTCAATATGTCTACCTGTGTAAGAGAGAAAGACACTCACAAATACACTCAATATGTCCACCTGTGTAAGAGAGAAAGACACTCACAAATACACTCAATATGTCTACCTGTGTAAGAGAGAAAGACACTCACAAATACACTCAATATGTCTACCTGTGTAAGAGAGAAAGACACTCACAAATATTCTCAATATGTCTACCTGTGTAAGAGAGAAAGACACTCACAAATACACTCAATATGTCTACCTGTGTAAGAGAGAAAGATACACTCAATATGGTCCACCTGTGTAAGAGAGAAAGACACTCACAAATACTCTCAATATGTCCACCTGTGTAAGAGAGAAAGACACTCACAAATACACTCAATATGTCCACGTGTGTAAGAGAGAAAGACACCCACAAATACACTCAATATGTCCACCTGTGTAAGAGAGAAAGATACACTCAATATGGTCCACCTGTGTAAGAGAGAAAGACACTCACAAATATTCTCAATATGTCTACCTGTGTAAGAGAGAAAGACACTCACAAATACACTCAATATGTCTACCTGTGTAAGAGAGAAAGTCACTCACAAATACTCTCATTATGTCCACATGTGTAAGAGAGAAAGACACTCACAAATACACTCAATATGTCCACCTGTGTAAGAGAGAAAGACACTCACAAATACACTCAATATGTCCACGTGTGTAAGAGAGAAAGACACCCACAAATACACTCAATATGTCCACCTGTGTAAGAGAGAAAGACACTCACAAATACACTCAATATGTCCACGTGTGTAAGAGAGAAAGACACCCACAAATACACTCAATATGTCCACCTGTGTAAGAGAGAAAGACACTCACAAATACTCTCAATATGTCCACCTGTGTAAGAGAGAAAGACACTCACAAATACACTCAATATGTCCACGTGTGTAAGAGAGAAAGACACCCACAAATACACTCAATATGTCCACCTGTGTAAGAGAGAAAGATACACTCAATATGGTCCACCTGTGTAAGAGAGAAAGACACTCACAAATATTCTCAATATGTCTACCTGTGTAAGAGAGAAAGACACTCACAAATACACTCAATATGTCCACGTGTGTAAGAGAGAAAGACACTCACAAATACTCTCATGTCCACATGTGTAAGAGAGAAAGACACTCACAAATACTCTCATTATGTCCACATGTGTAAGAGAGAAAGACACTCACAAATACACTCAATATGTCCACGTGTGTAAGAGAGAAAGACACTCACAAATACTCTCATTATGTCCACATGTGTAAGAGAGAAAGACACTCACAAATACTCTCATTATGTCCACATGTGTAAGAGAGAAAGACACTCACAAATACACTCAATATGTCCACGTGTGTAAGAGAGAAAGACACTCACAAATACTCTCATTATGTCCACATGTGTAAGAGAGAAAGACACTCACAAATACTCTCATTATGTCCACATGTGTAAGAGAGAAAGACACTCACAAATACACTCAATATGTCCACGTGTGTAAGAGAGAAAGACACTCACAAATACTCTCATTATGTCCACGTGTGTAAGAGAGAAAGACACTCACAAATACACTCAATATGTCCACATGTGTAAGAGAGAAAGACACTCACAAATACTCTCATTATGTCCACATGTGTAAGAGAGAAAGACACTCACAAATACACTCAATATGTCCACGTGTGTAAGAGAGAAAGACACTCACAAATACTCTCATTATGTCCACATGTGTAAGAGAGAAAGACACTCACAAATACTCTCATTATGTCCACATGTGTAAGAGAGAAAGACACTCACTTGAAGAAAAACGAGTTGCACTAAAAAGAACAATAATTTATCCTTGTCTAAAAATGCTAAAAAAATTAACCTGTAATTTTTTTATTTTAAGATATAATAATAAATTTAAGAGACCACGTCATGCACACTCTACTCATGGACAATAATACCACTGAATTTTAAACAAAGTTAAACGTCATAATAACGTCATCCAATTACACAGTAGAAATTCGCACCATCACATTCTTTGCATTCTTTTCATTAAAAAACTAAACAGCCGTATTGTCAAATAAGCAAATACATCTAATTCTTTATATTTACTTTTATTATGCAACCATGTTTATGAAAATAATTAGTTGATTATACACAAAAATATGTAGACATAAATATGTTAAAGAATTAACATTTTTCTCTACCTATGCAGATAATTTAGACAATTTAATGTAATTCATTAATTTAACTTGAAATGGCGAACAGCACTTGGCAAATGGCATGTTTTCTTCAAATATACAGATGACAGACAGATTCATGGAAGGTAGTTGAAGTTAAGTATCAAACTATCATCAATAAATCTGTAAGATATATTTACATATGAATATTTATGGATGCCAAATTTGTTAAAGTGCATTATCTTTAACACTATTTTACAAAGCACAAAATCTTATAGAACGTTCGTTGTTTGATAAACATGCAATGAAAATGATTTTTCCCTATGAATCGTACTTGAGAAAAAAGTATCATTGTTCATACAAAACTTACAAAATTTACCTTATAAGAACTGCTTAACAAAGCTGAGTGTGTTGTACCAGCTAATGGCAGGGTAGATAAGTCTAACCCTGCTGATTAATATTAATTATAAATTCAGAAATTCTGGCATGATGATGTTGCGGTGACCCATCCAAAAATTTTGTTTGAGATTAAATACAATTTGGGAAAAATCTTAGCAAACTAAGTAGCCATTGAATATGCTTCCATAAGAAGCATTCTGAATGGTGGAACCATCACTCCCATATGTGACATAGACTTCATCTCCTGTTTCGAGATGAAGAATAACAGTCTTTGTTATTTCAAGCCAGAGATCATCACCTGCAACAAAATAATAATATTTTTAAGTACAACTTGTGTAAGAGCGAATACTAGTCACAAGGATGCATCAGTTTATATCAATGTCAGGATTATTGTTAACATCACAAACCGAGAATTGAAAAAATTTAGATACCAAACTTGAAAAATAGGAAATACGAAAAAGTTATAGGCAGGATGGATTTGAACTAGCGCCCTGTTGCTTGCAAGGCAAACGCTCAGCACCACATTCCCTGGTGATCATGGTTATCCATTATATTACAGCTGGTTAACTAAATTAGCACTTAAAAAGTTAAAGCACTCAAACTAGACAGATTTATTTTAACTAATTTGAATATTTTTGGTTTAATTTGATTAATTATTGTAGTATTTCATTAAACCAAGTTTTTCAACCTGCGGTATTAAATTTTAATGTTTTGTATGTTGTAATGCAGACAGAATGATGATGAGTGGCTGTCATGCCATAGTTGTGACATAGTGACTGTTTTCTAATTTTGATTGCCTCAATTTTGCAGGCTATGTAAAAACTTTAGAGGACCAACTCAATGACGTACATCATTTTAAGTGGCCTTTACGTAACATGCAGATGCAGTTGCATTTTGGTGGATGCGGAATAGACAAAATCGGTTTATTATATTATATCATTTGTGGAGGCTGCGGATGTGTTATTATTTTTCTCCAGCAATTCCGTATTAATTTTTTCCACAGTTTTGCAAGTAGAAAATGCATCAACATATGCATCCGATTTCTTAGAATGCCAAGTTAGACGAGACCCCTGAACTCGAACCCAGGAATAAAATGGCACAAGACTTTGTTTAAAAGACAGAATTACAGTCTCTTAACCTCAATAGATGGTCAAGCTGAAGTGCAATTGGACACCTTTGGTCATTCTCGTCCACCTTACAGACCACATCGTACTTAACATGACAGTGATGAGGAAACAATCAGATTTTATCCTCTGCTGCATGATAGTCTTACACAGTTGGAAATCGAAACTTGCATGCTGGCAAACATTCTACTGAAGTCTCACCAGTTAGTTGTACCACTGGAATCGTTAGCTGTTGCCTAGTACTGAACAATTAAGCCTCGTGTTAACCACTAACCAAGAGATGGGACTGGTTGCAGCCCGTATTTTTCTGTATTAACTCAAAGTGCTCTTGCTCCATAAATAAATACATAAATCTCTTTTTACAGCACTTTAGGTTTGCAAACTCGTAATTAAGGGTGCACCAATAAAACCTGCCAATAAAGTAAAACTTAAACGAATCAAAATTTCATCCAAACTCAACCGACTAAAAGAAAATCTTAAACTCTACTAAATAATTTTGTAGCCTCGTGCACAGACTAATGATATTTGAAATTATGCAACAAAAACTGTTATCTTCCTTTTGCACTGCATTTGGAAATCTTGTTGTCACGTTGCGGAAGGCATTATTCAGCTTTCCTTTATTATGCTAACTCCATTCAAAGTGGGAGCCTTGATTTTAAAGGGAGGGGGCGGAGCTTTTACCCTATTATGTGTTTAAACTTTCGTTCATTCAAGGACACAGAACATGTTATTTTAAATGCTCTTCAAAATAAAAACATCTATAAATCGAAATTCAATCATCTCACCTGAACGAAATTCACAAATCCTACCTTCCGATTGGCTGAAATTTAAATACTTACCTGTTTCACCTGTGCAAAATCTATATAAACAAGTGCCGCCTTCTGATTCCTTGAGTTCAGTGGTTGCTGGTATTAGTGGTCTCCTAACTGTTTGGGTGCCAATGTGAAGTAACCCCTCAAGGGTAGATTCCTTTTTTATGTTTTATGTATAGCCAGGTAGTTGTTCATTTCGATTACAAAAATTCTTTCTTACATTAACATTTTAATTTTACAAAATCACTAAATTAGTCAAGATTATGGGCGGGACTTATGCCACTCATTCAATGCTAATTAATGTCTCTCAGGCATTTGGTTCACTAATCTCGTTTCAGGATGAGGTACTCAAACCATGGCGTCTCGCCCACCGATAGCTCTGGTTCAAACCATTCAGGAGCTATTACAACTACCCTGCTGGCTAGTACCGACGAACAGTATTTTTTGCTATTTTATGTTTCACTTATGCATTTTTGTTTAAGTATAACAATACTTCTTTTACAAATTATTATTATCAGACGAATTAAAATGAAGAAAACATAATTATGTTAATGAATAATTAAACTAGAATTGCAAATAAGGTGAGTGAGCTTTAAACAATCAATAAGTAATTGACAAATGGGATGGACGGTCATCAACTTGTGAATGAATGAACAAATGAACGTATGAAATTTAATGAATATGATATTATTGTAGAAAATTAGTTTATGTAAAAAATTGTTTAGTTAAAACTCTTGAGTAATGAATGTGTTAGCATGGATGTAGACAAGGTGCCTCATTGCAAATAGTTTACTAAACAAGTTTACCTGGATGATGGAGATAAACAACATTATTCCCATTATGCTTAAGATAGGCAACATGACCTGATGAGCTTCTGCCAGCCTGTACATTCACTTCAAATGAGTAAGTACCAGTAACAGGTGCTTTGAATTTTCCTGTAAAGTAAAAAACCAAATTAATGTTTATGTCTTTATCTAATGAATAAATTTAATTAAAAAAGTACCCAGAAGTTAATCCAAAGGTGCACATATGTGATCTTTGTTCTTTTATTGTGTAACGTAATGTAAAATTTGTTCATACTATGTACTATCGTACATAAAATCTTAGCGCTAAATAAAAATATGCATTTAAAAATCAAAATATTGAACTGCTGTCTATTTGCAACAGAGGCAGGGAGGATAATACTGCAGCCCTAACAGAGTTGTGTCGCACATTTATGCTTAAGCTAACAAATGTTTAAGCTGAAACAAAATTATTGATTCATATAATTGAATTAAATTGAATTATCGATTTATTATTAAGCACATTGCAAACACAGCATACCGAAATAACAACTCTGGAAAAAATGACACAGGTGGCTCGTTTGTTGCAAAGCCTGTGAGTGTAAACAGAGCTGGATAAGAGAACACCACTGACCACTGACAAGGATCTACAGTACACCTTCCCTTTTCAGAAGCTCCCTTTGTGCATGTGATTAGTTGTTTTTACTACTACACAGTCAGAATTTCAATCTGCTCTAGGTAAAGGCACATTCACATGCACACCTGAGAGGTTTACTGCATTCCCTTGTCAGCACTTACGTTTACCCATATTTAATTTCATTTTTTTTAAATTTAATTTTAATTTTTTCATTAGCCTACTCCAGCACTGAGTTTGCTCCCCCCGCCCATGCCCCCTCAATCCTGACAAAGAAGTTTCCTCTTTGATTGGGAGGAAGTAAAAAGCACCACCCTCAGAAACTGAAATGCAAAACAGACTGAAAAACTAAGTCTTAGAGAAAAACAATTATGTGAAACGATTACTGAATTCGAAATTAAAACTTGAAAATAATATCATTTTCTTGTTCAATTAAGTTAAAGTCAATCGTCGTATTTCACATAACAGCTTTTTATAACAGCGAACCGACTTAGAAAACTACCAACAAAGTATGTCTCAGTTGTCTTCGTAAAGTATGTAAAAATAAATGCAATGAGATCATCCATTATCCGTTAAGCAATTCATACGATCTGCATTACGCAACGGTTCATTCAGTATGAATCACCATAGCTTGAAAGGCAACTGTGACATCAACTGCAATGGTAAGGTGTGAACCAGCCTTTAACAAGCCAATGCAGTTTTAATACTACGGCTATAATGCCTTGGTTAGGTTGCTTCTCTGTAAAATACAAATGCTAGTGTTCTTGTCAAATGCACAGGGAATTCCACGATTTTTCGTAACAAATCCAGCATAAAATTTATTCAACATAAGTATTAGCTTCTGTGATGAAAAAAGGTGCAACAGATGGAAAAAGTAGTAAGTATTGTATTTGTAAGGCCATCTTAATTTGTACCGAGAACAAACATTTTTGCAAGACAAATCTGCATCAATGATAAAAATCAGCATCTTTGATAAAAATCAGAATCTTTGATAAATTCGTTTGTAAAGTTCAAATGCAAATGTAACTTAGCACCCCATGATCAGTAACAATATTGGCAACTTTAACTTGTAAAAGAATAATTTTAACACCTTGCGCCATGTTTGACTGAACTTAGGGTTGGTCAGTGGTCAAATTTCATCAGTTGTGAAGCTAAAAATAGGACCACGAAAGAAAGGAAATTAAGCAAAACAAATATAGGGTATAGCTAGTGGCAGATTATGTCCCTTTGGAGCACCTAGACTAAATAACTTTTAAATATTTTGCAAATCAAATTAACGCATAGGCCTATCTAAACACAACCATGGTGAAAAAGTGTATTTTTATACCCAGCATTATGACAATAAAACAATAAAAATAAAAATAAGTTTGTCATATTGATATCATTTCAGTTTATGAAACAATTTAAAAGCTTTAACATTTGGAAAATTAAAATCGTTGTTTTATAAAAATTCTAAGATTCTAAAATCAATCATTGTCTATATTTAAAACATGGTAAGTCAATGGACTGGGACTCCAGGATTCACAGCTTGCCCCAAATGCACACACACGCATGCGCGCACACACCCACACCCACCCACCCACACACACAAACGTACATGCATATGAGGTGAGTATTTTCCAATAAATCCTGCTAGGACATTAATGTTGTGTGGAATCAAAATGTCAGCCAGACCATTTCAATAATGTTTAGATGGTATGATGATAGAAGCAAATATTATATTATTTTCATGTTGGGACGCATTGTTAACTTATAGCAAACCACATACCCGTGGACGACGAATATACATTTCCATAATTGATTCGGATCCCTCTAAATTTCACGATGTCTCCACGGCTTCCAGTGCTGCTTTGTGGTGAATCAACAGAGAAAGCAAAGGCTGAAATGAGAATATTTCTTGTCATTTTTATCATCTCGAGCTGGTCAATATTACTATGTCATCACAGTCAAAGATGTTTCTACAATTATCACCATCCTTTCCATTATCCAGAGTAATTTGGTACCAACAACATGGATTAGCCACAATCTATTCAGTGCATCAATCATTGTGAACTCATATCAATACGTTGTTAAACATCATTGTGCCGTCAATGGTGACTCAAAATGAGGGGTTGAACTTTGTAACCCAGGATGGTTTGCCCTAAAAATAGGACAGGAATAGGAGGAGGCATAAACAAAATTACAAGTAAGAAAGAATCAAGACTACATGAAATTGTCCAATGAGAAACAAGATCAGTGAATTATGGTGGATATTGAAATGTTTTTTTAATTTACAGCTGACATGTTAGCATTAATGCTATTCTGCTACGTCTTGCTGTATTTGTTTGTATTTATGGTATCAGGATGAGCAAATGGGCTAATAAAGTCCTCTGTTGTTCTATAAACAGTTTCACTCTGTCGAGTTGCTCACATCAACCCTCAGCGACTCCTGCCAGTAATTCCGGATATTGCTAGATTTGTTCATAACATGCATTGAAAGTGAAGCACAAAGGAAAAACACATTAGCCAACCCAAGTCAGATGCTTAGAGACCGTTTGCATGATAAGACAACAATGCTTGTTGCACTAGAGAGAATTAAAAATGAATTTGCAAAAATGAAAATATAAATTAAAGTAATCAGATTGTAAGCTAAGAAAAGGGTTAACACAAACTTTTGAGATGTAGTTTCTTAGTGGATACTTTCTGGAAGCATTACTGGATAATTGTAAAATATTGTGATCCAGTTTCCAGGTGAAGGTTGGTGGTGGATTAGCTTCAGTTTCACATTTCAGCTCCAATGTTGATAACATTACAATCTCTAAACTTCCAGTAATAATACTGAGATTTGCAGTGTGTGGTTTGTCTAATAAAAATAAATCATAAAATTTTACTCAGGATATTAAACACAGAGCTTGTAGACATAATAAGTAGACATCTTGTTTTTCTTTTTACTTTGTAGTTTTTGCTATTGTTAACTGCCTTTTTGCGAAACTGTTATTGATAGTTGTGGTAATGACCTGTTTTGATTTATCTAAACGAACTAAAAAGTAAATAAAAGTAGTAAAAAATAATCATAATAATTTACTCCATTTCGTATGAGATTTTGTTGTCGGAATACTTGAAATCTATGTATATTGTGATCAACATGGAAAACCATAATGCCTATGTAGACCCCGTAACATCAAACCTTAGAACCGCTGGTTTTTCAAGTGAACTCTTCGACATTGCAACTTCTCTAAAGACATATTAATTACACATATGTTGTTGATTTTTCAGGTTCATATGCCTTGTTGCCCTCTGGTAAATTGCAGGACAACAACTGCCCACATATGTTGCCTAACCCCTTTTATTTTTAATAAAAGATGATGCAACAAGTTAGGCAGATTTGGGGATGAGTTGGGAGGTAAACAACCATAAATGCACTCTCACCATAAATGTCTACTAGCTCCCAACAATGTGCGTTTCTATTACGTGTGCTTACATTAAATGAGGGAAACTCCAGGTATCCCATGCTGTCATGGAGTCTCAAGGGTCTAATTACTAGTTTCTGTGACTTTCATTTTAACAGGTTAGTACGAAAGCCTTAAAGGAGCTGTGAAGACTAGACGAAGCCAAGTTTCCGGAAAGTCAGTAAGTCTGGTTGAAAGACATGGCTTCTTATTTGAACCTTGAATTGCACGTACTAGACATCTTAGACATCATCAATCCCTGCTCACTCTTCTTAGACGTCTTCAATCCCTGCCCGCTCTTCTTAGACATCTTAAATCCCTGCCCGCTCTTCTTAGTTGTCTTCAAGCCCTGCTCTCACTTCTTATACATCATCAAGCCCTGCTCTCACTTCTTATCAAGCCCTACTCACTCTTCTTAGACATCATCAAGCTCTGCTCACTCTTCTTAGACGTCTTCAATCCCTGCCCGCTCTTCTTAGACGTCTTCAATCCCTGCCCGCTCTTCTTAGACATCATCAAGACCTGCTCTCACTTCTTAGACGTCATCAAGCCCTGCTCTCACTTCTTAGACGTTATCAAGCTGTACTCACTCTTCTTAGACGTCATCAAGCCCTGCTCACTCTTCTTAGACATCATCAAGCCCTGCTCACTCTTCTTAGACATCTCCAAGCATTGCTTATACTTCTTAGATGTCATCAAGACACAACAATCTGATACAGTGTGGCCTCAAGTCTACTCTATTTTTAGGGAGTCTTAATTTGGCCTTGGTGATCAGTTTTCCTGGAATAGGAACCCACCCAGGCAGTAGCAAGCAGGCGATCAATGAATTAGTGTGTATGATCACGCAAGTCTACGCCAGATTAAGCTCAATAGGCCAAGTTGTAGTGACTGAAAAGGATGTGTTTTTCTTAATTTCATCCAATCATACCACTTATAAACGTTTAAACAAATAGCATGATTGGATAGCCGAGATTATCCTGAATAGAGCTGTACATAATTTGTAATCATTTAGTTATGTCTGTGCTATTACAGTCAGAGGTCTTATAAGATCTATTTTGAGTGGTGTGGTCCTGAAGGAGTTAACAGATTGATTCGTCCCGCAATGGAGAAGCTTAATGGCTTTGATTTTCCAGTATTCTGGCAGCTCAATGACTCCGTGTGGAAGGCAATAAAAATACGGCTATATTCTTATTCACGTGCTCCAAATGTTGATATAGCTGATTGATCATCGTGTTTGCAGGGTCAGGACAGAAAGTGTGGGGTCACTGATTGGACATCGTTCGTTACCCCTCCCTAGCTATTATTCGTGATTCGGCAATTTCATTCAGATTATAAAATACTTAAAATAACAATTAAGCATTAAATATTCAGACCGACATACAGAATGAGTGTAAGTGAAATCAGTTTTGTTACTTTTGTACATATACACGTACGCAAGATGGTCTACTTCTAATTTAAAAACAAAGTTTAATATTGTTAAAGGGAGAACGGATGATTGTTTAGACTCAATCTCACTTTAATTTACTGTCGGAAAAAATATCAATTGTTCCTTATGTTTGAATAATTAGCTTAGAAAGTTAATGAACGGCAGCCGAACACACCCATTGCTTGTCAGAAACAAACCACAGTTTGTGCAATGGCAGGTGTCTTCCCGTTCGCGTCAAACACTTTTGCATTACTTTGCGTTCTTCGCGAGCAGCGCACAGGATCATGGGTAAAATGATGTTATTCGATGTGTAAACAAACCCTTGTGGCAAATTATATTATCGTCAGTTTCAACAACAACTTTAATGATGTAGAGTGCTGCAAAGTTGAGTTGACTAACAAAATAAAATGAATTTTTAGAAATCAGTATGGTGCCAACAACAATGACAGCAAATCTAGTCTGATGTCATAGTGTAGTGTGGCACAGCTCGGCTTAAGGAGTATGATATTCGGTTAAAGTGCCACCTATCATTGACTTCGGCAACTAATTTTATTTCACTTTTTTACATAAAAAATGTTGGGTTCAGCTTTGACATTATCTTGAGGCTATTTGTAATTCAAATTTAAACTGAGTAAAAGCAAGAACCAAGAACAAGTGAACTAAGATTAAACAACAATTTATTTTATTGGCTTTGCTATAAAATACAGCTAATTTTAGTTAGGTGAAATCCACAATCATCAAAACAATTCTTGTTTCTAGTTAAAGAAATCTTTCTATAGCAATTGCAATTGGTCATGCAAAGAATGCTAGAGTCCAGGTTTCAGTAAGATTAAGCAGTCGCAATTTTCTTGCCAATCCTGTGTATATGTACTATGTTCCTGTTCCACATTTAACTAAAAGTGAGCAAAACTATGATCCAGTCTCTTCTTTCACTTATTTGTATAAGATCTCGAATAACCCCGGATCAATAACTAGCTGACTTGTGATCTGCAACTTTTTTCAAGTAGAACTTTATATTTTTGCTGATTCAGTCCAAATTATTTTTCTGCTTTTGCATAGTTTGCTAGCTTTTAGCTAGATATCTTGAACTCTTAATTCTGCAGCTCTTTTAATTCTGCAACTCTTTTAATTCTGGAACTCTTTTCAATTCTGGAACTCTTTCATTCCAGGAATTTTCTGCAACTCTTTTCAATTCTGCAAGTCTTTTAATTCTGGAACTCTTTTAAATTCTGCAACTCTTTTAATTCTGCAACTCTTTTCAATTCTGGAACTCTTTTTAATTCTGGACCGCTTTAATTTTGCAACTCTTTTCAATTCTCGAACTCTTTCAATTCTGGAACTCTTTTAATTCTGCAAATCTTTTGAATTCTGGAACTCTTTTTAATTCTGGAACTCTTTAATTCTGGAACTCTTTTTAATTCTGGAACTCTTTTAATTCTGCAACTCTTTTCAATTCAGGAACTCTTTCAATTCTGCAACTCTTTTCAATTCTGGAACTCTTTTATTCCAGGAATTTTCTGCAATTCTTTTAATTCCAGGAACTTTCTGCAACTCTTTTAATTCCAGGAACTTTCTGCAACTCTTTGAATTCCAGGAACTTTCTGCAACTCTTTGAATTCCAGGAACTTTCTGCAACTCTTTTAATTCCAGGAACTCCTGGAACTCTTTTGATCTTGGATTTTCCTGGAACTTTCAGCAACTCTTTTAAATCTAGAAACTTTCTGGAACTCTTTTTGTCTCTGCAACTGCTTTAATCCTGGAACTCTTTTCTAGCTTCTCTTTTGGTTTCTAGAACCTAGTGTTTCTGGAACTCTTTTCTAGGTTCTAGATTCCTGACACATTCCAGCTAGTTTTGAAAGCTAGCTTTATCTAGTAAGTTAAAACTTACTTCTCATCCTGCTTCTCTTCCATGTTTAGATGAATGTTTAGTTGCTGTAGCTCTTTATCACTTTGAAAGTGTTCGGATATGTGTGGTCAATGGCCTGGCCCTCCATTTATATAGCCGCCTGAGCGTCGGCGTCGCTAAGTTCCCATGGATAGTGCATTGTAACCGGGGGGTGGGCTGTTCATTACACTTTGTTACTTTCAGTCTTCTAATTATAATTTCATCAATTCGCTTTGCTCTTTTTAACAGCGCATATGTTTATCTACATTTAATCTAATTCATCAGCATATGTTTGATCCTTTTTGTTTTTATTTTCTTGTTTTCCAAAACGGGAATTCACCGGGTTGTGAAGTTTCATCTGCGTGTGTTTATCTTTCGGTCAGCACCTGGTGGGTTCGCCAAATAACGAAGATGTGCCTAACATAAGCGCATCCATAATGGCTGCGCCCATAGCGCATGTAAACAATATTGAAATTCCGATGATTATATTTTTTAGAGAATATTACAATAGTATGCAAAGGTTCCAAAGGATATAGAGCGATAATGTTAATATTTTTTCCAATTTTGAATGCTTAATTATGTAATAGTAACTGTTACAACCTTAAGAAGTCAATGTTTCTTAAATTAAATTATCAGCAATAACTTTGCAAACTCACCAGTGTCTAATAATCATATTTATGCCCACTGAAGGATAGCTGACTAGGTGACCTAAAGACAAAAACAACAAACTGAATAAAAAAATTAAACAAAAATTAATTATTACAAAGCTATTATAATTTACAGGTTTTCTGCAGTGGGAGCATGCTGAAAATGAAAACAGTTGTCGATACGTGAAGGATTCTGGCTATCATCAAACCAAATTACAAAAGAAGACTATTGTCAGTGCCACAGGAGTGGTGTATATAAAGGACTTGGGTAAAGCAAGCAGCATGTGAAAGTGCAAGGATCAATGAGGCTAAGATTTAAATGCTCTGCAAGACTAACAGTCTGGACTAATAAAAATGGTAAGAAATTGTAGCTGTAAACTAGTTGACAATTTTTCTGACAAGTAGAAACTGAGTTTTGCAAATCTCAGTTTGGAACGCTATTCAGTAAACTAAAATTCATTAGTGATTCATTACTTACTTTCGATTATGGATGCATTCGTTAATTTACTTTTGCATAACTAAAACTATAGATGTCTTCAAGTTACCAGAAGTTTCTAGTTACTAAAAGCTAAATACAGTACTATCCATCTTTCTGGTGAAAGTGCAAAGTATTTTTTTACATATGAAAGCTGAATAAGGAAACTTGTAAAAGACTCATATTATAATTATTTAATTCATATTATACTCACATTCATATTATTTTTTTAATTTGCTATATTGGGTTCATTTCTATTAGCTTTTTTTATTGTAAATATATACAGATTAATACTAACTATAGTAGTAACTTTTTCAGGAACAAAAGTAATATACTAAGTGATCCACTCACATAGCTTGAGTGGCATCAGTCATTTAATTTTACGGAAGGAAGAACAGCATGAAATAGTGGACATGTTGCCAATAAGAACATCCATTGACAAAATTGGACAACCTTGAAGCCAAAGTGTGTTGAGAGAGGAAATTTATTTTTACTGTACGTAAAACATAAGTAGACATTGACAAGCTGCAAGCATCGACTTAGCATTATTGTAATTCCAGAGCTGTGTTACTGTTGTAGCAAACTGATATGGTTGCAATTTTAATATGAAGTCTGCTTTAGCTGTTCGCATTGTAAATGCTTGTCCAATTGTATGCGTAAATCAAACACTGTGACATACAATAGCAGTATTAACTAAAATCTTTATAAGGATTTGAAATTTGGCTCCCTTGATTTACATGTCAACATGTGTGCAAAAGCTTAGCTTAAAATGTTTGTGTTTCCAAGCATATATCAATGGATTGGCCATTGAGTTAATAAAAACCATAGCATAGCAAAAAAGCTCCACATAGAAGTTTTCTTTTCTGTCCGTGGCATACATGAAAAACATGCCTGTTACATTAATCGGCATCCAGCAGATCGCAAACGTCCCAGCAACAACGAACATTATCTTTGCAGACTTGATGTTTTGCAGTGGCTGAAAACTCTGTTGCGAAACTGGATTAATCTGTCTTTGGTGACGATTTGCAATTAACATAATTCTTGCATAGCCAATGAAAACAAACAACATTGCTGTGATACCATACATGTTAAAAGCAAAGAAATGCATTGGATGTGTCATATTGTAAAAAGAACAGTAAACAAGTGGACTTGTCATGCATTGCCCATACAAAATAATCAATCCATAAAATGCTGCTCATATCCGTGTTATAGTAATGAGAATAACAATGTGCGAAGACTGTATTTTTGAAAGGAAAGATGGATGTACTATTGCAATATAACGTTCAGCCGTGATCACGATAAGGGTTGTGATTGAACATGTGCCACAAATAAGTGAGAACACCACAATAAATAAGCACTTATTTGCAGAAATAACATTCATGTGCAAGATGCCGTCTACAAGCATCAATGCCATGCTGCCAAACAATCCATCACCCATCTGAAAACAAGTTTAAAGTGAAGATGATTAAACACAACACACAGTAGAAGATTAAAATTTGCTTATGAACAATCCATCCCCACTGACAAATTAAGCAACAGTCAATTCTACGTTGTTTGCAACTTTTTATATTTGAGAATAGCAGTGACAACAAGCATATTTAGAACAATGATGTGTCCAATAATTATGAATAATGTGCTGAAAAATGCAGTTGCGAGTACAAAAGTGTTGCTAGTTACACTTTGATTAGTGCCGTTATTCATTTTAGTTCAAAAATGATTAACTCTTTCAACTGTTTCATTTGCAATAAGAACCTCTAGCAGAACACGCGTATATTATACCCAATGTTTAGTTAACAGCTACATTGAGAGGCAGAAATTAAGCAATGTCCTTTGAGTGACTGTTTTGAGAGATCGTAATGCACAAAGAAAAAAGGTTTTTCTTCCAATGTCGTACCAAAAAACTGCATAGCAAACATGCATTAGCATTCCAGCTACATAAGTATTGGCAGCAGTTATTATAAAATGTGTGCGATCCATTATAAAATAAACCAGAGGCTACCAGCAATAACACAGATAAACAAAACAGCAAGTGTAGTATTCCTTTGTGTGCTGCTTTGTAAATACACCAATAACTGCTGGTTTTACTAGTCTACTAGAACATGTATACAAGAAACTGCATTACAGATAGCTGAAAAATATCTGAGAAATGAAATAATCGGGGGCCATTTATCTTTTGTGTGGAAAAGAATTGTGAACTTGCAAAAACTTATGTTAACTCTCTCCGCTTTTTTCTTATGTGAGGAAAAAGTTTTCATTAGTAAGGGTCAGTATAACAGTAAAAATTTCACAACTGCAGCCATTTAAAATCGAAGGCCACAAAATTATTTGTGAATAAGAGTGAGCTGCCAAAAACTGCTCTTAATAAACTAAGACAACAGAAATAGTGGCACACTTTTGCAAACAGCAAAAACAAATGCTTCTTTATGTGCAAAAGACAACATTGTACTGACAAAGAACATTTGCACAGAACCAGATGTAGGTCATACTAAAGTATATAAATTATTTAAGGATACGTGTGCAAATAAAGTTTAACAGGTGCATGTTCTTTCCACACTGGACTTTGACTTTCCTCGGCTCTGCATAATTGCATCATAAAGTTCTTATTTTCCAAAATAGGAGTTTTAAAAGCAAAAGTCTTCTGATGCAAAATCCACCATTGCAAACTGTGGGCAAACATCTGGAGTCCAGCTTTTTACAACAGCCAAAGCTTCTGCGATGCTATCCTTTGTCTCCTGCTGCACCACAAACACTGCAACAACCTAAAAGACGAACTTCACCATTACACACTGCAATATGATACCTATGTTATCAAAATGAAGCAAATCTATTTTCAGCCCTTAGCCACAAGTGCACTATTTATGAATGCTAAAAATGCGCACAAGCAGAACAGCTATTTCTCACTGCAATCATCAACAGATTATCTAAATACTGTGGAGAATGACAAAAAAAAGTTTTTTGCAAAACTATTAATCTACAATAACTACTGTAGTAATAAACAGTTGAAAGAACATTAGCGATCAAGATTATGAAATGTTTTTTGCTGAACAATGTCAAAACCCTACAGTTAAACTGTCACTGCAGCTGGAATAGATAACATGGAGATATAACTTATGAATTGGCTAAATCAAATGTCTTCTGCACCTGGTAATCAACGTTGGTATGAACCACCAGAAAAAACAAAGGAAGAGCACATTTGCAAGTCCTGTATGTGGCGTCTAGTAGTATAGCTTGGCCATATCTTTTATACAGTCGCTGCATCTGGGGTGTCTGTAAAACAAGAAGCATTAATCGGCGATCATGATCCTTAACATTTGGGCACGATATGTGCATTGCATTGTATTGTACTACACATACTGTGCATTAACGATCTGCAATAGGGATGTATCATAACATTATTGCAATGGAAAAAATGTATTTGTATGAAAGTACACGTGCCAATCAACAGGATCATCTTTCAAGGGTGAATGTATTTTGCCACATATTTCTTCAAGAGGGAGTGGTTTATGCATGCGATGCCTGATACACAAACAACAGCTTTTTTCCTGGCACGATGCAAGCCTTTACATCGGTAACCTCTTCATCAATGTCTGATACATCGTCTGATGATGCTGGCTCAGTCTCATCCTGGCATGATGCAAGCCTTTACATCGGTAACCTTGTCATCAATGTCTGATAAATCGTCTGATGATGCTGGCTCAGTCTCATCCTGGCACGATGCAAGCCTTTACATCGGTAACCTCGTCATCAATGTCTGATAAATCGTCTGATGATGCTGGCTCAGTCTCATCCTGGCACGATGCAAGCCTTTACATCGGTAACCTCGTCATCAATGTCTGATAAATCGTCTGATGATGCTGGCTCAGTCTCATCCTGGCACGATGCAAGCCTTTACATCGGTAACCTCGTCATCAATGTCTGATAAATCGTCTGATGATGCTGGCTCAGTCTCATCCTGGCACGATGCAAGCCTTTACATCGGTAACCTCGTCATCAATGTCTGATAAATCGTCTGATGATGCTGGCTCAGTCTCATCCTGGCACGATGCAAGCCTTTACATCGGTAACCTCGTCATCAATGTCTGATAAATCGTCTGATGATGCTGGCTCAGTCTCATCCTGGCACGATGCAAGCCTTTACATCGGTAACCTCGTCATCAATGTCTGATAAATCGTCTGATGATGCTGGCTCAGTCTCATCCTGGCACGATGCAAGCCTTTACATCGGTAACCTCGTCATCAATGTCTGATAAATCGTCTGATGATGCTGGCTCAGTCTCATCCTGGCACGATGCAAGCCTTTACATCGGTAACCTCGTCATCAATGTCTGATAAATCGTCTGATGATGCTGGCTCAGTCTCATCCTGGCACGATGCAAGCCTTTACATCGGTAACCTCGTCATCAATGTCTGATAAATCGTCTGATGATGCTGGCTCAGTCTCATCCTGGCACGATGCAAGCCTTTACATCGGTAACCTCGTCATCAATGTCTGATAAATCGTCTGATGATGCTGGCTCAGTCTCATCCTGGCACGATGCAAGCCTTTACAACGGTAACCTCGTCATCAATGTCAGCAGCCTCTACATCCTCTACAGATGAGGAGCAGGGCCTGAAGAAACTGTGGTCAGTTGGGTTGATTTCCCCTAACATTCTCTCAACATTGACTTGATCAATTTGTGCAAAATGGCGTTTAAGTTTATACTTGGTAATTAAATTACTCAAGTCCACTGCATGTGTACTTTTATTAAGTACATAGTGCCTTGACGTACGGTGGTATCTTATCAAAACAGGCTCTGTTAGGGTTTGTATCAAGATGTACAAATTTTACAAATAGGCTTGTTATGGAAAAGATGTATCATGCAGTAAATATAAAATCTTGATATTTTTTGTATTTTTCAATCTCATTGGTGATTTTCAAAATTTTCAGTTTAATGACTGAATGCTGAGTGGTGAATTATTTACCTTCGCCTGCTTTGTTCAGGTGGGTCTTGCCCAAAGAATAAAGTGTTAACTACATATTCTTTAAGACACGACTCTAGATTCCTTCTGTTTGTTACACCACTAGCTAACAGTTCTAGCACATTTTCCTTGATCTGGTTATCGACAGGCTCACTGTAGCCACCCATCTGAAAACAAGTTTAAAGTGAAGATGATTAAACACAACACACAGTAGAAGATTAAAATTTGCTTATGAACAATTTTACTACTTGGACTATAACGTGGTTGATTTACAATGAAAAGAAAGGAATTTCAGCACAGCAGGTATATTTGTGGAAGGTATACTTAACAAGTATATTTAACAAGGTTTGTCTATAAAATGGAGAATACTCGAACGCGCTTCTTGTCAATGTCTATTCCGCCAAAGTTGTGACTATCTTTCTCTGTGATAATTTTACCTTCCCACTAAGATGATACTTGTGCTCATCTTTGTCTGGAATTGACATGATATATTTAACATCCATCTGGGGCTGAGGATCTCTTTCCAAGGCTTTCTTCAGTTCCCTAAGCATTTGCCCTTTAGCGGCCCTTGATGTATCAGAAATCTGCAACAGAAACAATAGTTAAAAAGAACTGTTGTAGGAAAAGGTATTATAATATACCCAGCCACATATGCTATATATCGCTTGCTGCCTTGTGTGGTTTCATTAAACAAGTTTAAGCAATCAAACAAATTTTACACACCAAGGTATAAAGCAAGTAAAATTTGACACTTTTCTGAATAATGCAAAAAAGAAAGATAATATTCATAACTATTCTGACCAACATGCAAATTATTTAGCTTAGGCAAAGTAAAATATTACTACAACACATTTCATTCACCTTAAACTCTGGAAACTTCACAATTTTTTTATCTGGATTGTTGCAGGACAACCCATCTTTTTTGTAGGCTGCTGCAGAAATCTGCTTTTTACAAATATATGATCATTTCTCTGAAAATAAAATCAAATTCACTACATAGAAATCTGATGTAATATGTGCATATTGGGTGTATATGTATTCTAAACTAGTATATATCACAGCAATGCTAACAGACTCTTGCTTACCAGCGTCTGATTCTGTTTTAATTATTAGTTTCTGCAGTATCTTCGTGTTTGAACCAGATACATCAAATGTCAAAATGTCAACCACTTGACATAAGTACTTATTATGCCACTTTTTTATACTAGAAAGCTACTTTAGTGATGCAAAGACAACCACACATATATAAAAGAGTATACTAAAAATGCATTGTGACTATTTTATTAATCACAAGAAACTGTTCTTGGGTTACCAACTATCTCACACACAAGTAAGATATGCTTTGTAATGGAAAAATACAAAAGTTCAGTCAGCTAGGGCTATTAAATAAACCTAGCTACTCAGGCCTTGACTTTTCATTCCTGATTTGTTGGTTCACTCCAAACAAAGTTTGTGAAAGATGTTCCATACCTGAAAAAGCCAGAATCATTCTACAAGTATCTAAAATAAATTTCTTTAATCGTTACGAATTTTTGATGAATATTTTGCTTATTAATGCCTGTAGGTTGTTACCAGTTTATTTCCTAAAAAAGTAATTAGCGTTTTTATCTAGTTTGTTCGCTGGCCGCAGAACTTTATATTAGACTGGTAAATTAAAAATCTGGCCTTACCAATTCTTGTCCCACTAATATCTGTTGGTGGTTTCCTCATGGCTTAAAATAGTACTAACACTTTTATTAAAAGGCTAAGAATTGCTTAAATGAAACGGATATGTAGTTTAATTGTATGTTCCCACTTATGATGAGATCTCATTTAGTTTAAGGCACATTTAGGAAGAGGAAAGAAAAATGTGGGCCTCACCATACGCCGATCCTTATCTTCATTCCATTTCTTCTTCACTGACAGTCCTCTGTCTCCTGAAAGTTGCCAATGAATTTTCATACCATTTGATACATCTGAAATGTAAATCAGACTTACATGTTGTTCACAAAACTTTCAACACCGGATTAACACTTATTTATCATATCATATGCAGTTTCATATCATGTCATAGTAGTTTTTCCTATCATATGCAGTGTTTATGAATATAGGCCCCTGAATGACTATTAATATAGTACTATTATAACAGAATTCAGACAACAAAACTCAAAAGACTCTGCATAATTCGATTCTCTGTAATTCAGAATATCGTTCATCTCAGACAGATTAAAAATAGTATGGACTTCTTTCTTTATATCTTAATGCTTAAAGCAATTTAGGGCAACACTGCCTTTCTTTTCACAATATTTTACTAATTATTATGAACATATAATTTGCAAACGCCTGCCATGTGCCACAACTCACTTGGCTATGACACTATAGACACTTACCGACGTCATCGCTAAATCGCTTCTGCTGTGACTCAACTACATAATGAGTTGTAGTATCCAATTCATGTTGTTTGATCACTCGAAGGCAATCATTCACATTGGATATTACAACAGTCTTGTATGCAGCAGCCATTTTCTGCTCTTGGTTGAATTTCGTACGTATCCATAGTCCTGTGCGCAAAATCCGAATCATGCCCACAATTCTGTGCGCTCAACACGAAGAACGCAAAGTAGTCCTCACCGTGTGGAAGTTGGTACTTGTACATTGTAGTTTGGGTGCTGCCATCTATGTTCCAATCTTGTTACATTCTACCAGCTGATTTACCAACAGTCAAATTGTATGGTCCAGTGACTACATACACACTGGTCCTCTCCCTATTATAAATTAATGGTTGTTGTGAAGCCTGTGCAACTCTGCATAGGTCAAGTGCTATACCTGTATACTGGCTGTGAAACAGGTTTTACTGACTGTTTTTAGATTCTAGTTTTGCTCAATGTTCAGTGCAGCAGTTTTTCCATTCATGTTGTCCATTCTAGTTCAATAAACACTTTTCAGTTGTGTGAAATGCAAATATTTATTATACATGTTTGGTTTTTATCTGTACTTCTCCGTGTGTCTAAACTCAAGCATATCAAAGTGACTGAGCAACAACTTCAAAAATCACTTTTACATCATGTAAATTTTGTACGTTAATAATATCTCACCTTCTCCACTCTTCTCCTCCAAAGTTCTTCTCTTTGGTTCATTAAATCTATGCGGTAGGAAAGTGTTTCCAAGATTCCGCTCGTCGTAGCCTTGAACATCAGCGCCTCCCCGTGGAAATCTATGCAGTAGGAAAGTGTTTCCAAGATTCCGCTCGTCGTAGTCTTGAACATCAGCGCCTCCCCGTGGAAATCTATTGCATGTGAAGCGTGTATCACCAAGTTTTCTTGCAAGCAACTTGAATTCTCTATGAAGAGAGCAACAGTCAGACATTAAAATCAACAATAAAATTCAAGACAAGGGAAGTGCATGTCTTCTATCAAAGTTAAGCAACACTAGTCTTGGTTGATAAATGGATGGAGACCATACAGGAATACTGCTCGTTCTACAGGATTATCGTTGATGATGAATTAAATTCCAGTTACGACAAATTACCTACATTAAGTACGTCTGCTAACTTGAAGGGTGACCACTGGTCAGATCGGCGTAAAGCAACATATTAAATACTTTCACCTGTTTCTTTATTACAGTTCATCAATCTTAGTTGAGTAAAATTTAATAATAGCAAATTTATTAAAATTATATAACGTCTAATATAATAGTAATAGTAATTAGTAATAGTTCATTAGTAATAATAATTAGTATTCTTAAATAATAGTAATATATATATATATCTTTACCGTTACTATCATTGAAGCCTGGAATTTGAATTTCAAAATTGTCATCAATCATTTGGAGATCATCAATGGCAATACCTACGAGCAACAACAGAATTTTACAGAGCAACAAACTGAACATGTAATTTTACAAGACAGCACAGATACATTCACCGATGCACAAACACTTTCACGGATTTTAAAAGCGTTTGACGGATTTTACCTTAAAATGTAGAAAATTTTAATGAAAAACCGTTTACCTCAAAGCAGGTAAAGGTTCTTAAACTTGATTTAATAGTTTTCAAGTGTCTAAGAAATTTATGAAAAGACCTTTTACAGGCATTTGCAATTCAGTTTTCAAACTTGGAAAGAACTTTAACGGAAAGATTTTAGCTGTTTAAAGGCACAACTGCACTCAATGCATACAAGTGTTTAAACGTTAATTTTTTTTATAGAAGTAGAGCATTTTTTACATACTATTTCGCTGAATCACATACTTATCACTGAACGGAGACATAGCATCAAAATATTTATCATGTATAGCAACACGTATCAAAATATTTTTGCAGCGTGTCAACCTGCTGGCACAGAATGTCAGGGAATGTTCCCATTTCATGCAATTTTTCTCTGAGACCTCTTCCTCTCTGAAGCAAATTTTTATCATTTTAGATTTAATCGTTACAGAATACGTATTTTATATAAGCAGTGCAAAAATTAAGGCTTTAGAGTATAGACCTATGGAGTTCTTAAGCTTGACATGGAAGAATGTCATTAAAGGAGCATGATTACTTTTAGGACTTAATTGTTACTGTTACATGAATAACATTTGATTCTGTGGCCAAGTTAAAATCCTTGTCCACCTTGTTTCAGAGTAAAAACTGAAACAAATTTTATTAACCGAAAAGCAGAAGAAAACCCTCCACTTACATAAAGCTTAAAAACTCCTCTCGAAATTTTATTCCATTTACGTACTGTCTTTTGGCATGCAGGGCTTACGTCGGCAGTAACGCGGTATAAAAGACCTAAATTTAAACTCCCACGATGACCACTAGACGATGGTAGGTCCGTTTGAAACAAGTTTAGATAACATTAAGTGAAGTTTTGGAAAAATAATCAGAGCATTCGTAGCACACATGTTGCTAACTAAATAAAATTTCAAATTACTGTATCTTGTCAATAAGATTAAAAATGCGTTTTTGGCTAGTGAGTGGTGCACCATGGAGGAGCCAGCGACATTTTACCAATTAGCACAAACATTTTAAATTATTAGTCTAGTTACATGTCTAGTTAGAAGTCTTGTCTTGTCTATGTCATGTCTTAGTCTAGTTAGAAGTCTTTCCAGCAGGTAAACAAAATGCTAAGTAATATAGATTTCCACAGAAAGATTTTTTGGGACATAATTTAACATTGCCCTTTCTTCCACTAATTTACGTTTGCTTATGTGACATCATGTAATGGTGCCGTCGGAACGGTATTGCGGGAGATTTAAAATGAAAACAAGCAAAATTCCTTTCAATGTGAATAAGATATACACATAAAATTGCTGTAAAGTAACATAATTTTTTAAGGCGATTTTTCTGAAACCTACTTCTGGCGCCCCTTTTCTTATCTTTTAAGAAAGATAGATAGCTTGATGATGTGCAAAAAACTAAAAAAAATCAATGGCACTGAAAGTCTTATTATAATATGTTAGTACTTAGTAAATATTAATCAAAACTTTATAATCTGAAGTTTTTGGTTGCTACACGTATTCTGCAAGAGACCAATAAAATTTACAACACAGCAGACCTTCATGCCTCTGACATGTGCCGTGGTACAATAAACGTAAAAAAACTTGCAACAATTACAACTTACCTTGAAAGAAGTCGAACTGGCTGACGATCCTACAGACCTAAGAGATTTCAATGAACCATGACGACGGAGACTGTGGCCATGGTTACAAGACTGCAAGGTTTGAACCCAGTGATCTCGCTCCTCAGCAGAATAAGCTCACAAATACCAGATGTTGTCATTGACGATAACGTCGAATCTACACACATCATGGTCATGAGGCTAATCAATAAAATTAAAAGAATAATGCCTTCAGGTTATTAGGATAAAATGAAATAATTTACCATAAATGTGAGGTCAAGATACATGACTTTCAGTTCGTTTATAAAGTTTGAAATCTTTTTTTATTATTATCACATTCAGTACAATATAGTGACATGTAATACATGGTAACATTAAAATTGATACTTCATACTGTAATAAATTATCATGTTTCATACACTATCGTTATCATAAAAGATTAATTGTACTGCAGTGGGCTAGAGAAGCAAAGGCTTGTATAAGACCATTGTCATGTGAACATGACAGCTTGATTACACATGACAAGAAGCAACACAAAAAACTGAAAATTCGCAAATTTGTGTTGCACGGGACGGATGGACAGATCGGGAAAGAGAGTGACTCAAGTAATATGATTGAAATCTCTTTTACACGTGTCCGTTTTTATAATTAGGTTTTTATATTTCAATTGTAAATCATTCAAGTAATATGGTTAAATTTCTTTTACAGGGGTCCGTTCTTACATTTAGGTTTTTATATTTCAATTGTAAATGACTCAAGTAATATGGTTAAATCGCTTTTATACGGGTCCGTTTTTACATTTCAATTGTAAATCATTTTTAATTTTGCTAATTTTTAAACTTAATTGTGTTATCTGGCAATAAATGATGTAACGTAGGGAGTGACATACGTTACGTTTATGTTTGGTTTTCTAGATGTAAACAATGGTATTCAGGTTTACTAGTGCTAAATGAACTAATAAACCTGAATACTGCTGTGTACATCTACAAAACCAAACATAAACTTCACCCCGCTTTGTTTTTTAACCCATTATCTATTAACATAAGACGTTACTCAACAAGATTTAATGAATTTCGTATTAAGTATTGCAAGACTGACGCGGCAAGGCACTTCATCACTAACACTGGCCCCAGACTTTGGAATAACATCAACGAATACATAAAAAATTCTTTAGCTATAAATAGCTTCAAAAGAAATCTTAAAAGTGAAATCTTTTCTAATTATACAGAATAAATCAATTTGACTAATTACACTGCTGTCCCTGTCGGAATCCATCGCGTTGCTGGCTATGTCAATTTTTACATTTCTATAGTTCACGTTACTTCATACAGATACCATCACATCTTTCTCCTCTTTCTATTCTCTATTAACCTTTCTTTCTACTCCTTTACTGCTCTTTTCTTTTACACTCAGTCCACATTCATTTGGGGTGCTCTAAACAAGTAATTAGTTCTTGAGTACCCCACGGGTCATTTGCGGCTTGGCATCTTGCGTACATAATAATAAATATATTATTAAATACTTTTATGTACAATGCTGTAATGATCGTTGTGGATATATTTAATAAATAAATAAAATAATAATAAAATAAAAAAAAATAGACTGCCCATACAAAATAATAAGATTAATTATTATTATTATTATTATTATCAATGCCTCCTCAATGCCTATTTTACAAACTGGTATCAGTCCATTACAGACCAATAATTAATTTGTCATACCATTACCTTATCCAGTATATATACCTACCATAACTACAGAAATTTAAATTCAGTGTAATTTAATTCAAAATTTTTACACGTCTCTGTCAATCCAGCGATCATCGAGCAGCCACTCCGATAAAAATAAGATATTTTTAGATGCCGAGGGCTTTTTAATTTAACATATATGTTATGTCGAGTAATTGTGGATTTAATATTCTCTGAAGAGGCAATAGCTGAATTTGTGTAAATGAGATTGCCGTATATACTTATGTACAAGTCGAATTTTTGGGAGGCGATTTTAATGTGAAATTTTAGGGGGTCGACTTATACTTACGATATGTTTTTGGGAGATGTCGCTATAGAGTCGTCTACAAAATTAAATGTAAAATTATCCCTTCATTGATAAGCTTTATCGTTCAAAATATTTCCCAAATTTTTGTCTAACCAGAGTGATTTAAAATAAATAAAGAGTAAATAAATAAGAGGAAAGTAAAATAAATAAGAAATCCCGGTAATGAATAAGCGCGTAGCAAACAACAAAATAGTAAGGTAGGCCGGTAACAAAAAGCCTAGGAAAATAGGACACAGAGACAATTACATTTATCTTTTATAACGATTGCACATCTTAGCTCCGTTTTAAATGGCAAACAGTAATTAAATTTTTACAAAAAAGGTAGAATAAAACAACGTGATAATTTTTACAAAGCGCTAAATGTTGCGCCATTTTGTCCAAAATTAAATAGAAGAAACCTTAGCACACATGACCGATTACACATCGAAAACTGTCGATTTCGCCTTACAAAACGACATCAACGACATGTCGACAGCGAAGACACAAACCTGAATTAAGCAGTAACTGCTGCAATTCATTAACACACTAAAAACAGCACCTTTGATACAAATTTTAACTGCTACAAGCCGAAGTTCAGAGAGACGCGATTTTTTTTTATTTATGTGAAAAGTTAAGCACTGTTAAGATCCTTAACAGGCAATAGCCTATGGAAGAGGAAAACAACTGATAACTGGTAAATTACTACACTAGAAAAATGAAACAGCATGAAGAAACAAAG
>JAQGDQ010000060.1:0-402500 GCA_030141605.1 Tubiluchus corallicola
TTTAGTGCAATCAAGTACACAAAAGTGACATTTGGTGCAATCAAGTACACAAAAGTGTCATTTGCTGCAAGCAATCAAGTACACAAAAGTGTCATTTACTGCAAGCAATCAAGTACACAAAAGTGTCATTTACTGCAATCAAGTACACAAAAGTGTCATTTGCTGCAAGCAATCAAGTACACAAAAGTTTCATTTACTGCGATCACCAAATGTTTAAGAATGCACATAAAATAAAGAAAGCACAAAAAATGATATGAAACACTCACCTGTTCCTCTTTGCGCTCAAGAACTAAATTTTTTTGAATATATTCTTCTCTCTGCTTTGCAACCAGATCTGCACGTTTGAAATACTTCTTATTGGGTGCCTACAACAAAAGAGAGTTTTCTAGTTCCTCTGTTCAAGGGAAGATAAACACAAAGTAGGAATAATTTATCATTTTAAAAACATATAAAAAAGCGTACGTACATATGTGAATATAAATGTATTTGTGTATAAACACTAGCAAAACCATTTTTCCTGTTGTTCAGGAAGTTTATAGATTGTGTTTGTTTGCCTCAAGACTGGAGTGATGAAGCATTTTTGTCAAATCCTAAACAAGGAGTAGTAATCAACGGAACATCTTATAGCTGGTGCTCTGTTTCTAGTGGCATTCTGCAAGGATCTATACTGGGTCCCGTTTTATTCCAACTCTCTGCCAATTAATTGCCAGATTCAATTACTTCACAAATTAGCATGTTTGCTGGCGACACAAAAATCTATCGTCGAGTTCTGACAATAGAAGGTTCAGTACATTTACAACAAGATTTATTTCATCTGGAAGCCTGTTCTGATAAATGGTTATTACAGTTTAATGCAGATAAGTGTGTAGTGTTGCAGCTTAAAGCTCACTCCAGCAGAGAAGAAAATCAGCTGACTCGTATGAGGTATTTAAGTGCATAAATAGAGACAACCGCACTAGCTATGATACACTATATAAGGCTGCACCTGTGCTGTCCACTCACGGTTAATTTCAGAAACTGCATAAACCTCATGCAAGAACTAATTGTAAAAGTTCATTTTTTCACACTGCGTAGTGAACAAGTGGGACAGCTTGCCAGAAAGGATGGCTAGTGCACTGAATTTAAACCTTTTTAAGCAAAAAAGATTGAGAGCTTCACGATAGCCATGCTTTAAAAAGCCAAAATTATTACGAAAGATTAAGAATCATTTTAACGGCTTTATCGTTCTGATTGTTCACGCCTGATCAATCGCGTCTAAGAGTAAGAGGTGTAAACAAACGCAGTTCATCCTTACACAATAGCAATACAAGAGCTGAGGAAAAAAATTTACCAATAAGTTCTTTTCTTCGAGCTGCTTTCGTTTCTTTTCTATCTCAGCTTTAAGAATATCCATTTCACGCTAAAAAACAACTAAAACACAGTTAAAAGCTTGTAATCGACTCACATTTTCTCCAAAATTTTGTAAAATTTGTGACTACAGATGTGTTGCAGCGAAACTACACAAGTTACATCTTAGCAAAACGTGCGCCATCTATATTACAAAATTATGAGTATTCTGAAAATGGGTTAATTTATTCCAGTCTTGTGAGTTGTAGTGTGAGCTAACTGAGTTGAAGAGACGAGGAAAATGGCGCCTTTTCCAGAAGAGGTTGATGTTTTCACTATTCCCCATTCTAGGATGAAACAGCTAGTACAGATGTATTCACAAAAGGTATGAACGTCAGTGAAGTTACTTATACTAATGTTAATGGTTGGAAAAAGTATATGTTTGCTGAAAGCGTCAAACACTACGTCTTCTCAAAATTCATGAAATCTGGGTCATTGCCATTGAACATTATAATTATTATATATTCATAATGACAGTTGTTAATTAGTACAAAGCTAGTTTTAGCTTGTATTTTGCATTCTCATCTTGTGACAGCTCCATATGTTGTAGCTATATAAATATATTGCGAGGGGGAAATTGGTCAAAATATTTTGCGATAGGCAAGCAGTTAAGTTCTAGATTATGATCAAAAAGATAATTTGTTCAAGAAGGTATTGTGTTTTACCATCCGTCCTGTTCTCTCAATTAAGCCTATTCTTCGTGCCACATTTTACTGTTGTAAGTTTTTTTCGCAAATTTATCGCTGGCAAATTTACCACAGTAAAATAAAATTCTAGGTAAATATTTGAGTGAAGGTATTGCTACATTTTTAGGAGTAGAGTGTGGTGTTAAATCTAATTTACCTGGTTTTAATGCTTTTCCAGTCGTCGCAACAAGATTAATAGCACTAACCTGTAAAATATGGAACACCTACAGAAAGTTAACATCAAAACAGAAATCTTTATAAAGTAATAGAGTGATAAAATTACTAATGAATTTTTATGCTTTTCTCTAGCCAATTTTGAAATATGGTATGTAGTGATTGACGTAATGTCACTAGTAATCAGTTATTTGCCCGTAATTCGTAGGCCTATCGATTACTCTTACATCGTCATTTCTTATTATCTATGAGTGATAGGTTTTGTGGATTTTTCAACAATTTAGCAGTTAAAACTACATTGGATTTTGCTTTCAGCTTATAAACACGAACTTCCAGAACGATTGTGACTTTCAAGGACTCCTCAATGACCTGCATGCAACATTCACAGAGTTCAAAACACATGAAACAATTGAAAATGAAGAAATTCTTCGACGCCTCAACAGAAAACTAAAAGTAAAACTAGTCTTTATTTAAGTAGACTATATGTATTAAGTAGTGCAAAGGGATAGTTAGTAGTATTTACCAAATTGGCATGCGCTTGACTGTTTGCTGATCAAAACAATTTGAAGTGATTCACGCTACCGCTGTGGAGTATACTGTAGATACATATTCCTCTCAGTCAGTGCAGTGAGCAGTAGTTGACTTGATATAGGAACTGCTAGCTGCCAAAGTGGTTGAGAATGCAAACTGTTTAATCTGCAGTAGGCTAGTTACGTTGTTTGCATATAAGCTTATGAAGTGACAAATGTGAATCAGAAAATGCACAAGCGACATTTAAACGTAAAGTATCAATATGTTTTGCTTTTCTGGTGGCTTGCGATGCAAACGATAACCTACACGTTACACAAGTAATAAATAAAAATCAAACAGTTTGTCGATTTATTTGTAAACCTAAAACTATTGATTGATAAAATATGTTTAGCATTTATTATAAATGGGTTCATCTAGTTTTTGTTCATAAAACCTGCAAATGTTAACTCAGGTATATCGTTACATCACTAATGTTTATTAACTTGTCTGATTAGATGAAATAAATTATTGTCAAGTCAAAGCAAAAAATAAACTATGTATCTTTAGGAAATCTTTCATTAAATTGATGTTAAAATTCTCAAGAACATGTTGTTCGTATAAAAAGTGCATTTATGTGTAATGAGTTCTTTCTTAATGCTTTGCATTTTCTCATAAATAAATAGCATTCAAATTTCATAATTAACAATCCTAATTAACTACTATTTTTTGCAAAATAAAGGCAAGTCTATACCACGTGCATGTATTTGCATACTGTTGTACTGTTTATGTATTTTCGCACAGGCATTGTCAATCACCAATGCGGCTGTCTGTGCTTGTCATTCCGACAATCGGCTGTCCGCCATGTTGGACCTCCTGCACGACGGTTACCGTGCCAACCGCAAGACATTGGCAGACCGTCTCAACTTTGCCACGTTGCTGCAACAGGCTCTGGAAGAGTTCACGAATAAGTTTCTTCCGCACATGCAAGAAGAAGAAGAGGTACAGTTAATAAATAATTTTAAAGAATATTTTAAGAGTTACAGCAGCAGCAACAGTGACTGTATAAGGTTAATAACTTAATATTTTAACGTAAACCGATTATTTGTAAATTTAGCTGTACTATATTTGGAAACGTGTTTCATTCCGCTCTGTTTGCTCTCCAGATGTCCATACAGTTGTGTAAACACTTCAGAATGGAGAATGCTCAAAAATATTGAGAACTACAATAGCTTTTTTTAAATCAAACTTAGATTAAATAATAATTACCTTGAATACTCAAATTTTGTTAAACTTTCAAAGCTACGCACCGGTCAGTAAATCTACTAAGATTGGCAATGGCACCATTTTGTCGATAAATAGTGGCCGATAAATAGAAAGCGGTAACGTGATCACCATGATCACAAATTGCGGCGTTAGTTTCTGATGTCATATGGTGTAGAACCAATTTTCATGACATTACTTACACAAACTTACACAAACGTGCTTGACGTGGTTTGCCTTTAAGAAATTGTTGAAATGTTTTTGTTAATGTTCTAAATTCAATGTTTTCTCACATTTTCGAGGTCCTCTGTTGAAAACACTGACTGTTTTATGTAAATTTTAGAAAAAATATTGTTAAAGGAAAACTGAACGTTTTCCGTTAATAAAAACAAGAACAATAGGTTAAGATTATGCATGTGAATTATCAGTAGTAAAAAAAGATTTTTCTGATTGTTGACGCAGGTGTTTCAGCCACTTCTGATAAAATATTTCACCTATGATGAGCTGAAGAAACTGAAAGAGATTGTGATAAACAAACACAAGCACTGGAAGGAACAGATGCTAGCACAATGCTATGTGCAAGATCAGAAGTAAGCTTAGATAATTAACTAATTGACATTAATGAGTTAATGGCAAGGAAAAATATGGATGACATAAATATAACAGACATTAACCTGCTGTTAAATGTCACAACTTTTATTAAATGATAAATTTATTGATATTACAGTAAGAGCCGTTTATTAGTCTCGCGGTTAATAGAATCGGTCACCTAATTGACTCGCAAGCTTCTAGTACGGATCGCTTCTGTTCAAATGTATATAAAACATTTATATACGAGTCAACCATTGAACTTTCATTCACATGCCTAGTGGCTCGTTTTAGAAACTGTTGCGGCCTTTCACAGAACGTATAACTGTTACTGTTATTCCACCAATGCATTTGCAGGGATCTGGCAGTGTTCTTCGCGACTTTAGAAGTGGAAGGATCATAGAGTAGCTAAGAGCATTGAGTTAATTTTCAGAAAAATACAGCAGGATAGTTAGCCTAAAGAAGTAATATTTCAAGCTGTTGCAGCCTTTGCAGTGCATCTAAGAGCATTGAGTTAATTTTTGAAAAATACAGCAGGATAGTTAGCCTAAAGAAGTAATATTTCAAGCTCTCGCAGCCTTTGCAGTGCATCTAAGAGCATTGATTTAATTTTTGAAAAATACAGCAGGATAGTTAGCCTAAAGAGGTAATATTTCAAGCTCTCGCAGCCTTTGCAGTGCATCTAAGAGCATTGAGTAAATTTTTGAAAAATACGGCAGGATAGTTAGCCTAAAGAAGTAATATTTCAAGCTGTTGCAGCCTTTGCAGTGCATCTAAGAGCATTGAGTTAATTTTTGAAAAATACAGCAGAATAGTTAGCCTAAAGAGGTAATATTTCAAGCTCTTGCAGCCTTTGCAGTGCATACTAAGCTGAAGAGTGATGACTCTTTCTTCCATACTAGTAATAGTACAAACCATCTGCTAATAGATTCAGTCAGTTAATTAGGTCAAACCAGTTCCATGCCAAAGTGAGTCTATTAAGCTCTACCTACTGTATGAAACTTTTTAAAACACATGAGCATGATCACCTATTTGCTCATTTTTATCACACAAAATGTATCATATTGGGCTGTTTCGGGATTCCAAATTCTTCTTGCTCACATTTTCAGTAGTCATTACCCCTGACCCTAAATATTATAGACGCTTTTCGACATATTAGGTTGGCGATGTTGCTTTAAAACCAGCCATGTCTAAAACATGCTTGTCTAGAGTAGTGCCGTTGTTTGTTTCTACCAATGTGCGTATCCTGTTCTTTTTCTTTTTTTTTTGGCAAAGTGCCAATCATATTTAAAATTATTTTGAAAGTGCACATGCAGATTTTTCTAAACTTTAAAGGTTGTATTAAATTGGCTTGTTAGAGAAGCAGGTGTAACAACTAGCAAGGAGGTTTAAAATATCTCAGTATATTTTTAATAACTCTATTAAATTAAAAGAGCAATCAGAAATTTAAGTACCTTTTGACTTATTTAGCAGTGGGACTCTTCCAGTGGATGAAAAGGAAGATACTGAAAGCGAAAAAGAAGATGTTGCGGAAAAGTTTCACCTAGAAACGTTAGAAAAAGAGGAAGAGAAACCTGGTAAGTCATAGTGGTAGAAAGATTCCGGTGCAATCAAGCAGCAAAACATTCTTATTGTGAAATGACGTTATTACATTCACAGTCAAAACCACGCCTAATATGTTTAGCAGTCTCTGAGTCTACGGACGAATTTCCGCAGAATTTAAAGATTTAAATTCTTTAGACATCACAAGATGAGAGAATTAGAAACTAATGTGCAATCATTGGCTCAAAATTGTGCCCAAACTGTCGACGCTGACTATAAAAAAAATCAGTAATCAGCTTGTAATTGTAGATTGTGCTTTAGACTATAAATGATCCTAGTCTATGATCATCGTAACTATAGAATGACATCCGTTCCGCCCCCAAAATCATGATTCTAGCGGAAACTTTCTAATAATCTTGCTGCTGTTGATTCTTACTTTCCTCTTTTTTCTAACTGCTTGGTGCATTGCGTTTTTGTTACGTTACATTTTATGAAAGTGAAAGCACCTATATGTAGGTTTTGCATGTTTAGCTTGAGTTCTGTGAGTGATTAAAACCTAAAGAGGGCCTAAGTAGTGAAAAGATTATCGAGTTCTCTTCATACGTGTCTAATTCATAATATAAACAATACTAAACTTCAAAATGAAATTTTATTTTTTGAAATGAAAAACTTGCTGTTAAGATTTATTTACAGTAAATGCTAGGACAACTAAAGCAATATTATCCTGTTTTCAGTATCACATTTCTATAAGCATAACCACACATGAAGTACACTATGACACATTATATAATCAACCAGTCTCATTGTATGGACAGTGAGTAGCTCTGGCTGCTCTGTAGCCAAAGTCTCGATGCTCATTTGTACCATCATATTGTAAACAAACATGTAAACCGCCACACATATTTCAATATTTATATACTTTCGTTCAATTATTTGATTTGAAAAAACTGTGTGGGACCCTTCCTCTACTGAGACCCTAAGCAGGTGCTTATTTTGCCTAATGTTTAATCCACAGCTGGGTTTGTCACTTTGCGACATTGTGATTAATGTTTAGCACACAGTCAGTTGTACTGTACACATCTGTATATCTAGATAACAGCTGTGGGTATAGATTTTTAGATAGCTGGCTTATAAGATACCGTATTGCTGATCCTAGCTTCATATTTTGTACCATATTTGCATAGCAAACGTAGATTAATTTGTAGCTTGGCACACACTGGGTTACCTAGATAACAGATGTGGGTACAGATTTTTAGATAACTGCCTTATAAGATACGGTATTGCTGATCCTAGCTTTATATTTTGTACCATATTTGCGTAGCAAACTTTGGCAAACGTAGATTAATGTGCAACTTGTCGCACATTGGGTTACTTGTAAATAAACGCAGGCTTAAAAATTCTTCTTGACCTAGCAGAAAAGGACTTGTTGCTTGCTGTATTATGGTATTCACTGGAATGAATTAATAAACTGCATCTTGACCTGTATAACATTCATTATAAATGTACTAGAATAGCAGATCCAGATTTTTACATGATGTATGCACATTTTAAAAATGTGTTTCGCTCAGTTTTGCTAACAAATTTTTACAGCTGTTTAAGTTTGTCTATTTTTTTCTGAGAACAAATTTGTTTACAAGGAAGTTAAAAATATTTTTATTGGAAAGAGCGAATGTCATTGAATGATTATTAAAGGTTGTGTTTTTTACAAAAGTTTTTAACTGATGGCATTGCATTGTAGAAGATTCGGCTAGCATTGCACGGCTGCCACCAGAACTACTAGTAGAAATATTTTCTTACTTGGGACCTCGTGACCTTGGCCATTGTGCACAGGTGTGTCACCAATGGTCTGACGAAGCCAAAGATCCTAGTTTATGGAAACGTATTCAGCCACTGCGATGGCTTCGTGGTAAGTAAATTACTACTGCTGATGCAAAAATTCTTTATGTTCAAAAATATGTGCTCTGTTTTTGCCTCCTAAGTGCTGGTTTTCACTTGTTATGTGATGTGAAATTTTAATATTCTGTTCATATTAGTTCATTATATTGTATATTGTATTCTGTTCTATTTATATTAGTATATTTAGTATACTAAAGAT
Organism: Tubiluchus corallicola; assembly: GCA_030141605.1. Lineage (NCBI taxonomy): Eukaryota > Metazoa > Priapulida > Priapulimorpha > Priapulimorphida > Tubiluchidae > Tubiluchus > Tubiluchus corallicola. The sequence continues at coordinate 8,242 of JAQGDQ010000060.1, forward strand.
AGCTAAAAAATTATAGAGTGCTAACAATCAAAAGTGCTCTCACAGTCCCACATGAGCGCGACTTAATTTATTAATTGTACAAAACTAAATACGACTCTTATTTCTTACTATTTTTTAAGCAAATTAACTTTAAACCGCTGCTTTCGATAAATTCATCGTAGGCTCCATACTTAGTGCGTGCACACACTTGCGTGTTGGGGTGCGCCGCTTGAATTATGCGGGCCCGACTTGCGTCCAGTTCCTCTTACGATCAATCTGCTGAAACCGATTGTGGTCGTAAGTCAATTGCTATCTGTCATGCATTCAGTTCTTTTTCTTCTTTTTATTTTTTTTCAGTTCAATTTTAATTTATTTATCTCTTTGTAATACTACAATAAAACATGATTAATAAAAGAATCTCTAATAAGTTTTGAAGAATGGTTAAAATGAATAGATAGATCTAGAACTAGAGAAAGGATAGCGAAAAGACTATAAAGTCACCTAGTCTGCTATCCTTTACCGAATATAGATAAAATTATCTTTAGACACTGGTGGGCATTTTGTTATCAGTTTAATTTAGGAAACATTAATAATTTTAAAATTATGACATTTGCTATATAATTAAGTAATCCAGAGTAAAGAAAATACATGTACTTTAATTAGTGGGCAACAAAATAAGGTCAATCTTGATTAAACTAAAAATAGCATTTAGATTTTATGTGAAATACAGGTCAAAAGTGTTATGAAATGATAAAAACGCTTTGGGTTAATAATGCAGTTAATTATTATTATAATGATGTTATTATTAACATCATTTTATTTTGAGCAAACTTTACATAAGTAATTCATAAAAAAGTGTCATCGGTCAAGATTATTCATACCATGAGCAATAAAAGCAACGTAACGATAGTAAAAAGAATTAATCAGCCTAGTATTTCTGTTAAATTATATAAGAAGTACAATGTCTTTCAAATTAACATGTTAAAATATAATCTAGAATTGATTGCAGCTATGCTGTGTTTAAAAAATTAAAATCGTTACATTCTAAGCATTCGATGCAGTCTCTAGCAATATTAACAATTACCTGTTGGTTTCCTATCAAAGCCGTTTTTCCTCACTGATCTCCTTGCCAAAATATTAAATCCAATTTATAACTGATAACTACTACAGTTCAATTTGCAACATATATGACGTGAATTAAAACCCATTACTGATTTAACAGTAAACAGAACTTCGTGCACCACAACCTTAATAATGTTACTGCTTTGTTTATAGTTAACGTAGCATTTAATAAAACGCTTGACAAACTGTTGACTTGGATGTACAATATTGGTAATTTAAGGTAATATGTAAGTGTGCACTCGATATGGGATGCACCATAACTTACACACGGCAATATTCCAGGAAATATCGATAAATTTTAAATTACAAGTATCTAGACACCATGGCTGGCTTCCATAGAAACTGTGACAATAACTATCACGTTTTTTCTAGACTAGTTCATATTTAAAGTGAGGCTAACAAGCTTTTGTTTTTGGCTACGAATGTTTATTTATTACAGGTGACTGGAGCTTTTCACCTGAGAATGACTGCAAGGAAGAACCAGCTGAGAAAGTGCCACTCTTTGACCAAGTATTAATTACGTACAATGAGAGTGACTGGTCTCCGTGTCGCGACGAAGATGCAGACATTGACGAATCGTCAGACAGTGATTCTGGCAGTATTTCAGGCGCTACAGGTACATTTTAATGGATTAACAAGATTTAACCGATGGACTAGCTGCTAAAATTGACGTCTAGTGTTGTTGAAACCAGTGCTCAACGCATTTTTAATGTTGAGCTCAAGCCACAGTTTTGTCCGTAACTACTTCAATATTCTATGTGCGATAGACGAAAAAAGTTAGGAAGGTACAGCGTGACATCACTGGTATCTCGCGCTGTACCGAATCATCAGATAGTGAGTTTGGCAGTATTTCTGGCACTGCAGACACATTTTAATGGATTTGTTGTAGTGAAAAAAAATTTTACTGTTGAGCTACCAGCTCAAATTAACCTCTAGCAGCTCAACTAGTTTAATACACTATGTGCGATAGAAGCAAAAAAATTAACGAGCTACAGCATGCGAAAATTTTATATGACATCACTTATATCTCGCGCTGCGCTGCTTTATTGCAGTGCCGCTAAATTTCTTGATTTCTGATCATTCCTGCCTTTTAAATTTAGTACAGCCAGGTTGCCTTGTGGCACTCAAAAGAGAGTCATCTTTTTATTATTTATGAAATTGTAAAAGAATGGTAGATTCACAGGTTTGATTGATGAGAAAAGAACAGAAGAGAATCTTGTCTATTCGTTACGGATGACGATTTTGAGTCTCACCAAGTTATGCGGTCTGACTTAAAAGCAACTTTGAGATTAGACAGCAGAAAACTAGAAACTTACAGCTGTTCTTTTGGTCATGCGGTTGAGTATGAGATATGGAGAATAAGCCTTTACACAGTTTTGCTATGTGCACCCACAGTTCATGTAGGCCAAAGGTTAAGTGTTCCATAGCAACACGTTTTAACTACAGTCGTCACATGACTTGTGGATAAAACAAAGCCATCTGCAGCATCGGCTAAGTAACTGTGAAAAGGCTTATTAGTTGTACCTGTCAAAAATGAATGCCACATGTCTTGGTAAGTGGAAACGCAAAATAGTTCACACACAAACATTTGTTTTTGTGGTATTTTCAGAATTGGAGCAGAGCTGGCTATCGCAAGAAAAAGAAGCACGTTGTCTGAACGCTATCACTAATCAGCTTTTGCCTCGCGTTGGACGCGGAGTAGAATTCTTGGACGTGTCGCGTAGTTCTGCTCTTGGAAATCGCATGGTAAGTCACTTATTCGTGTCTTTTGTTTACTTTTTCTATTTCCTGTCATACTTGCGATACTTTGCATTTTTCATGCTCATCTGTGGTTGTTTATTGCAGCTACGGAAAATGCTGTACAGTTGTCCGAATTTACGGCATCTTAATTTGGCATACACTCGCGTTTCAGATGCCTGCTTCAAAGGGTAAGTTATTTTATTTATTCTAGTACATTTTTAACTTTAGTCCGTACCAAGATAACAACAACATTGCTTTATTTATTAAGTATCTGTCATATCATTAACATTGCCTTAGGCTAAAGTTGCATGTTGAAATGGTAAAAAGATATTCCAAGATGTTAGTTGAATGTTTAATCTTCTCATTTCAGTTTGAACGGTTACTTAACGAGACTAGAAAGCATCGATTTAAGCGGTTGCGTCAACATTAGTGATATAGGCCTGGAACGCTTTGCATGTTCTCTTGTTCCGGAGGGAACAATGGAGTACTATGTACGTAATTACTCAGACAGCGAGTGTCAGGAGGCGGGCACGACAGACGTCGTTCTGCATAGCTCGTTGAGTGATTGTGCATCGAGTCAAAGCTGCGGTTTAGGAAGCCATTGCTGTCAGAGGCGTCAAACAAACCAGGCTGGTGACGACTCGTTGCAATTGTGCCCGATGGATTACGACTGTGATAATGTGACCGTGCGGTCGATTGAAAGTTGCCACGTGACAAAATTAACTTCGAGTGCATGTAGTTTGGAGAACTCTGCTTCCCGACCGTCATTGAGTCAACGTATGGATGTTGACAAAGATTTTGATGACTGTGATGTTGACGATGGCATTCCCAAAGCAAAGTTGAAATATCTTTGCTTGTCCGGACTTTCACTGCTAACAGCTTATGGACTCAGGTATAGCACTTATCAAACATTTGCCAGTGTCACATACGTATAAAATTTCTTAGGTTCTCATCATCTAGCACAGCGTAGCATTTCTATCATTATTTTCAGTGGTGGCTTATAGTTACATACGTGCTACTGGGTGTGCTGCCATTGTTTTAATATTGTGTAAAATTAAACAAACGTATACAATGAAAACCTAGTCAAAACAAATGCTACCTTACACTAGCACAACAGGGTCGGTACTGCGCGAACGACAGTGCTGCCTCTACCTAGCGGGCAGCTTCTTACCTTGGACATGTGCGCATGGCCACATACACACAACAGCAAAATACCTTGTTGATCGAACTGTGAAGCGCACAGTTCCGTACAAGGATCTGTGTAATTTTAACATAAACTAGGCCTAGTGATGACTACTGACACTAAACTTAAGAATTATATAACAAGTATAAAGAAAGATTTAAAGAAAAGAAAAACTCATTATGCTGAATATTATCGATAATATCGAGTGAAAATAGGGGGTCCTATAGTTCTACGGTGCTTATATACCAGTCGCCACTGATTATTTTATACATAAAACTTGCAATAAACGCTGAGGGTTTAAGTCTTGTACATGTTACTTAGTATAGCTGCTACATGTGAACAAATGGTGCAAACAGCTGTAAATTCTTGTCAAGTGAAGCAGCCATCTTTGTCAATTTAAAACGTTTTGACTTGTAATGTGCTGTATCGTGTCTGACGTGCATTTTTGAATTTTGCGTTGAGGGTAGTAGTCCGTTTAATTTGATGAATGCTTATTTAACTACTAGACGATTAAAGTTAGGCATTGCTAGGTTTGATTAGTTAATGTATAGGTGACTGTCTGAAAACTGATTAAGGGAGAGTGCATATATACAGGGCTGTGGAATTGGTAAGTTAAACTCCTGACTCTGACTCCGACTCGTAAAATTTTAGATCCAATTCCGACTCTGACTCCGACTCCTAAAATGTTAGGAGCCCCGGCTCCTGCATTTAAACAATAGTTTGTAGTACTATCAATATTTAGCTACAATAGCATTTCGTCACTACATCTTATGCTCGAAAAACAGGTCTAACTGCATAGACACCAATACGAAAGTGTCATTATGTATAAATGCATTGAGTTAAAAGTAACTGAAGTTTGACTTTGTCTATTTTTTCCGACTCCAATACCGGCTCCTCTAAAAATAAGTGTACTTCCGAGTCCCGACTCCGACTCCAAAGCCCTATGATTTAACAACTCCGACTCCTTTAGCAGTAAATTTACTACTGACTCCTTTAGCAGTAAATTTACTACCGACTCCACAGCCCTGCATATCTGTCAGTTCCAAATCTTGGAACATTATTCCCGAACTTAATTAGGTTTCGTTTTGCGCGGCAACCATCACATAATAAAGATCCTGTGTTATTGATTGCTGGATCCTAAATTGGGGACATCAGTGGCTTTGTAGGTACTAAAGTTGCCCATCTTAGTTCTAAAATTAATTTAGCGAACATTAATATTAAATTTAATGATATTATCAAACTGTAATACTAATACTCTTGCTATTTTACAAACTATTTTAGTGACTATTCAATCTTATAATTGCATGACTATGTTTTGCATCATATACACTTTACGTACTTGATGCAATACATAAATTTCAATCTTTGCTTCTGTAACTAATCTTTTGTTTCATAGCTCGTTGGTGGACATTGGCGGACTTCCACATCTTCAATTCCTGGACTTATCGGGTTGCTTTCAACTGACCGGCACATCCATTGCCGACTTGGTGAACACGACGCCGCTTCTGACGCCTCCCAAATTGTTTTACTGCGACAACATCGTTGATGGTCCTTTTGCTCTGGAGGCTAGCGGGTGTAGAAATCTGGAATCGGCGTGCCGCATGTGCTGTCGAAATGCTAAGTAGTTTTCGAAATGTGAACATTTTTTCCCATTCCTTTCTGTAGTCATTGGTTTCATGGGGCCTTTGATGGAACTAAGAACTGTGGTAAAATGGGGGGAGTGTTACTACAATTTTCCCGCCAAACTCAATTTTTTCGGGATTGTTATATTTAAAGTATTAAGAAACTGTACACTCTCCAACATGTACAATGAGAAATGTCTTTCTGTTCTGTTTTTTAATGATGTGGTTTGGTGTTTTGTTCTGTTTTTAATGATGTGGTTTGGTGTGAGAAAGAAATTTTTGTTTTAAAATCATAACAAATACAGTATGACTAATAGTTAAAGCAAAATGGACTTCTTATAATCTTTGAGCCTTTCAACACCACACACTCAGCTGTTACATTTACTACTCAGTCTATAATTTATGTGCAGGGTTCCCAAGGTCAGGAAAAATCCTTGAAAATACTGGTTATCCTGGAAAGTCAGGGGAAAAGATAATTTGGTAAAAAGTTAGGGAAAATGATGAAAATGGGGCAAAGGGTCAACGAAATTGAAAAGGGTTGCAAGAATAATCATTTTTGTGAACCGATGTTTTTCGAAACATATTTTTCAGCAATTCGCATTCAAATAAAATTTTGCTATGACAGGTTGCCAGTTTCAATTTCTGTTCCAAAAATAATGATTGCCGACACATTATATATCAGTACATGTATGAATGTCCTTGCACAAAAATGTTTGAATATGTATACTGACAGTGGAATTTCTGCTTATCTTGGTCATGGAAAATCAATATTTGGTCTGGGAAAAGTCATGAAAATTTATTTTAAAATTCTATGGGAACCCTGTAATTTACTATTCGGTCTATAATTCATCTGGATTTATAAATAGAAAGAAGCAGTTGTCTAGGCAGCTTCTACCAAGCTAGGTTGGTGACCTTGGATATCCTGTTACTGTTTCCTGTAGCTTCCTGTTACTTTATTTGTGCTCCTAGATCTAAATAACTTGTACGTTTTTCTTCGTTCGGTCTTTGACCTCACATTTCTGCAACTATTACCAATACTTTTTCATTTCTCGTATACATTACTGCGACGTGTTATTACACGTAGAGTTTTGCTTGTGTGTTTTTTTGTTGCTTTATTTAAAAACAAGACCAAACTAAATGCTTTCACGTTCCTCTGCCGTGTCATTAGCTTGTCCACATAAATTTCCAAGGCTATCTAACCTCTAGTTTTGATTTTGTAATTGAGGTGATCATATGTTGTAGCTTTTAATAGCTGAACCTGTCAGAACGATAACCTAATTTTTCTTCCTAGATTCTGCTAAGCTCTTAGAAATTTTAGGTCATCGACCATCTGAACTTAAACTGACTGCAGCTGCTGCTACTTTAGGTATTTTTTCAATAATTAAACCTTGACACACATTTGTTTCTGCTTAGATGTGCCATCTTTTTTTAATTCTTTTCCTTTTTTGAATGCATGCTCATTTGTTTTTGCCATTATTCTTGCAGGCAGCTGTAGACTTTTCATTATCTGTTTTGTTGGTTCTCAGAATACAATATGTTATGCGTTCACTTGCTCAAGTGTTTTTGAAAAAAATGCCCATATATATCGAGTTCAGTATTGTAAACTATAAATGCGCAATTTCTAAAATTTACCTGATGCAGATAGCCTAAGACCATTGCATATTCTTAGAATGTGATAGTGAAACGACTGAAATGATACTAATAAGTTTCAGCAGGCGTGTCTTTATGCAGACTGTAATTAGACGAAGCCATGTTTAGCTTCGTTAGAGGAGACAAGAGACAAGGTTAGGCAGCGGTTCTGTTTAAAAAAGTCAGGGCTTCAGCATAAATAACATGCAAACTAGGTGGCATTGCGTATTGACATTTGCTGTTCAGTCATAATGATGCCACTTTGTCCACTGCTAAACACAATTGATTTCTACATGAACGTGTTTTGGGAAGGTTTTCAAAAACAGATTCATACACAGGCAGGGAGACAAGCAGCAGCAACAAAGCAGTTGATATGCTGTAGCAGGACTGACAGCCTTCAATAATTGGCTCCGCATAAATGCTTGCAGTAATTTTGTCGTGAAAAATTAGCAACATTTGATCGTTGTCATCATGGGTAAACAAGAACTCAGTGAGCAAGGATTTAACTGTATTTCAAGCACCTATAACTATGCACCTGATATTATAGCAGAATCGACTGCTAATTTTTAATGTTAATGTTACTGCTTTATTGGCTAATTAGAGACCTATATACATCCTCATGAAAATGTTACCAAAACAAAAAACCCTTACCTTTAGATGACATTACTCATTAATTGTGGCAGATTACAGTACTATATAAATGTGAAAACTTCAAAGCCAACTTCTAGCATGTGTATGTCTGTGCTAGGTAGGCCTGCAGTTCTTGTGTCAACAGTTTTGACATTATGATCACCTTTTTAACTCATCTCTGAGGAAACCAAAATTCAGTATTACTTAAAAGCAATTTAAAGTTTGATTAGTTCACTATTGTTATTTCAGTGATGGAAGACAATCATTTGTGTTCAGAAATTATCGAACATGCACTAAAATGCAAGAGAAGTCTAAAACAGACAGGGTACAAATACAGGGAAGCACACTAAATGGCACATTTCTCTCTCATTTTTGATCTTAGATTGGAAAAAAATGAAAATTTGATCTGCCGAGATTCAAAGCTTTGACACCTTACCTAATGTAAAATCTATGGTGCATTAATTAGACTAGATATGTAGAATTTGGGGTAAATGGTATTGACCTATTGCTTAGCTTCTAGTGGTATGAGGCAGTGGTGTAACTATAGCTACCTTTGTATTAGCATACATGCTTGCCCTTAAATTGTAATAGGTAGTTTAGGCATTGTACATGGTTAATTGTAAATTTAACTATTAGTACTACTATTTTTGTACTTATTATTATTATTATTACATTGTTGTTCTTCAGCCTACCTCTTGTATGTGTTCATACAGTGTTGTGACAATACTGGGCGTAAATTAAGGCTTACTGTAAAATGGTTTTTCCACTGGACATATTGATGTTGCAGTGAGGGGCGCCGGCGGCAAATTACCGTGGCGATGGCAGCATTTATGAAAAGGGCACATTTTGTTTACCCACATTTCTGTGGCCATATGACGATATGACTTATATATGAGTATATCTTATGCACCCCAAATACCTTCTGCCTCTCGCATATTCCTTTTAAAATGAATAATCGATGCACATTTTCATGTAGTGTTTAATTTTGATGTCAGTTAAAAATGGCTGTTTGACAAATTAAACACATATTCTGTAAACTCTTCAGGGTAATCTTAGATAACCACAATTTTTTCATCAAAGAGGCAAAGTTTTGCTCATGCAGAAAGGGCATGGGGGCCGGTGCTTCCATGGCTCCCCTGGTTGCAGTACTAATTTTGTAACTGAAACCATTTTACAGTACACGTTTTCGTAAGGTTTTTTCTTTTTCCTAGTCACTTGATATTTGCAATCTTATTATTAATAATTTATCGACATAGCATTTGTATTAGGCTTGCCTGCTTTTTCTGCTTTGTTGATAAGCGTTGCAATCACATATTTAAGTTATTTCAAGCTACATGCCGTTTCTTGATACGTTATTATGATTAATGCATTCCGCAGCTTATTAACTTTTGTACATCGGAGATTGGCAATAAATATTTGGCTACGAATAAATTATGATTGTTGCAAGTTTTACATTGTTTTTGTGTTGTGATTTATATGTAATAGGTGCTGCCATCTATTGGAAGAATGTAATAAAATCGTAAATCAGTCACATTCAGGAACAAAAAATGTATTCAATGCGAGTTGAATACTCAGTAGAAATACCAAGTCATTGTCAGAAAGTGCACATTAAAGACAAACACACATTAATGGTATTTAATTTAATTAAGAAAATAAAATCATACGACCACTAATAAAAAAAAATTAATAATCACGGTTTATGTATATAATGTTCACAAATTCTTTTGAGTGTCTGCCACAAAATTCCTCTAACGTACTTATGTATAATGTTTTAAATAAAAATTATAAAATTGTTAGTAATTATCATTTAGAAATAAATTGACATTATTATTCATGACAATAAGAAGAATGGCACATTTCTGTATCAATTTATGTAGAGAAGTTGATTTAGTTTATTAACGAAGTACTAGTAGATCCAAAAATAGTATAACAAGATACAACAGTAATTGTTAAAGGAAGACAGGATGATTTTTCAGATTAAATTTTAATACAATTAATACAGTAAAACCATTTATGACAATTAAATAATAGATTAAAATCTGTTATCTATTAAGAGCCCGGCTAGTGATGAGATCACAAACTCGCACAATTTTCAACATTAAAAACATCACATTGAAATACAGTGCTACTGTAAGATATTATGTGTGTTGTACTAAAACTAGACAAGTTTTAAGATAAAAATTCAAGTTTCAACTTTACCACTGTGCTCAAGCATGAGTTGTTGAACGGGTGTAGTTCATCACAAACTAACACATCTGAATTGAGAGGTACAGTATTTGTTTTTTGTGCAACGCATTTTCAAAATGCAGGCGCTAATGCCCATCTAACTAGCGAAATGCGTGTAACAGCGAAGAACGCGAAATTGCGTTTGTGTGGTAATAAACATTTTATGTAAGTCATTTTTTAAAAAATAGTGTGTTTCTTTTCTATATTTTAAAGAATAGGTTATTTTGACCTACAGTTTAAAATTGGGTCCAGTTTTGCTTTAACACATAACATGCACAAACTTAAAATGTTAAAAAGCAAAATGATATTGTAAGTTCATAGCTCACTATAGATGTATAACAGTTGTTGACGTATTTAAAGATTTCTTTTTAAACTTGGATAATACATCATGTACTAATTCACAGACAAGATTTAGATCTACATTCCACAAAGCATCAACATCAATTGCTGTGCAACCTATATTGTTTTACGTACATTCTCAGTTACTGCAAAATCACATTTTACTGTACATGTTTTCCATATTGAACAGTTAAACTGCTGAAAAACACAAACTGCACAAGTAATAAGAGCAATACGATTTGCATAAGCTTCAATATGTAATGAAGGAAAAAAGTGTTAAGACAGCAACAAAAACATTTGAAGCATACTTTAAATACAGTAAACCTCGCATATAAGGGACACCTCGGAACCGGAAAAAACTGTCCCTTATAGCCGAAGTTGAGTCAGACCGAGGGTGTATCTAGACCTGTACCTTTACCCATAATTTTACGAATTATTGCTACACATTCAGTGCAAACGGTATGTAGGAAGCTCATTCAGTGATGCGAGATGTGTGTTACCATGGAAACCGAGCTGTTTGAAGGCCGAGTTTGCGAAAAATTGAGGTTAAAAATCGATCAATTTCACTTTGATCATAGGGTCCCTTATATGCGAGCTAATTTATCCGGTTTCTATTACACGGGACCTGAAGATATCGACCCTCATAACCAAAAATTCCTTATGTCCAAGTAGTTTATATATGCAGATTTTTACATAGGAAAAACGTAACGAAAAATCAGGACCGGTGTTGGTGGGTATCCGGCGAGTGCCCCTTATACCCGAGGTTGACTGTAGTAGATTTATGTAACATATTATAATTTAACATCAGCTGCATTATGCAAATGAAGAGAAGATTCACAAGAGACGAAGCAGGGAAAGAAAAGATGCACCGCCTAGACATAGACACTTGTCTCGTAATTTAAACCACACAGCTACACAAATTGCTGCAAATGAGAAACATCCTTAATGGTTACAAAATTAATAGCATTAACAAACATAATAATTAGCACAGACTATTGTAAAATATAAAACTAAAATCGAGAACAATACGAGCATACTACCATGATGGATTCATTTACTGTACAAAGTATTGATCAATAACACTGACATCTTGTCACAACAACAAAAAATTTGGTGTATATATATATATAATCTCATAACATGTAATTACTCATAATAAATGTAAAACTGATTACTTAATCTGATTAGAACAAAAACTGACGTCAAAATAACTACTACAATATCATAATTGACGTTAACAGCACCATATAAAATACTGACAAGCATCTGAGTTTGTAAAATGTACAAGGTGTACCAAAGAGAAACAGTGCAATTCTACTGCATAAGAAATGCGACAAAATAAATGTGGGCTTCTGCATTATCACATAATAATAACATACATAAAAATAACATCATATTTTTATATCATAATTCCAATTTTCACGAGGTGACCACACATACTGGACTTTGTCTAGCGTAACATATAGTATTTATTAGTGCACTGTTTCCTTTGGAACAACCTGTATTAATAAATTTAATTAAACAAAAAAATAATATCACCTTAGAAAAAGCTATTGGAGATTCAAAGTTATACAATTTAAAATAAAATGCATCTTATCTGGCCAAGAAGCCAAGAAAACTGTACTTGAATTGTGCAAAAATACCTCACGTTTTAATAAGGCGACTTTTACATTTTCAAAACAACACCAGTATGACTACCTGTGATGCAATCTTTTCCTAAACTCAAATGTAATACAAATGAAATAGAAGTAACACTTAAACAGCAGGTGCACTACTACTAGCTACCCGTGGTCGTGGTATTATTTACCATTTGATATATTATTTTTGTAAAAAATTATTGAACAAAAAAGATGGCAGAAAATACAGTATGCCAAAAAACATCATTTTCAGTACACAAAATAATTAAATCTTGTCAATGCCCAGAAATGTCTTAAAAGGGAATCTGTTACAACAATAAGAAAGTGTAAAAAGTAGAACATTCCAAAAAATTCAATGAACGTATGTAAAACTTATTCTAACAAAAATGCTAGTCAACTCACCGGACTATGACGACTGAGACACAAAAGCATAAAAAATAATAAACACATTTTTATACATGCATAAATACTGATGCTGACGCACAGGCAACTCTATAGTTACACAACTAGGTTTGCATCGTACGTGTGGCAAACAACAGTTCTCTAGGCTGTCTAATTTTTCGATTAAAACTATCAGAATGTTAAAAAACGACAACAGATTTCTGTCGTTAGACTATTGAAGCAAAAGCCAAGTCTCTTGGGAAGTTGAGCTTATTCTAATATTTGAGAAAAATGTTGGAAAGCTTCAGTAGTGAAATTGTGATAAGCATCTTGTGTAATCAGTAATTTCAATTTGAAATTGCGATCACTTCACGCTTGGGCGCGCGCTCATTTTGGTGAAAAAATGGCGTCATCTGGTTACTGTGCAATATAAACAGTTATTCTACCAGGTGCTTCGGCAATCTTTTTTTTTGACTTACAGAGCGAACTCAATAAACTAAGTAACCAACCCGGTACCTACTGTAAGCTTGATAGTTTACATGCGTATCTGAAAGTCAACAAAGTCTTGTAAATTAATTACATTTACGCAACTAATGTATACTACTTACACACTTTGCGGTATAATCGTCTGGGTTAAACCTATGCAACAACTTTAAACTTGGTCATAACTGATCCAATGACAAATTTTACATAAACACATGACACTAGAGTAATAGAACTTCTGAGTGAACTATAGAAATTTCTCAACGCATACCTTCACTCAGCTTGCCTTCACAACACTCACGCTGCCCAACAGTCACCAGCCTACATCATTTTTTCAATATGCCGGCAGCAACGTTCGTCTGGCGGGAAATGAAAACTATTTAAATTACTTTTATATTTTTAAGCAAAGCACTCTACGCGCATATCTTGTGTGCTGATTTCAACATTTTTAATTGCAATGCAATAATTAAATTAAAATGCAATAATGTTGTTTGAAGATTGGTTCTTCCTTTAAACAATTCATTCAAAAATTTCCATCAGAACCTTAAATTCTATGCGAGAAGAATCTGAACATTCAAGCTAACGCACTTATTATGCAAGGAAAGCAAACAAAAGAGCAACAGACAGCAGAGCGTTGCATACATGAGCAATTGTTGATTGAGCAGGAACAGTTGGCCGTTGCCAAACAGGACAGGTAAACATTTCCTTATCCGGGGCGGTGTACCAGTAAAAATCAATCTTGGGTTCAAAACATTCGACGGTTGAACTTCTACTCCAGTTGTTAGCAAGCCATTGCATGGTGCAGTCACAAACAAGCGGACTCTCTGTGGACAGAAAAATATCAAATAATCAAATAGAAAATGTCGGGGTCATTACGTGCCAAATCAATGTCATCTAAGTCAAGAACTAGAAGGAGGGTGGTTCTAACCAGGGTTGGTTTCAAGACAAATTTTTCAAGTTTTATGTAAGTGGAGGGTTTTCTTGTGCTTTAAAAAATGTCAACATTGCGCCAGCATTAGCATAAAAGCTAAATTGTACTGAAGTTACTTTTTCATTGTTTAAAACCTACCATAAATATGTATTGCGAAGTCAGAAGGAGACATGTCTTTGTGCAGAATTGGTCTGTTCATATGTGAAATGTTGCTCTTTTCTATTTTCATTGAGGATATCTCCGGGTTGTTGGAGAAATCAAAATCAGCACTGACCAGCCTCGGATGCTCCTCGATTTGTAAGTAGTATAATGTGGTTAACAGAGAAAAAGCTCGAGGATGAATAGTAGTCAGGTTTCTGTTGTTTATTAACTGCATCTTTGTCACTCCTACAAAAGAACGAAAGAGTTGAAATAATAAATGTACAATGTAACTGTAACGTGTCTTTTCCCAAACCTTAGATCGCAAGTGTTGACCGTTATTTTGCATGCCAATTATCTGAGCATCAATAATTATTCACTTCATCATTTCCTCTATCTCAGGGGTGTGCAAACTATCTGACTAGCCGGGCCACATTAAACTTTCCCGCAATTCCTGCGTGCCACAGGCAGTTTGATCAAGGAGCTAAGTACAGAAAGGCCTAATAACGATTTTTTTGCATTCGACCTGCGTACATCATTACTACTACACTCGAGAAACTATTTTACAAGTTATTAAAATTTATATTACAAACCATATATTTCTACTTTCAGGACAGATAGTGGTAATTTCATTACAATGCATATTAGTAATGTGTATCACACAGTCTGTGTAGTACAGTGACATTAAGCTACAACCGCCTTGTAAGGGTTAATGGCATCCGATCTAGTAAAAAAAACTACCCGCGCTATCTTTGGGATCGTGGCACGGACTTCAGCTGGATATACTCAATTAATAGCCCGGGCCACACTTTCATTAGGTTGACAAATCTCTTCGCGGGCCGCACAAATTCTCTCGGCGGGCCGCAATTTGCACACCCCTGCTCTATCTTATCCTTGTCTCATCCTCCCCTCTGTAATCCTTGCCATTTTTTCTCCCCTTGCACGTTTTACTTCTCGTTTGCCCACCAATATATGATGTCACCAATATATGATGTTATATCATATTCCTAAAGAATTCTTAATAGTGCCTTCACCTGAGAGGCTTTTATATATACGTTTTTTTGTAAACCCGTAAGCCAATCATTTAGTACTGTTCAATGATTTTAGCTGCCAATGTATTGTTTCAAATAAAAACAGTTACTAAAAATGAAAAACTAAACCAACATAGCGTTAGCCTCATTTCGATACATTTGCACTCTTCACAATGACAAACAATGCAATATTACGGCAGATAAAATACACTAGTACCTCCGTTTTCGACCAAATTTTATTCCTAAAAAGCGTTAGAAAACCGATTTGGTTGAGTGCCGAACCATTTATTCCCATAAGAAATCATGTAAAAGCAAATAATCCGTTCTCAAGCACCAAATGAACTGCAAAGTATTACTAAAATGAAATATAATAATGCAAAAATGTTTATTCAAATGGCAACATTTGCAAAATCAGCAGCTTTAATTGTCTCCTTATTCTTCAAAAAAGTTTATCTCGTTGATTTCGGTATGCCATACATTGACGCAAGATTGGAAACACGAACTCCATTCTCACGTTTTGCTATGATTTCTTTAGTTCTATAGTCGCTCTCGTAGTTTTTCATTTTCCTTTCTCACCGTCACTTGCACTCTTCTTAGGAGACGTGATTGGGGTGAAGTATAACACAAAAATAAAAGTAATCCAGGAAAAATAAGCAGAATAAGGAATTAGCGATGTTACGTGATTCAAATGTTGTGCGTGACTACTCTCGGGTGCGGTCGGTTACGCTCAGCTCTACTCGGCTCACCGCGCATGCGTTCGTCACGTGTTTGGCAGTTGGTTGAGTACCGAAATTCTGGTCCAGAGCGGAGACAATTTCAGGTGGAATGTTCTGGTGGAAAACTGATTTGTTCGAGTACGGAGACGTTTGACAACGGAGGTATGACTGTATCCAAAAAAACTTTTCCCTGAGGTCACCCATTAATTTACTAAGCAAGCATGATGCTGTGAAAGTCATTTTGACGTGTTGTTCACTCACTTGGTTTTGATTGAGTTTAGACACATAAGTATGAACAAGAATAAAAAATCTATAATACATATTTGCACTGCACATAACAGAAAAGTGTTTATTAAAACTACAGACACATGAGTAGCATGACTGCTGCACTGAACACTGAGAGTGAGAGTCCTACAGAAACATGAGTAGCACTACTGCTGCACTGAACACTGAGAGTGAGAGTCCTACAGAAACATGAGTAGCACTACTACTGCACTGAACACTGAGAGTGAGAGTCCTACAGACACATGAGTAGCAATACTGCTGCACTGAACACTGAGAGTGAGAGTCCTACAGAAACATGAGTAGCATGACTGCTGCACTGAACACTGAGAGTGAGAGTCCTACAGAAACATGAGTAGCACTACTGCTGCACTGAACACTGAGAGTGAGAGTCCTACAGAAACATGAGTAGCACTACTGCTGCCCTGAACACTGAGAGTGAGAGTCCTACAGAAACATGAGTAGCACTCCTGCTGCACTGAACACTGAGAGTGAGAGTCCTACAGAAACATGAGTAGCACTACTGCTGCACTGAACACTGAGAGTGAGAGTCCTACAGAAACATGAGTAGCACTGCTGCTGCACTGAACACTGAGAGTGAGAGTCCTACAGAAACATGAGTAGCACTACTGCTGCACTGAACACTGAGAGTCCTACAGAAACATGAGTAGCACTACTGCTGCACTGAACACTGAGAGTGAGAGTGACTAGAAAGTAAAACCAGTCAGTATATATAGGTATAAGTGACCTATGCAGACTTCACAACAACCATTACTTTAAAATAGGGAGAGAACCAGTGAATATGCATTCACTGGACCATACAATTATACTGGGGGTAAGTCAGCTGGTAGAATGTAACAGGAGTAGCCCATAGATAGCAGCACCTAATTATAATGTACAATTCCAACTTCCACAGATGCCATATAACTACCAAAACCGAGCACATACAACGATCGGATTTCTTTTCTCAACTAAATACTTTTTTAGCTTTCTTACGTTGTCGCCTTTTACTAATAGTACGTACTGTACTATGAAAAGTACTCCATTACAAAAGCCTAGTCAAAATAAACAATCATGTAAGTACCTGTTGCGCCAATTGCATTCTCTCCAATTCTGAGTAATCCATTCATAGCAGAATTCTGTATAGACAAGTATTTTATTTCTTTGCCATCTAGAAACCTGGGGGGTAGCTCCTCGTCCTCATATTGGTCGATTCCCACATAATCGATGGACGGAGGTAAAGAATTCTCAATCCGTCTTAATGCTTGTGCATCCAGGCGGCGCTTTGTGAAAGGGTGACCACACTTGATGCTGGAACAATCATATTCACAACCACAGAAATCACTGGGTGCTGGGCAGGAGCAGTCGTCTGCGCAAACCACTTCACTCAGGAAGAACACTAGTACTAAGAAACAGACAACCCTACAGACGAACTCCATAGCACTGAGTGGAAACAGTTTCTGGTGAAGCTGACAAAGATGGCTTGCCAGTTCTCAGCTAACAACAATCTACATAATTATACAAAATATTTAATGTCTAAATAACATAGATCTGCACAGCAAATAACAGAAATTGGAAACGGATTCCTTTACAAAAATGCACATCTGAAAGAAATTTCATTATATTAGGTAATAAGTAATATCTATTAAGACTTCGTACTGTAAAAAAGCCTTTATTGTCAGTGTTACTTACTAATTATTACAGACTTACAGTGTCCACAGCATTGGCCTATAGTAATAATGGGCTGATCTACGCAAATATCAATCTGGCTTCTGGATCTCATTTAAGTAAATGCTATTATGTGCAGCAAATGTTAGAGTGATATCACTCTAGGCACATACAGTCATCCTTGCAGTACACTAGACATTGACCGGAGTGGTCAAGACCAAAACTACAATTTTCAAGATCAAGACTAAGCAAGACCAATACAAGACCATTTACGATCAAGATAATACCAAGGCCAAGACCTACTAATGCGGTACCTACTACCGTTCGAGACCAAGATCAATTCTTGGAGTCGGACATAACATTCTGCTGCCAAGTGCTTCAGTCCTTAGCTACTCTCTAGGATGAAGTATCTTAGATGTTCCATTGATATGTTTTTGAGTGAAAACAATCCATGTAACCTGCCACTCTTAGTTGCCTTGATAGTCGAACTGATTCATGAAATGCTGTAATAAGTGAACTATCTTCTGGTAACCTTAGCGCATTGTTATGTATTAATGCGCCAGTTCGCATGGTCAATCAAGTAGTTCGGCAACACACATAATGGGTTTGTGATCTGTAATTATTTCCACAAGGTAAAAATCCATGAATATCATTATAAATGAGGTATGACATTTAAGACCTTCTGCGTGGTGTGTTTGTCTTGGTCCATTTTTCTTAATTGATTTTATCGTGCAAATTTTTCTTGCTTATAACTTTTGGCCATTTTACTTTCAGTAATGATCTGTATAAACGTGTTTGAAAGTATCAACCTCAATTAATTTTGATAATTTACTTTCAAGGACCTCAGTTCTGAATTGTATAGATAGATGCCACGAAAGTATCGAAGATCCTAACTTTGCAGTTTAAGCTGATACTTTTGTTACCGAGTCCATCAGAAACAAAAATTTAACAAATAATTAACCTGATATTTTGGTTACTGAAGACATTTATAAATTGTATCATATATATATATATATATAACATGTATATACATAATTCTTATACAGTTATAGGACCTTGATAGTATGAAAATTTTTTGAAATGTATATACATAATTTACTACAATACCTATGAAAAAAAATTTGAAATGTCTTCAGTAACAAAAATATCTGCTTAAACTGCAAATTTAGGATCCTCAACAGTTTCCTATCATTTATTTTTCTATATAATTCAGAACTGAGGTCCTTGAAAGCGTTCTTACCTGTTGGGAGCCGAGTGGACCACTGCGCCAAGTAGACCAATTGGTCTACTTGGGCTAGCCCAAGTAGACCGCGGTCTAGTTGGGCTGCCCAAGTAGGACACTAGAGACAGGTCGCGAATTGAGTCGTTAAGTGTACTGACACCGTCCGTTGTGCTTGTTTATGTAATAATAATAATTAAAAACGTTAGTACACGTTGAATAATTTATTATACATCTAATAAAATAAAAGAATTTTATTCTGAGCTGGTAGAAGCACCGCGAGGAGGTCGAGAGGTTGGACTTAATTAGCTCACCAAAAATTTTTTTGATGGCTACCTTGCCTTTGAAGCGATCAGTTTATGCCCACTCATACATACACACAGTGATTGCTATTTCAGTTCAAAATCAATTTTCGTTTTGTTTTGAAAATATCAGTTTGTTCATAGGGCAACATCGCTATAACAAACCAATATTTTTCATCCACACTGAGGATTTGGAATTAATGTTAGAAAAATTTATCAGCTGCAATTTTATAAACATGTTTATGCAATTCAAGTAGCAAAATATTTGACTGAATTAGCAATGCACTTTCACAGAATGCAATACAAAATAAAAATAAATATGACTATGGAAACAATAATAAATACGAGCAAAGTAAATAACAGGCTAAGCTACAACAATATTACAAAATAACATTTTGGTTGGGACTCAAAAAAGTTATTACTAGTAACACAATAAACCAAAACTTGACAAAAGGCAAAACTTGACAAAAGTTAAAAAACACTGGAATATTCTCACAGTCTACAGCTAAACAATCCAACATGTAACACCTACATTTATCGCTAGTGTCCTACTTGGGCTGCCCATGTAGGGCACTACTTTTAGCGCATCAAGTGGTCTACTTGGCGCAGTGGTCCACTCGGCTCCCAACATTACCTTCTTTTGGTCCTTATGCACGATACAAGATATCTTTGTTGTTTACTAACACTTTCAAAATACCATGGTCACAGCATACATGGGTCTGGCCAAAGATCCGTGGCGCAGCGTTTTCAAAGTCTGTTGGGCCTGCCATAGTGCTGTCAAGTTGTTTAACGCACTCGTCAACATAAGCCCTATACCTATCCTAATGCCACAACAAGAAAAACGGAACTAACAGCTTTAAAGAGTGTGGACCTTAATTTAGCATCCGTTTTTCTTTTTTGTTTAGTAACAATAATAATAATTCATTAAATATTAAAATAATAAATAATAACAAATTAATTGAGGTTTAATTTTACATTAATTTTAACAATATAATTATTACTACTTTAATTAACACTTGAATGCCATTCTCCATAGCTAATCATTTTTAATAATTATTAGAAACTTATTTATTGATTCATTTGTTATATAATGGAATTTTGTTAAGCACAATTATGTTTAATTAAAAAAAAAGACTTCCCATCTGCATTTTAGCTCCTGTGAGATATATGTCACCAGGAAGATATCTACTTCTTAGTCAAACATTTTTTTCTCTGCACTCTGCAGTACGTGCTAGGCTGGTGAGCCATTAATTAATTTACCTCCTTTGACTGTAGGTAATTACTGTACATGTGTTGCTGTTTAATTAATGCTGCTGAGCATTTACCCCATAATTGTATAACAGCATAAACTATATAGAATTATGCTGCAGAGCTTATTTTTAGTGTTTTCAGGCTATATCTGTTTGTACCCACTGTTTTACATCATATGACTGTGCATAAATTGTGCCTGATGTACATAATTTATTATAATTCCTATGACAGGATGTTTTTTCAAGCCAAATGTACTTTTACATAATTTTTTAATCATATAAGTGACAATATTCCAATAACTAATTTGAAGACTAATTTTCACTCAAGAATTATTTCCTCTCATTTTATTTTATTATACAATTTATTATTAGTATTAATAAACACATCATTATTGTCGCTATAATATTAATGATCTCGAGTTAGTCAATTTATTCAAATTTTGGTCAAATTTTAGTGTTTTGTATAGTGCACAAAAATATAAAACAGTGATATTTGCACAAATGCCATACACCACTTTACAAGTGTAGCCCACCCAAAAGTCTAATTTAAATGCAAGAAAACACTTGTCATAAATAAAGCATGCAAAAATTGGTCTTAAAATTTTATAATCACCTAGAAGTTACAACTTGTCTTATTGCACAAACAGTACATTAGTAGGAGTAACACTGTGTAAAACTTGTAAATTTAAATTACCGTTTACTTCAACCATTTTGGTAATGGTTCAACAAGTTCAGATAACACAGAAAGTTTGAAAAAATAATGGTAGAGCACACTTCACTGACTAAGCGAATGTACAAAATACTTTGTCTTGTCAATAAGATCAACAATATGTTTTTGGAGGGTCAGCGGTGCACACTGGGAACTGGGAAGGTGAGTCAATGGTGTGTATGGTTTTACCATTTCGCGTGAACCTTTTAAATTACTAAGAATTTTCTTTTCCCAAATGCGGTACATGGGGGTTGAGCACGGGAAGCAACGCCCAACACCGTTTTGAAAGACGACAAAAAAAAAGATTTCCTGTTGGCACTTGGCAGTAATGGCAGAGTCTGCTTTTGGTCTCAATATTACTGCAGTTTAAGTAAAAGCTGTAATATTAGTGTAGTGGATTTCATTTGTGAGGAACTTTACTTTTCCCCCCAAATACGTGCATAATGTTTTCGAATAGGTGTTTTTTACCAGTGAATTTACAGCAGAAACATTTCCCATTACATTTATTTCCTAAGCAAAAAAGGATATCAAAAAGAAGAGTGCAATTTTTGTGGCAGACGTCTGTAGACGATTTAGCATCTTCTGCTTTGAATGAAGAGTCTTACAATTCAGCTAAGCCGTTCTCACAAATACCAGGACCTAAAGGTCTTCCTTATTTTGGAACAATGCTAAAATATAGACTTGGTAATTTTGTATTTCATTAGGCTTAGTGATAATAGTAATATCAAAGTTTTGTTACAATTACATCCCCTAGAACAAACATTGCAAGTTGCTGTGTGGTTGTTAACATTTTTTAGAAATAACGTAAGTGCTTAATAGGGGTTAACAACCTCAACCAGAAAGTGATTTCGAATTGAATCGAATTTGTCACTTTCAAATTAAAATCGAACCAAATTTCAGTATTTCAACGAACAAGTTTCTGAACTCCCAGTAAAAGCTGGTCTTACCAAATTCATGCATATTACTTGATTTTGTTCTGCAGTAAAACCACTAATAATTTGTTTGTGCAGAGAAATTGCAGCTTAATTGTGTTAATTTGCATAACGTTTCAAATGTTTTAGTGAGATAAAGAACGTATGTGGTAGAAGAGCTGAATTATTCGAATCTATAATTTTATGCTTCGAGTCGAAATATAACTACAAAAACTTGTTCGAATTTGATTCTAATGTTTGATGCTCACCCCTAGTGCGTGATATCTTCTCTCCGACTTCAATGAGGCATCTGACATTGCTAGTTTTTTTTTGCCAGTTTCTTTCTTAGACATAATTAATTAATCATGGAAACAACTATGGTTTCATCCTTAGTTAAGGTTTATATGTAACGTGAGTCCAGTTTTCGGACACTGCAAGAAAAAAGTGGTGCATACTGAATCTGATCTTTTAAGAATAAATTAAACATGTACATTTAAATTAATATATATTTATCTATATTATGTATATTATATTATTTATTGTAAGAAATGTAGTTACTTGCAAGACAAAATTTAATAAGACTTGGCTCATATTGGAAAACTTAGGACATTTGATCCTAACATTAGCATTTGTTGTGATGGCTCTTTACTTTTTTTCTGATAACACTTCCTTGCAACACTATTAACAACATCACATCTCCATCATTTCTGAACTTCGTTCTCTATGTAGGCTATTTTCACAAAAAATTTCAAGTCCAGCATCAATACCATATTTTTAAAATCTTACATAACATATACTATGTGACAGGATTATATAATATTGAGTTGCTCGTAAATTATTTAGGGTCTACACCAATTTCGAAGTACCACGATATGCTGATTAAAAATCATAAGCGGTTTGGGAAGATATGGAGAGAGACTATAGCTGGCAGTACAATAGTCCACCTAATGGACCCAGACTACATACGGACCATTTACGACACGGAGGGTAAAATTCCACACATTCCTCCATTACAGGAAACGACACAAAAGTATCGAAAAGATAAAGGCCTGTCACTCGGCCTGGGAAACACGTAGGTCATGTGAGCACATTTTATTAAATTTGACATTTACTTTGAATCTTATTAGAACCCAGGTAGTAGTGATGGGCGATTAATCGAATTAATCGTGATTACAACCGTGTATAAATCGATATAATCTGTGATTCGACAGTAATTCAATTCTTCTTCTTCTTGCCAGCTTTTCCCTATGCGGGGTCATTGTTGTGAATGAGTCTTCTGCACGCATTCCTGTTGTTGACCATCTCTCCATTTATGTCTTCCCTTCCCACATGATCTTCACCGACTCTTCTTTTCAGGTGTCCATACCATCGCAATCTTGCGAGGCTTCCACTACTTTTACTGTTTCTCTGATATTATTATTTCTAATTTTATCTCTTCTTGTTATTCCCACCATCCATCTCAACATCCTCATCTGCAGCACATCCATTTTCTTCTCTTTGGTCTTCTATAGAGCAGCTGCTTCCAGCCCATAGATTAGAGCAGGTCTGACCACTTCTTTGTGGACTTTACCTTTAAGTCTCACCGAGGCGGATGCCCTTCCTGACCCTAACCCTCCCTATTTATCTGGGCTTGGGACCGGCATTGAGTTGGGCTGGCTTGCCCCCCCCCAACCCAGTGGCTAGGCTGAACAGTAATTCAATTAATCGAGATTAATTGAGAGCAAAGCATACGTGTTACACACTGAGTAAAAAGTACTGTTTCGGCACAGAAAAATGGAATCCTCACATTTTTCTTTGCTTTTCTTATACAAATTTCAAACCAGTGTGTTGCAAATTGGGGGCTTCAAGTTCGTTGGCGCATGACGCATGTAGTGACATAGTCACAGAGTAGTTAATGAAAAAGCGTGCATGTATTTGCGAGTACGAAAATGGCAGACAGCAATAAAAGGCGTGAAAACGTTTGTATGCTCACTCGTTGCAATCATTGAAAATATGGCTAAAATTCTGAAAAATCGCCACAAAGGATTAATTGTGAAATAGAATTACAAGAACAAAATTATAATTGAATTGATAAATTTCAAAATTGTCCATCAGTACCAGATAGCCGTTCTAACTCAGTCATTGTTCAACTAACGGTGTTGGTAAGGTTACGGTCTTGCCACCGCTGTCCAGCCTTAACAGTCCTACCATTGAATGCAGTATTTCAGTCAGTAAAAGATTGTATTAAAAAGAAATTAGGCTTTGCTGTAGTTTCAAATTGTTTCTGTGTTATAGTATACAATTTACTATAATACAATTTCTTCAATTTTCTTTTCTTTGTATTAATGAAATAATTTCTTAGGTGAATTGCCATTCAAATCTGTTAACTATTAACCCATCTTGCTGCATTTACTACTTAAATTAGTAATTGACAATATGTTACTAAAATTGAATCATTTGTTTCTGGCATTGCAAAGTAATTGTATTAGATATGCGTAATAGTATATAACCAATTTTCACTAGTTTTTACATACGCTAACTATCCTAGTACACTTTGTTCATTAATGGTTGAAACTATATTTGCTGTAGAAATGGTGATGAGTGGTACAAGTTGCGGAGCGCTGTTCAACAAATGATGATGAGACCGAAGAAAGTGCAAGATTTTCTGCCATTGGTGCAAGATGTCGCCACCGATTTCGTCCTCAAAGTCAAGGCAAACCGTGACAACAGGGCTGAAATGCCAAATTTTGCTAACGAGCTGGCAAAGTGGAATATGGAGTGTAAGATTTGATTTTGCAAATTAAATGGTTGATTTGTGTAATTTATTCTGATTTATAATTAGCCGCATAATGTAGTTATTTGTGTACTTTACAACTGTGAATCATTCATGTTGTTTAGTAAATGAGTGACCTAGTTCACTTTGAGATGCTATACAATGGAAACCATAATGCTTATGCTTCTCATGCTGTCAGTATCTTGTAAATGTGTTTTGTAAATGAATGACCTAGTTCACTTTGAGATGCTATACAATGGAAACATTATGCTTATGCTTCTCGTGTTGTCAGTATCCTGTAAATGTGTTTTGTAAATGAGTGACCTAGTTCACTTTGAGATGCTATACAATGGAAACATTATACTTGTATATGAATGAATGCTTTTGTATATTTAGCTGCTGGAGTCGTTGTGCTGTACAAGCGTCTAGGATTTCTTTCTGCTCAGCCAAATTCTTTGCCGGACAAGATGGTTGAAGCAAATCATAAAATTTTCCAGCTTTCTTGCGACTTGAAATTCTCGATTCCGTTCTTCCGCTGGTTTCCGACGCCAAAGTGGAAACAGCTGGTAGAAGCTGAAGATTTCTTTGTTGGGTAAATTACTTTCACTCCTTTTAATTACTAAACACAGAAAAAAGTTTCAGATTTTTATACCCAAAAATCAAATTTAATTCTCTGAGTTCAACCTCTTCAGTTTTCTCTTTTTTGATTTGATGAAATGATTCCTTAGGTCAATCGTTATTAAAATCTGTTAACTATTAGCCGTTATACTTACTATGTAGATTAGTAATTGATAACACATTTGCAAAAATCGATCACTTTTTGGCCTTGCAAAGTAATTCTGAGATTTGTAATAGTATAACCAATTTTCACTAGTTTAACGTACAGTAAGTTGAAGGTTTTTTTGGCATTTTTTGAAAAAAAATTTTTTTAGCGTTTCTTGGTAAATGGTGCTTACTAGAAGGAGACTGCTAGCAATGTACAGGATACAACATGTTTATGCCGTAATTCGTTTTTCAAACTCTGAAAGAAAAATCTTTTAAGATAAAGGTTTAACTTGTCAAACTACAGTCAACATCGGATATAAGGGACGCCTCCCTTCCCTTACATCCGATGTCCCTTATAGCGGAAGTTGAGTCAGACCAAGGGTGTATCTGCACTTTTTTGTATTTTTACCCACATTTTTCTGGATTGTTGCTACACATTCAGTGCAAACGGTATGTAGGAAGCTCCTTCAGTGATGCGAGATGTATGCGACTGCGGAAGCCAATCCGAGTACCTTATATACGAAAATTTTTACACAGAAAAAATGTTACGAAAAATCGGGACCGGTGTTGGTGGTCCCTTATAAGTGAGTACCTTATACCCGAGGTTTACTGCATTTCAAATTGTTCAGTGCTCAATTATCAAGTTTGCTGAAGCACAAACATAGTTCTAAGGAAATGGCGGATCAACGATCAAACTATTATATCTGGCAGTTTCTAAATGCATGTGGCTACAACTGGTTTTGCATTTGGGTTACGTTTTATCTTGTACTGGGCAAAACTGGTGAAAACTCTAATTCTTCAACGTGAATTGAAAAGATTGAATGTACAATCAAAATGTGTTTCCCTTTTCATTTATAATAGAGTCGAATGTCTTTCAACTTCTCATCTTCAATTTTTTTATTAAAACATTCTCAATCTCAAATGATAGATAGATATTGTTTTTATTATTATTATGAATTAATGAATTATGAATTATTATTTTATTCGGGTAATAAACAAATAACATTTACATACAATACAGACAGTGATCAAAATGAAAAACAAATTCATTAAATGCAGTTACCCTTTATTTGCAGACACATAGATAGGTAGGTAGGTAGGTAGACAGATAGGTAGGTAGGTAGGAAGACAGATAGGTAGGTAGGTAGGTAGGTACACAGGCAGGCAGGCAGGCAGGTAGATAGGTAGGTAGACAGATAGGTAGGTGGATGGGTGTCTGTATGGGTGGGTAGGTAGGTAGTTAGGTAGGCAGGCAGGCAGGTAGATAGACAGATAGATACACAGACAGACATATAGAAAAAATCTTTATTTGCTAATTAAAAACTTAGTAAAATTGCAGAAGCTTGTAAGTTAATAATAAAACTATAATAATAATAATAATAGTGTAGCATGAGCGTAAATTTCGAAGTTCCTTGCTGCCTGCGGTTGATCCTATCATCTTAACTTTGTTCAAAAGTTAGAAAGATTTTTTTATTCATCAATCCTTGAATTTTTCCCTAAAATAATATAAATAGTTTGCAGTTTTTGTTTCTTTGTGTTTGTACTCTTGTACTTTTTTCTACAGGCACACGTACAAGTTTATAGACGAAGCCATACAAGACACGAAGCGTCTAGTAGAAAAGGGGGAGCTCTCAGATGACCAGTATGGCTTCATGTCGTATCTGTTGTCTCGACCGGAACTGAGTGAAAAGGACGTTGCCATCATTTCGTTTTCTCTGTTTGCTGATGGTTTGGGCACCGTAAGTGTTTACTTTTGCTTTGGTTTGGATTACTGGCGAACCTGTTGATGATTCTCTCTATACTTGTTGTTCTTTCTATTATTCACACTGTTACCTCAAGCCCACTGGCACGAACAAGCTTACTTCCTCAGTTTAAGGGTGTTACAAGGATCTATTTGTCACATTGTTGGTTGTGGCAGGACGAGAACATTGCTTTTTATCAAGATACCTTAAGATGAGATATTTAACTGGCGGCCATGTTTTAAGGACATCTAGTTGCAAATTCATCGTTCCTTCAACGTGACAAATTGCCAGCGACATTATGTCATTCAGCAGCCACCTATCCATTTATGAACCGACCTTAATGGTTCTTAATTTGATTATTCTCTATTGCGGATCACAATTTATCTCGTTTGAAAATATATTTAGTATTCACATTAATCTGGCACAAAGCGCAGCAGTTTTATCTTTTGAACAACTAATGCAACTGAATCATGGAAACTGTATATGTGTGTATAATGAGCTGCTAAGACGGTCAAAGTAGGTGTAATAGTATAAAAGTGTTGGCCTATCTTTGCAGCTCAAAGAAAAATATTGTAGATGACGACGTATGGTTTAAAATTAATCACCGTATTGAATTTGAATATGAGATGAGAAGACTAGGTAGATAATTAAAACCGATTGGAACAAAATATGGTTAAAATTATGCTGTCAAGTGGAGTTGCTTCCTTATAGGATGACTTAAAGCAGAAGTGGACCCACTGTAGGTCAAAACAATTTACTCTTTAAGATATTGAAAGGAAACATACTTTTTTTTCAAAAATTACTTACGTGAAAGAATTATTACCACGCAAACATCATTTCGTGTTCCTGCCACTAGTTCTTCACTGTTACATGCATTGCACCATTTGTTAGTTAGATGGGCACTAGTGTCTGCATGTCCGAAACGCAATGCGCAAAAAGCAGGTGCTGTACTGCTCATTTCAGTTTGTGATGAACTACGCACATTAGACATTTCATGCGTGAGCACAGCAGTAAATTTGAAGTTTGAATTTTTATCTTAAAACTTTAGTTAGCCTAGTTTTATTACATCACACTGTATATCTTACAGTACCACTGTACTTGCTGTTGAAAATTATGTTAGTTTGTGATGTCACCAATAGTTGTGCTTGCCCGCCGTTACTTAAGTTTTTAATCTATTATTTAATTATCAGAAACGTTTTTGCAGTATTAATTGTGTTAACATGTATATTTTTATCGGATTTGAAAATAGGGTAGTATATGAAAAATCATCCCGTCTTCAATTGTTTGTATTTCAGGTAACAATTTATACATTTTGTGAAAATAACTAGACCTATTAATGTGAATTACAGTAGCAAAATTTTTTGTACTCACCAATACAGTGTGAGAAACGGTGAATATTTTATGTTGCTTTTCCACTGTAGACTGTGCCTGTTCTTATGGGAAACCTATACTGCTTGGCAGCTAATCCCGGCATACAGGAGAAAGTTTACCAGGAAGTTAAACAAGTGATTCCTAAAGACGGACCAATCACCACAGAACACTTAGGAAAGCTCACCTACTTGAAAGCATTTGTCAAAGAGGCATTCAGGTAATGTGATCATTATTATCATCACTTCATCATTATCAGCACTTCATCATTATTCACTAGTTATTGTTTGTCCACAATTTCAGGCACGGGGTGGTAAAATTGTTTGAAGAACAGCGAGAAGTATGTAATGTAGTGGAATTAATGAATCAGAAATCTGTAGAAGAGGACATAAATGTAGGAACATTATTGGATTTAATGTAACACATTTGAGTGTTTTGCTAAATGTGGATAATTTAGATATTTCTCATTTTAAGAAACTGAATTTACATATTTTCATGGAGCATCATATTACTAATTTAATAAAAAGCATTAACACATAAATATATGTATATATGTGTGTGTGTGCGTGTGTGTGGATGCGCCCAGTCCAGGCAAAGAAACGGCAAAAATCAGTATTGAACTGCGCGATAAACCTGCAATTTCTTAAAATAACAGATCACAAAAAGTGCTTAAGAACATGCTAAAGGTTATTACTATTTAGACAAATAAAAAATTAGATTTAAGAAGACTGAAACACAAATGATTACTTCATGATTCTTGAGATTTTTTGTAAAAATACGGAAAAAAACAAATAATTATAGAATGCTAGATTAAATTACTTGACACCAACAATATATATATATATATATTTAGAAAAGCTTGAAAAGCTAGAATATAGCAAGAATATATTGTCTATGTTAATATGACAAAAGAATGTTTTCATGGGATGTGTTTATAGCCACTGTACCTTCACAGAAAGGTAGGAATAAGAAAACCGTGCTTTTACGTGTTTGTAAATGCTGAATCTGCAAATTTTTTACTGTTTTATAAGTATCCTTTTTAACTAAAAATCCAAATTGTATTAAGAAATTAAATTGTTACAAAAATAACTTTAGTTCTATATCTATAATGACTACGTCCCGTAGTGGCTGAGATTGCATTCGAATTTAATGTTGTGTCGGTACATATTGGGGGTAAATTGTAAATCTGTAAAGCACACTGTAAGAGGAGAATTAGGACAGCACCCCCTAGGATCGATATCATGTGTAGAGTAATAAGTCATTGGCTGCACACAATTAACCTACCTGAAACATCACTGACCAAAGTAATCTGTAGAGTGTCATTACATCAAATCCATAGAAAAATAAACAGTTGAACCATATTTGTTAGCGGCACTCTAAACTGCTCAGGAATCGGTCATATCTGGGACAATAAATCTACACTGAGTAGAAAATGCTTATTAAAAAAACCTAAAACTAAATTAGAAAATATTTGTGCCGCTAACTGGAAACAAGACAAAAATTCAACTATTACGGATGTAAACAGGGAAAATTATAATATAAAAAGAACTTATTGTAAATTTAAGAATAATTATTATATGGAAAATTATTTATTATGTATTTAGGGAAGCAAAAATTGCATTTATTAAATTGCGCATAAGCTCACATTCTCTTGCCATAAAAACTAAATGACATCATAAGCCTAGTATCTATGATCATCAACGAGTACGTATACATTGTAATAATTTAGATACTGAAAATGAGGAACATTTGGTGTTATTTTGCAAAAAATGTGTGATATCAAATGTAAAAGTTTATTTAACTAAATTTTGAGACTATTTCCCAATTTCCCAGATATGAGCTATGATGAAAAATTTAAATTTGTCTCAGCAAATGATGATATGGAAGGTTAAATTTAATTTGTAACTTTGTCAGAGATTGTTTTAAAATCGGGGCAAACGGAACAAAATAGTATTGAAATTAGTATTATATTGTCTACATGCTGATCATTGTTATGGTTTGTTGTGTTCTCCTAACTGTCAGATATGCATAAATGATGTGGAAATTGTAACTGTATAATTTTAGGTGCTGCCATCTATTAACTAATCTTTTACATTTTACTAGCTAAACTCACCCCTAGTATAATTGTACGGTCCAGTGAATATGCATATTCACTGGATCTCTCCCTATTTTACAGTAATGGTATTTGTGAAGCCAAGTTTGCATAATTACCTATACCTATATATACTGACTGGATTTACTTTCTAGTCACTGTCTCACTCTCAATGCACTGCAGAAGTCGTGTTACTCGTGCTACTGTCTAACTCACACTCTCAGTGCAGTGCAGCAGTCGTGCTAATCATGTTACTGTCTAACTCTCAGTGATCAGTGCAGGACACACTTGTTCTCAGTGTTCAGTGTAGCAGTCATTTTTACATATGTGTATGTAGTCTAATAAACGCTTTCAGTTTTGTGCATATATGTAGTATAGTGTTTCATCTACAACCTCAAACATGACTTTCACAAATAAAGTGCCTATTCCCATAATTATCCACAAGTAATATGGGTAACCTTTTAGTACAAGATTCTACATCTATGATTATATGTTATGATGTGATCTCACTAACACATGATGTGATGTGATGTGATGTGGTGTCTCAATAAGGTATATTATACCACAAATTATGATGTTGTAACTGTAAATAGGTATTGTATAATAATGTATTTGTGAATGTTTTGTTAACCCAATTAGTTAAATTAAATTACATTAGCTATCGCAAATCATATCTACTGTGTCATTAAGGTTTTCTGTTAGTAATTAGAAATTGCTGCTTTCATCATTTTGTTAGATTCTTCTCTTCTTTCTCTTGTAGATTTTTTCCAGTCGGCACAGAAGTCTCCCGAATTCCACAGAAAAATCTTGTTATTGGAGGTTATCAAATTCCAGCAGGGGTATGTAGGCTTGTGTGCTTATTGCATTTGCGGCTTACGTTTGCGTAAGTGATGTCATGTAACAAAAAATCCTTTCAATGCGAGTACGATAAATGCATAGAATTGCTATAAAGTAATATAATTTTTAAGGTGATTTTTTGAAACCTACGTCAGGTACCCCTTTCTTTGTCCTTTAAGACTGCTGTAGTCTAAATACATTAGTCAATAGTAGTGATAATGCTTTGCTAAAACAACTTTTTCTGCAGCCTTTAGCTGAATTTCCACTACACTGGTGTGTGTTTCGTTTTCCACAGCTGAATTACCACTTGCATTGGTGTTCCCTTTCTAGATTAATTTCAAAGTATAATTATGTGGATATGGTTTCATATGGTTTCAGACTCACGTCGAATTAAACAACTACGTATTCCTACGCTCACCGGACTATTTCACGGATCCAGACGTTTTTGCACCGGAACGTTGGCTGAGAGACGGCGAGCAGACTGCAAAAAACGTGCACCCGTATGTGCTGCTACCATTTGGACACGGTCCCCGCATGTGCGCCGGTACGTCTCATGTAGCTGTTTACAATGATAAATGAGCAGCAAAGATTCTGAAACAACTGCGGGAGTTTACTAAACTAACACAAGTCTTCCGTGACATTTATCTTCCCCTTGATAAAGTTTGTTTGACAATTGTGTGTCAAGGTCATTCTGAACCTCTTAAGATTTGTGTGGGACTGCAGCACCCCTTATTTTCACACAATATTATCGATAACATTCAATATAATGTCTTTTTTCTTTATACTTGTATGGAACTGGAGCATGTGAGGAAAGAACTGTTTGCTTCACAGCCCAGCACAGTGTGCTCCAGCAACATGGTGTTTGGCTGTGGTGCACATGTGGCCATGCGCACATGTCTGAGCCCAGGTAGAAAAAGTACTGTCACTCACACAGCCAGTTATTACGTGCTTACCGCGAATGATCAAGCTTGACTGCGACAATTTAGGCTATTCGTAAGCAAAAAATATTTTTTGGTCAGGATTTTATCAAGTTTATGTATAAACTTTCGTATGCTTGTTTGTCTAAAATTACAATTACAAATTACAACTTTAAAATTACACATGTTTGTTTTGTTTTACACAGTATTAAAATAATGGCTAAAAATTTTATGAAGCAGCACCCCACTAATTTTAGTTATGAGCCGCCACTGAGTATCAATTGAAAAAGTGAAACTGTAGCCTGTTCTTTTTCATCAGTTTAACGCAAGTTGTAGTCAAACAAAGTGGTTGCTGGAACGTTTTAATATTCTATATTATCTAAATATTATCTATATATTCTAAAGAAAGTCGGAGTGCTAATTCTATTCTCACTGTCAGGAAATAAAAACATATTGAATCCTTTCACTACTTTACTCAAACCGCACACCTCAGTTATAAGTTGGTGACTCGTGTGCATAACAAAACTTCTGTTCTGTTTTCAGGTAGAAGATTTGCTGAGCAGGACATGTGGGTAACCATAGCTCGATTACTTCAACATTTTCGCATAGAATATCAACATGGAGAAATGGCGCAGACATACCGGCTGTTGCTTCGCCCTGACAAACCAGCGCAATTTACATTCATCGACAGATAACGTGTTTCAACTGTAATTAGGGAATACTTAGCTGATGTCGCTGGCCGTTCTGTTTGCTTATTGGTGCTAATTAATTATTAACATGTTATTGATTTTTGCATATTTATATTGTCAATTATGATGCTCTTATTTACATACATTGCTTTACATTATTAATTTTAAAATTATTGACCTACTAGTTTCGGTATCATGGATTGTTAAAAATTATGTATGTAACAGCGATTGTTCAATTAGTAAAATAAGCATGGAAATTGTAATACACAAGAGATTTGCCTCTTTAGGTATTGTGAGGTAACGATCGTGCTTAAAATAGAAATATTGTTTTCAAGCTGTAATTATACATTGGCCGCACTCCAAACTTGAGACGTGCGGCTGCTTGCGAAAAATAGGCGGCCCCTCTATTTTTTTGAGCAATGGCTGCTCGTGTAGGTGATGTCAGCAGCCGTGATGATCATTACCATGGATACACACGATTCTCTTCACCAAAACGGCAAGCAAACTGGCATCAATAAAAGTGCCAATTTGCAAGATCAAGAACACATATTTTGTTCACTTTGTACAAATAAATTTCTTCTTTTCCACCAATCAATGATTACTCTTACTGTTTTCTCGTCTTTCATTACACTTTTACCTGCAAGAACTCTGTGACATACAGTCAAACTTTTCTTAATTTATCTATGTGAGTATCACTAATATCTTGCACAGATAATCCCCATTTATTAATGTGTATTGACCTACATTCAAATATTTGTTCTGTAGTATCATTTTCAAAATGACAGAATGAACATTTCAAATCTTCTTTGCACGAGTTTTTAAAATTTGCTATGCAAGTGACATAGTATCAAAATTTAGTATTCTGACGCTCAGTGAAAGGCATAACCAAGTCAACTGAGTGTTTGTGAACAAATCACGAGATTGTAAATTGGGTAGCAGTTTGTAATAACCAACTATGTTTACACTTGTTAGCTAGCCATTCGTGCTGTCAAATTATCCTATTTTTTCTTCTTTTTCGTGTAAGCAGTAATCGGTTTTTATCCATTTTTTATCTTCGGTCGTTTTTACTTCATTCACAGTTCTGTCAGCCTATTACCGTCTGAGAAGCGATAAGCAAAACTATGAAACATGTTCGTGCATTATTGAACAATCATTGGTAAATAGGTCTAAGACCTTTTGTTATAGCACGCAGTTTCAACTTTGTGCAAAATATTTTGTACGGTTTTGCTACGATACTGTGCTGTTGGTGTTGTGCGTGTCCTCATTGTCATCGTCATTATCAATATGATCACCATTTGATGAGGTGGATTTGGTGTAGTGTGGTATGATGTGGTGGGTGTGGTGAGTGTGCTGTGGATTGTGTGGTAGGGTGTGAGGTGGTACTGATGGTGTGGATAATCTAATGGGGTGGGTGGTGTTGGTTTAGTGTGGCGGGTGTGGTGTATTGTGGGTGGTGTGTTATAAGTGGATCACCATTTGATGAGGTGAGTTAGGTATAGTGTGGTATGATGTGGTGGGTGTACTGCGGATGGGGTGGTAGGGTGTGTGTGGTGTGGATAACCTCGTGGGGTGGGTGGTGTGGTGTGGGTTTAGTGTGGTGGGTGTGTGCTGTGGTGTAAGTGATGTGACGGGTTGGTATGGTGTAGGTTGTTGTTGTTGCGAGTTTATGCGCAAAATTCTACAGGGTTTGGCTAGTTATTATTATTAATTCTTTATTTAATGTATCACCTCATGAAGTGCATAACATCTAAGATGCTAAACGTGTCATGCATGTAGATGTATTATTAGCTTTATATAGAAAAACTACATGTAAATTTAATTTTGCTATATGTGTCATTTCACAGAAATTACTCGTACCCAACTGTAATAACTGACAATACTCATACTGTAAATAACTGAGACCTGATTATTAAGTAATTAGAGGGTTACGTGATAACTGAGACCTAATTATTATCAAGTAATTAGAGGGTTACGTGATAACTGAGACCTAATTATTATCAAGTAATTAGAGGGTTACGTGATAACTGAGACCTAATTATTATCAAGTAATTAGAGGGTTACGTGATAACTGAGACCTAATTATTATTAAGTAATTAGAGGGTTACGTGATAACTGAGACCTAATTATTATCAAGTAATTAGAGGGTTATGTGATAACTGAGACCTAATTATTATTAAGTAATTAGAGGGTTATGTGATAACTGAGACCTAATTATTATTAAGTAATTAGAGGGTTACGTGATAACTGAGACCTAATTATTATCAAGTAATTAGAGGGTTACGTGATAACTGAGACCTAATTATTATCAAGTAATTAGAGGGTTAAGTGATAACTGAGACCTAATTATTATCAAGTAATTAGAGGGTTATGTGATTACTGAGACCTAATTATTATTAAGTAATTAGAGGGTTAAGTGATAACTGAGACCTAATTATTATCAAGTAATTAGAGGGTTACGTGATAACTGAGACCTAATTATTATCAAGTAATTAGAGGGTTATGTGATTACTGAGACCTAATTATTATCAAGTAATTAGAGGGTTACGTGATAACTGAGACCTAATTATTATCAAGTAATTAGAGGGTTAAGTGATAACTGAGACCTAATTATTATCAAGTAATTAGAGGGTTAAGTGATAACTGAGACCTAATTATTATCAAGTAATTAGAGGGTTAAGTGATAACTGAGACCTAATCATTATCAAGTAATTAGAGGGTTATGTGATCACTGAGACCTAATTATTATCAAGTAATTAGAGGGTTATGTGATAACTGAGACCTAATTATTATCAAGTAATTAGAGGGTTATGTGATAACTGAGACCTAATTACTATCAAGTAATTAGAGGGTTATGTGATAACTGAGACCTAATTATTATCAAGTAATTAGAGGGTTATGTGATAACTGAGACCTAATTACTATCAAGTAATTAGAGGGTTATGTGATAACTACGACCTAATTATTATCAAGTAATTAGAGGGTTATGTGATAACTGAGACCTAATTATTATCAAGTAATTAGAGGGTTATGTGATAACTGAGACCTAATCATTATCAAGTAATTAGAGGGTTATGTGATAACTGAGACCTAATCATTATCAAGTAATTAGAGGGTTATGTGATCACTGAGACCTAATTATTATCAAGTAATTAGAGGGTTATGTGATAACTGAGACCTAATTATTATCAAGTAATTAGAGGGTTATGTGATAACTGAGACCTAATCACTATCAAGTAATTAGAGGGTTATGTGATAACTGAGACCTAATTACTATCAAGTAATTAGAGGGTTATGTGATAACTGAGACCTAATCATTATCAAGTAATTAGAGGGTTATGTGATAACTGAGACCTAATCATTATCAAGTAATTAGAGGGTTATGTGATAACTGAGACCTAATCATTATCAAGTAATTAGAGGGTTATGTGGTGGACTGATGGCAACGACTCACTTTGTGTAAATTGTTAACAGCATGAATTCTCATAACAAATTTATGGTTTTAAAAATTGATCACATGTAATTTTACTGACCTTTGTATAGTGCTAGCATAAATTTCACCAATGTACTGTAACTGCTACAAGTTTTGTATTAAAATGTCTACTGTATCCATTACATTTCATTATCGCAAAAATGCATTAACGACTTGGTTCTGGAAAATAGTTTATTATTTCTCTCTGTATATACAAGCAAACTTCCGTGTATACATGCAAACTTTTCCGAGCAAAGCAATAGCCGTCCTTTCAGCAACATGCAATGAAGATAAAGAAAACAAGAAATAGGCATGACAGTTGTATGATAAGAAAACTGATTGAACGAAAACCAAATCGCAGTTCAAATTTGCATTGAACAAACAATGAATCACTCGAAACTGTTGATCCAATACATCACCGACACGGAGGTAAACAGAAAACTATCAGACTTGTTTCAAACATAACAATAAGAAACAGTACTTATCCTTATACAGTCAAATCTCATTATACTACCGCCCTCCCCCACTATACTATCAAACTTGTTTAGTGCCTGCAAAACGGCCAAGAACGAAATGGCTGTATTCAGATGTTAATAAAAATAACCCATTTCCCGCTTCCCGTTACCCACCATCCGCTAGACAAATTAATATATAAGTACAACGGTGAAATACCCCCAGCAGAGCTAACTAGCACTCACAGCTTCTCGATAATAATGCCAGGTGTATGAGGATGCTATGTTGTCTGCTGAGTTGCTGGACACTGGCCAGACGTGTTGTACAAAAAATATTGCATGTTATCATGTTTTGATTGTTTGGAAGCTGTACTGTAGATCATGCAGTCACAATAATATTATTGTCAATGTGCCACGCAGTCATAATGACAAGAAGACACATGACTCTTTTCCAAGGATCATGAAACCAATTCCCAGCAAGAAATTTGCAGTTGTCATTTAACCTTTTCCAGGGGAACACTACGCCTACATCACAGTCTATTATATAGTTGAGTGCCTGACACCTTTGTTATTTAAAGAAAAAGTTCGTAATAATGTTGACGGTTTTTTTAGTGAGTCACAAACTTACAAATGATTAATTTAATTATTTTCTTTTAACTCGTTAACCTTTAGAGCGAATATTGAAGACTCTAACCAGTGTACACTTGTCTAACTATTTTGTAATTCGTCTATTGCAAAATATAATACAACTGGTCAGGGCCGGGCTATGACCTTTAGTTTTGATGCCCCTAGGCTAATGAAATTATAAGGCCCCTTAAATAGGGACCCTTTATCTCAAGTAAGGGGCCACAAACAAAGGCCACGTTTTTAAACTTGGGTTTTCAGACTCCTGGGCCTTCTTTTTTAAACTAAAATTTCACTTTAAGTTAAGTGAATTATTCAGCAATGCAAAATAATAAAATATTAGACTCGCCTTTCAAAAAAAATTATATTTGAAAATCTTTTCAAGAGCTTTGGGCCCACCAAGTTGAAGGGGCACTAGGCTGCAATCTATACTAGCCTACAGGGGTAATCCAGCCCTGTACCTAACTTTAACGCCAAACTTGCTATAATGTCATTTTTTCCAGTTCCAAAGTGGACAGGATAAAGAGGTTAGACTGTATTATTCTTTGGTAATGTAACAAAGGTGGTTCATTGGTACAGTACACTCCGCATAACTCAAATCCAGACGGACAGAAAAAAAGCTTGATTATTTTCCAGCATAGAAACTCTAAACCCCTCCTCCAGACAGCTAAACAGAAGGCAGAAAGTCAACCCTTCTACACATAAACGACGAGATTTGATGAGAGTTACATAAAGAATAACAGATTAGTGAAACAAGATTTTTTTACGTTACAAAAGGACACATGCACAACACTGATAAAAAATATAGCAGTGGAGCTACCAATGTCTTACGTACTGCAGTTCAGTTTGTGCAAAGAAAATAATTGGGGGGGGGGGGAGCGACTTGTAAGACATCAGAATTTTCTCGCAAGACGATACAGTTTTTGAGTCGTACGAACCTTTTTGTTTTTCTAGAGTGTAAATTGCATTATTGAGTTAGGCGAAGTAAATTACATGCATTTTGATTAAGTGAACCAAATGGGGGAAAAACGAAGGATTTCATCCATTCTACTGAAATTCTTTGAGTTAGGCAGAGTTTTGAGTCATACGATATTGAATTACGCGGAGTTTACTGTATCGCATTATCTGGTATAATATTTACTGACCGCAATGAACAAGCTGTCTGAATATAACACAAAAACAAAGGAACATAAAAAAACAATTAAAAATATCTTGGAAATCCTCCAAGATCTCTTGGTGGTCTGCGGGGTTGTCTAGGACCACGCAGAGGCCCAAATCCAGGAGCTGGCCCAAATTCGGGTCCGCGATCCATTTCGGGTCCAAACGGCAAGTCGGGATTGAAAGGATGATGTGGTGGTAAATCGGGCATATCTGGAAATCTGCCCCGTAACGGTGGACCTAGAAAAATAACAGCAAAAATTGAGCAGAATGTGTAAATAAATGGCAGGCTATATACACCCAGTAAATAGTGACATACATGGGAAGCATTTTTCAAGGCTGACATTCATCCATTTACTATAACCGGGCTTGGCATGGCTTAACTTGTGTCGTTATGAGCACACTGTGATCACTTAGTTATTCCTACTGCCCAATACTACTGATGATGATCATGATAAGATCAAAGGTAAAGTGTACCAGTGACTGATGATGCTCATGATAAGATCAAAGGTAAAGTGTACCAGTGACTGACGATGATCATGATAAGATCAAAGGTAAAGTGTACCAGTGACTGACGATGATCATGATAAGATCAAAGGTAAAGTGTACCAGTGACTGACGATGATCATGATAAGATCAAAGGTAAAGTATACCAGTGACTGACGATGATCATGATAAGATCAAAGGTAAAGTGTACCAGTGACTGATGATGATCATGATAAGATCAAAGGTTAAGTGTACCAGTGACTGATGATGATCATGATAAGATCAAAGGTTAAGTGTACCAGTGACTGATGATGATCGTGATAAGATCAAAGGTTAAGTGTACCAGTGACTGATGATGATCATGATAAGATCAAAGGTAAAGTGTACCAGTGACTGATGATGATCGTGATAAGATCAAAGGTTAAGTGTACCAGTGACTGACGATGATCATGATAAGATCAAAGG
Organism: Tubiluchus corallicola; assembly: GCA_030141605.1. NCBI lineage: Eukaryota > Metazoa > Priapulida > Priapulimorpha > Priapulimorphida > Tubiluchidae > Tubiluchus > Tubiluchus corallicola. Next base: position 48,186 of record JAQGDQ010000060.1, read on the forward strand.
TAAAGTGTACCAGTGACTGATGATGATCATGATAAGATCAAAGGTTAAGTGTACCAGTGACTGATGATGATCATGATAAGATCAAAGGTAAAGTGTACCAGTGACTGATGATGATCGTGATAAGATCAAAGGTTAAGTGTACCAGTGACTGATGATGATCGTGATAAGATCAAAGGTTAAGTGTACCAATGACTGATGATGATCGTGATAAGATCAAAGGTAAAGTGTACCAATGACTGATGATGATCGTGATAAGATCAAAGGTAAAGTGTACCAGTGACTGATGATGATCGTGATAAGATCAAAGGTTAAGTGTACCAGTGACTGATGATGATCGTGATAAGATCAAAGGTAAAGTGTACCAGTGACTGATGATGATCGTGATAAGATCAAAGGTTAAGTGTACCAGTGACTGATGATGATCGTGATAAGATCAAAGGTAAAGTGTACCAGTGACTGATGATGATCATGATAAGATCAAAGGTAAAGTGTACCAGTGACTGATGATGATCGTGATAAGATCAAAGGTTAAGTGTACCAGTGACTGACGATGATCATGATAAGATCAAAGGTAAAGTGTACCAGTGACTGATGATGATCATGATAAGATCAAAGGTTAAGTGTACCAGTGACTGATGATGATCATGATAAGATCAAAGGTAAAGTGTACCAGTGACTGATGATGATCGTGATAAGATCAAAGGTAAAGTGTACCAGTGACTGATGATGATCGTGATAAGATCAAAGGTTAAGTGTACCAGTGACTGACGATGATCATGATAAGATCAACAGTAAAGTGTACCAGTGACTGATGATGATCATGATAAGATCAAAGGTTAAGTGTACCAGTGTCACTCTACGCACAGACTAATGCATAATTAAGTAAAGTCCACACAAAACAACTGAAGTTACTGAACTGATGCGGCAAACAGCTTTGTTTACCCACACGTCACGTGACGGTTGTAGTTAAGATGCATTGCTGTGGTACACTTAACCTTTGACCTACAGCAACTGGGTTTGCGCACATGTGACATGCTGAATCCTGATGAGTGAACACCGAGATTGCAAATAAAAACATTCCTTAATGAAATAATAAAATTCATTAATAGAAATCATTAACTGATTGTGAAAGTGTAACACGATTAAAACTGTACACACGCAACTTCAACACACTACTACATACCTCCAAATGGATTTAAGTCGTAGTTGCCGCCGATCATGCCAGGAAACTGTGGAGGCGGCGGCAGAAAAGGCGGTTGCGGATAACCATACGGATGGAAAGTGGGAGGCATTACCATTTCTGCGAATTTCTCTCCTGTTTTTCTTGCACACTTTAGACTAGTGTACAAATCTCTGTATGCCTGCATAAAGATTACAGTGCTAACGACTAGCTAGTAAGAGCGATTGTCGGAGAAAATGCTTAATGTTAAATATGAAAAACAAAAGCTTAAATATATTTTTGCGACTACGATATCAAATAGGTATGCATAAAATTTGCTTGTTCAAAGAAGAACAGTGACATTCCAGGAAAAACAAGAAACGAGTGAAATTCAACGTAAACACCAAGTTTCAAGCACAGTACAAAACTAATGAAGAAAAATTCGAGTGCGACCAGCACATTTTACAGCCAACCATTTTGGGTATAAGGTATGCGCTTATAAGGGACCACAAATACCGGTCCCGATTTTTCGTAATGTTTTCTTACGATTTTCCTGTATAAAAATGTTTGTATATAAGGTACTCAGATATAAGGGACTTTCGGTTATAAGGGACGATATCTTCAGGTCCTGCATAATAGAAACCCAGATAAATTACCTCGCATGTAAGGGACCTTCATTACATGAGATCATGTAATGGTCTCACGAGGGTAATGAGGGTCCCTTACACGATCGATTTTTGACCTCAATTATTCTCAAACTCAGCCTTCGAACAGCTTGGTTTCCGCGGTCGCATACATTTCGCAACACCAACCACAGTATGCGCAATGGTAGGCATCTTCCTTGCGCGTCAAGCCCGGATGCGTAAGTGTTACTGCTTAAACGCATGACGTCACGAAAATGGGCTCTACGTCATATCACATCAGAAACTAACACCGCAGTTCATGATCACGGTTATCATGGTACCGCCTTCTATTTGTTGGCCACGTGAATGTGACAAAAAGGCGCTGCTGCCAATCTTAGTAGATTCACTGAGCCACGTGTAACTTTGAAAGATTAACGAAATTTCAGTATCCGAGGTAATTATTATTTAATCTAAGCTTTGATTTAAAAAAGTATGGTAGTTTTCAATATTTTTGAGCATTCTTTATTCTGAACTCATGTTTACACAATCGTCCGGTTTTCCTTTAAGTAAAGAATGCGTTTAGAAAGAAAGTCTTCAAACTTTGTCCAGCAAGTTAAATTTCAGCTATACTATAAACATTTCTAAAGCTTGAGAAAAGGTCCGCAACTCTGTTTGTTTAATTACCTGGGCAACATATACCACACACACACAATTTCAGTTAGTTCAAATACAGTTGAATGACAAGCGTTGAATGTGTGTCGCTGCATTCAAATTGTTGCAGGCAAGCTTATTAATACAATGAAAATGATAGGTGTGTGAAACTTATTGACGACATACCCTCCGCCAGTCAGGTTCCTCATCAGATTTTATCGGATAGCGGCGACCAAAGTCTCGAACGTATAATTTTTTCCACAGAGTCTGATCACGAGACATGCTGTAAAGTTCGCGGCAAACCTCAGACATTCGTGATAAACTGAACACGTCTAAATGGCTCAACACACGATGCTGAAAAACGAGCAAGAATTCACTTCTCAATTTTTAAAAAATCGTAAACCAACAAAGTACTTCAGATAATACAGCACAAAAGTAACGTTGACAAAGAGAGTGGGTAAGGTTGGAATTAATGTGTCAAAGTATCATTATTGGTATTAGCAGTTCGTTAGTTTAAACAAAATTTATTTAGGATTGGATCAGACAGTTTGAACAACATGATTTAGGATCCTCACCACAACAGACTTTATACACTATTTACAAGAACATTTACAGTCACAATAGACTATAACTACACAAGCTGACAAGTTTTACTACAAGAATACATTAGACATTAGTAGAAAATGACGGTTAGTAAATATTAATGTACGAATATTTAAGACTGATGCATTTTATATCAGATAGAAAATACTGGAAGCGTTTAGTATGTAATATAAAGTCACATATACATTGGAATATTTTACAGTTAGCAACATAGTTAAATTCATCTTTTCCGAATAATAACAACTTCAACAGATCATTATTTCCTAAGGCAGCTATATTAAGGTTTTCGGGCAGAAGTATTTCATTTAGTTTATCAAACATAACAACCCTAGTTTGTTGATAACAATGGGCAGTGCAACAAAAAGTGTTCAACAGACTCAAATCGAAATCCACAGTTACAATTCGGCAATATTGGATGACCGTTATTATCTTTACAGCCTTTAGAGAAGTAAATTTACCAGTTCGTTACCTGTTAAAAGCTTTGTTAACTCCACACACATCTCACTAATACACTCATTCCACCTCATTCAGCATCATCCCACTAGATCACTAGCAAACTGGCTTCACTTTGGCTTTAAATTGGAGCAAAGATTGGCTTTTAACCTTTCAAGCAACAAAGGAAGAACATATCCATTTATTAACATCATAATACTATGCTGCCTTCTGTAAGGATGTCCAACTTCATTCTGTTAGTCTTACTCAGTAACGGCTCATGCATACGCACTGTGGAACTCCAGCATTTTCACTCAATATTATTGATAATATTCAACATACAGTGTTCCCTTGCTGCTTCGCAGTTCGTATAAAATGTCAAATCTATACATTACTGTACAATACGTACTACACATGTGCAAAAATACTTTATAGACGGAGTACCGCAAAAACCCGCAAAACAGCAAAAATACCGCGTTAAATATTTCACATTAATATTTTTGAAAACACGCAAAACGGGCGAGTCCGCGATAAACGAACCGCGAAGTAGCGAGGGAACACTGTATATGAAAGAACAATGTTTTCGTATTTAAGAGAAAAACGATAATTAGCGCACCATTTGCTACCGATACACATCGTTGTTAGAGCAACCTAGCCACTGGGGAGGGGGGGGGCAAGCCAGCCCAACTCAGTGCCGGTCCCAAGCCCGGATAAATAGGGAGGGTTAGGGTCAGGAAGGGCATCCACCTGTAAAAACTGCGCCACAACCTTCTATGAATGAGTCGGTGAGACTTAAAGGTAGAGTCTACAAAGAAGTGGTCAGACCCGCTCTAATCTATGGGCTGGAAGCAGCTTCTCTAAAGAAGACCGAAGAGAAAAAAATGGGTGTGGTGGAGATGAGGATGTTGAGATGGATGGTGGGAATAACAAGAAGAGATAAATTAGAAATAATAATATCAGAGGAACAGTAAAAGTAGTGGAAGCCTCGCAAGATTGTGATGGTATGGACACCCGAAAAGAAGAGTCGGTGAAGATCATGTGGGAAGGGAAGACATAAATGAAGAGATGGTCAACAACAGGAATGCGTGGAGAAGACTCATTCACAACGGCGACCCCGCATAGGGAAAAGCTGGGAAGAAGAAGAAGACACATCGTTATTAGAGCCTCTACTGAAAAAATGATAAATTTTGAGAGACAGTTCAAAAAGGCCATAAGGCAAATTATCCAGAAACTTTTTCTTTGAGTGGTCAAACAGAGATCACAATAATCACGTGACAAAAAAGTACTGAACAGTTATCTCACCTTTATTTCATAAAATAGTCCCATGAAACCAAATTTCTGTCTCGCTCCAGCATCGTGCTGCAGGGCTATGAGCAGCGGATAAGCAATTTTGTCTTTGAAAATTGTGGATAATTTTGCTGGTTTTGCATAAACATTAGCAAGATTAGACATGTCTGGTAATATTCGTACATACTCGTCATGATTAAGTTGCAAACTGCAGGTGAAACCACTTTTCTCTATTGACCCTAGAAATGTACAAATAACTCAATTACATAACTACATATGTATTAAAAAATAGTAAATTGTACTGTTACAAAGGCAGATTTTGACCAACCCCCTAATGTTAGTAATGGGTATGGTCGAGAAGCCCAGTAATGCAAATGTACCTGTATAAAACAGAATGCACGCCATAATTTGATGATTGCAACCTGGCCTTTCTGTCTGTAAGGGTGAATGCTGTAGGTTTGCTGATTTTTATACGAAAGTCTGTTCACATGTCATGGAGCTACTGGTTGTGCATTAAAGTTTATTTTACATTCGTATTCTTTTTACTTTTCTCGTCTGCTGTAAAGTATTTCATAACTTGTATGCCGGTCTATACATCCTGAGACGGATCCGCGCTGGAACCCGGATCCGTTACAGTATGTACACATGATGCTTAGTTACTCCTTGCATTACTTAGCTGTACGTATAGGTCCATTGGATACAATAAATAATAGTGATGGGCGATTTTGAAATTTCGTAATTGGATTATAATCTTGTTTTTGTAATTCAATATCAAGATTAATCTTTTGTCGTGATTTTTTAGTGTTTTAGCCGTATTGTGTAATGACTGCAGTAATATTTGCAGCCGATGAACTTATTCATGGCATTCGTCACTTAGTCACAAATTATTTCTATAGAGAAGCACCACTTTTTCGGTTATACCTCTATGATAATGCCATTACACACATCACGTGTCAATGTTAATGAATTTGAAGCCCCCAGTTTTCAGCACGGTGGTTCGCAATTGTGCAAGTTGAGAAAAACGAAAAATGCAAAAATTCAGCTCATTTGTGTTAAAGCACTGCCAATCAGTGAGTGTGTTACACGTATATTTTGTTCTCGAATTGCAGACTATATCAATTTATCTACTAATCACCCATCACTAACAAATAATCATATTTTTTGGTTCAGTTAACTGCTTTTGATCTTACAAGTCTAGAGGACACAGTCAAATATCAATTGACCTTCCGAAGCAAGTAAACAAAGGACATGTAAATAATTAAATGGAAATTGGATCCAATCTTATACTGTAACTCAAAACAACCTACCCTGTAAAATCCTAAAAGGGAACATGCCGTTTTTTCAAAATGGCTTACGTGAAAGAACTATTGCCACACAAACACAATTTCGCCTTCGCGCATCAAGTTCTTCAAAGTTACGTGCATATTTCCACTCACTAGTTAGACGGGCACTACAGCCTACATCTCGGAAGTGTGCTGTAGCAAAAACAGGGGCTGTACTTCTCAGTTCAGAGGTGTTCGGTTGTGACATAGTGCACACGTTCAAAAGCTCATACATGAGCACAGTGGTAAACTTGAAATTTGAATTTTAAACTTAAAATTTGGCAAGTTTTTGCATATCACACGAATGTTGTACTGAACATGTTCAACATGCTCATGGAATGTTTGTGTTGTTGAAAATTATGTTCAGTTATGATGTCATCGATAGTTAATAAGCCTTTTAACAGTTTCGTTGTGCGCATGTGCAGTTGCTGTAGGTCAAAGGTTAAGTGTACCACAGCAACGCGTCTTAACTACAAGCGGCACATGACATGTGGGCAAAGCAAAGCCATCTGCTGCATCAGTTCAGTACTTCAGTCGTTTTGCGTGGACTTTACTTAACTATGCATTAGTCTTAGCGTAGAGTGGTTTACTAGCAGCATCTTGCTTAGGAATAAAAAATGAACTAGGCAAGGTTAAATCTGTTACCATTACAGTAACATGGGCTGCGAGGCATTGTCAAGTGTGCACAAGTGTGTTGTCTGGTACACTCAACCTTTGACCTTTTCACGATCATCGTCAATCGTGGAACAACGAAAAGTTTTTAACCTATTATTTCATGATCAGAAATGCTTTGGCATTATTGTACTACGTGTTAAAATGTATACTTCATAACATACTTCAAAATGGGGTAGGATGCAAAAAATCATCCTGTTTTCCTTTAAATATCATAGTCGTCATATAAGTGTCACTATATGAGGTAAAAAAATTTTCACGAGTTCACTAATATAATCTTAAAGTCATACCCCCTATGTGCTTAAAATCAAAATCCTAAAGACGTATTTTCTACCATAACTTTTCTACCATAACTAAAACTCTGATCAATACATATTGTCTACCCATTTTGTTATACGGAAGCGAAATTGGGGGTATATCAAACAATGAAGTTAATGCCATTAGGGTAAAATGGAACACTGCTTATAGAAAAATATTCGATTTTAGACAAAATGAAAGCGTCAAATTGTTAATGTATGTATTTTTGTGGCACAATGCCTGCGAATTATTTAATAGATAGTCGAAAATTAAACTTTGTGAGAAAAATAGTAAACTCTTGCACATTGAGAATTCCAAAGCTATGCTACTATGTAAATAACAGTCGAGTAAATTTAAGATTTAAATATGGTTGTACTGTAGATCTAAACGAAAATGTAAAATTAAAGGTTAAGAACTCATTTGAAGATTATGTTTTAAGATATCTATTATAGCTCCTTACAACACTGTATACTGTAATATAATTATAAGGGAACTACAATGAGTGGTTATTATAATGTTGAATGTCTGTAGATATGTTACTTTACTAATATCGCATTACCTGTTTTACTAACATCTTTATCTTTGTAAACTGTATATTTTTATACGAAATAAACTCATAATAATAATAATAATAACACCAAAACTGAAATGTAAAAGGTGTACGAAGTTACCGAATTGTTTTTATAGTTATGTAGTAGCCGCCTTAAGAATTCCATTCATACCGATAATTTGATATTTCTTGCTGAAGATTTACTCAAAAGATTTAAAAGTATGTCAGCTGAGGCTGTACAGCACAAGTGCGCAATCAACAATGGTCAACATACCATGTATGGCAACAATGCTTGCTGTGAGCGGTACCATGGTTAACATACAGCTAAGATTGCCCGCCTCCGGATGCATATATTGAACTCTGTACAGTGATGGCAGGCGCCAGCCATCGGGCATTCGTCTCTCTTGCGTATTCTGCAAATACCAGTCGACGAATTATTGGAGAAAAAAATGAAATTGAGCCAGAACAATCTACTCTATAAAATATTGAAAAGGAATACATAACTTTTTCAAGAATTACTTACACGCATGCGCGTGACAAATACAAGGCAGTACCGTGATAACCATGATCATGAACTGCTGTGTTAGTTTCTGATGTCATATAATGTAAAGCCCATTTTTCACACATTTAAACAGTACTGTAACACTTATGCAAATGTGCTTGATGCGCAAGGGAAGATGCCTGCCATTGCACAAACTGTAGTTAGTTTCTGAGGTAAGCAACAGCTGTGTTCGGCTGCCATTAATTAACTTTCTAAGCTAATTGTTCAAATATAAGGAACAATTGTTAACTTTTATAGGCAAGAAAATGTATATTTTGGACAGTAAGTTAAAATGAGACTGAGCCTAAACAATAGTCCGGTCTTCCTTTAAGTTTTTGTGTACTTTTTCCATTTTTATTCCAATTTTCGTTTTGGCAGACATGTATAACTTGCTCATGGAATGTTTGTGCTGTTAAAAATTATGTTTATATGTGATGTCTTCGTTAGCTCATCATTAGTACGTTTTTACAGTACCACAAAATTGGGTGTAATATGATGAATTATGCTGTTATCCTTTAATTTTTGTAATGACAGTATAATATATCACATTTTCTACGAATATAACATTAGCAGAAAAAAATTAAAAAAAAACTTGATAAACCTTCCAACAAATTGAAACAATCAGGAAGAAAAACAATAAAAATGGTTAGTAATGGTAAAAAAACCTCCTTACCGCACGGTAAAATTTGCCTACCGCACAATAAAATTTGCTTACTGCACAATAAAATCTGCTTACTGCACAATAAAATCTTCTTACCGCACAATAAAATCTGCTTACTACACAATAAAATCTGCTTACCACACAATAAAACCTCCTTGCCGCACAATAAAATCTGCTTACCGCACAATAAAATCTGCTTACCGCACAATAAAATCCAGATTCTAACATGTAACGGTGTATTATGATGAAAAGAGCATCATATGCCGTTTCCACGGTGACCGATGAAAACAACGAAGTCAGCTTCTCTGGCACTTGGTCTTTGGTCATATCCCTGACAAATACAGGCTCGTTAATGTACCTATTGACCAGAGCTTCATTTTCCACACGTGACTCGTCATTTGCATGTTCGGTTGACGTTGCCGTTGCCATAGTTGTATTATTCACTCCAGTTGTTTTGAGTGTTTGTTTTAAAGCACATACTTTATCAGGTTTTGATGACGGATCGCATGGCTGCTCTACTTTGTCCTTTGCACTAACACATCCCTTTGTATTCCCGAGTGTAAATGAATTGGCAGGCTTCAAATTCTGCTGCAAAAATTTTTTTTTCGTGTTTAGAATTCTGTTTACAATGTCAAGAGATACAGATCTTCGTATAGAAACTGATAGGTAATTCACTAGTATACCACGTGAATTAAGAATATGTGGCTGCGGCTTAGTGCAAACACAATATCATTTCATTTGTGAATGTGTTAATACCGAAAACGTAGGACAGAATTATACTTTAGACTTTAGAATTAGACTTTAGTCGTTTATCAAGTTTATATACTTACAATCTGAAGCTTGTAGCAAAGACTGTTAGATGTTGCTTTGTTTTGTTGCAAAATTGGTATGCACGCAAAGCTAACTTCTGTTTGCTATTTGTGTAGGTAGAGTTTGCTGTTGCATAGTTAACTGTATTTGCTTAATGTACTGTATTGGACTATAAAATTGTTCCACTCATAATTCATTGTTACAGTCAGTAAATTACTACTACTGCTACTGCTGCTACTGCTACTACAACAACTGCTACTGCTACTGCTACTGCTACTGCTACTGCTACTGCTACTGCTACTGCTACTGCTACTGCTACTGCTGCTGCTGCTGCTGCTACTGCTACTGCTACTACTACTACTACTACTACTACTACTACTACTACTACTACTACTACTACTACTACTACTACTACTACTACTACTACTACTACTACTACTACTACTACTACTACTACTACTACTACTACTACTACTACTACTACTACTACTACTACTACTACTACTACTACTACTACTACTACTACTACTACTACTACTACTACTACTACTACTACTACCACCACTACCATTACTACTACATCACATATTTTTCCCTTGGGGGAAATTAAAATCTTAAAAACTAAAGTAGTAAAATAGAAAATAGAATAAACAATAAACAATAAAAAACAAGTACATGAGCGTATCACAGAGAATACAAATAAAGATTAAAGCCAAACAAAAAACTGCACATGAGACACGAAATTCTTGCATAACCATGCAACAATAGACTAAGCAAATTTCCAAAACAGCACAGAAGCATGCAACCTTTACAAAACTAGATTTTCCCAAATGAAGGCAACATTTAAGCTATAGGCCATTTTCGCTACAAATTGTCCTAAATAAAGCTAGAGACCACTGATGGTAAAGAGAAACATTAAAAAAATGAATATAAGTATGGAAAATATAAATCTTATAGCTACATTGCTAATAAGAGACCTGTGTTTGTTCACATTCTTCTTGAAGCATTGTAGCTCACACGAATAAATTTTCAATAAAGAAAATTCCACAGAAAAGAAGCCTGACAGAAACAACTGAAGGGAATGGTTGAAGAAAAAGCACGAAATCTAGCAACACAATGAGCACTCTGAGCAAACCATCGGCATTTAGAAGTTAATGATGAAAGCTCTGGCGAGATCTAAGGCTCAGTGTTGTAACACTAACATACCTGTCTTAAGCAATGCTGTAACAGACTAGATCAAGCTTTAAGTTTCCTATACTCAGTTTCACTGCTAAAGACACTCTCTACTTTACAGTAAGTTCTTGCTTAGCGACACTAATACGTTCCAGCAAAATGCGACGTTAAGCGAAACGTCGTCAAAACCAAAACTTCTATAGGAAGTAATGTAACCGAATTGAGATGCATCCCAGAATTAAAAAACAATGCTGCTTAAATCATATAAATTAAACGTTTTACGAATTTTATTCATATTTCTACTGATTAATTTCTTTCTGTTTGCTTCAAACCACCTATCTTTCTTGCCAGTATCTAGCTAGACTTGCTAGCAATTTCTCCTCCCATTTAATAAAGTTACAGGCAAAATTCATTGGCATAAAGTTCAAACTCATGTGTCGCTGGATACAAATGGCTAGAATTTAGTACGTAGTCAGTTGGGAAGCAAAAACATTACAATAATTGCACTATTTAGGTTACTAATGTGCTTTTAGAACAAAATAATGCAATATGTACCGTTTTGCTGCTTCAAATTAGGTAAAAAAAAGTTTCTGATAAAAAAATAGCAGCAAGCAAAGTAAAAAATCATCGTTGATACGAAACGGCGCGTCGTTAAGTGAGAAAAGGTGACAAATGGTCAGTGTCGTTAAAACGAAACATCGCTAAACGGGGAGTCATTAAGCGAGGACTTAAAGTACTTAACAACTCACGTTGGGTACATCACCAATCACCTCAGCCAATCCACAGCCTGGAAGAATGTGAATCAGATCCCCCGACACTAGACCAAGGTCACGCAATGTACAGTTGTCATCTTCCTTTATCGGATCCTTCCCATTCAAGCTAAGCAGGTAGCTTGTCCTAAGTCAAAGAAAGAGACAGTCAGCAAGTGTTCTAGTGAAAATAATTACACCATTGCACTGGCTTTTGCTTGCCAGGAAAAACGTTTTTACTAATAAATCTACAACTACTAAATTTACTAATACTTTTACTAATAATTAAGGTATATATATTTAACATTTAACGCTTATTAATGCCAAAAATAAATACAAAACAAGAAATACGACATACAATTTCAATTACCAAATATGGTGACACTACAAACAAACAAACACCTATCGATAAAACAAATATATTTTAAATTGCTACTGTTAGTTATTTTAGTCATTTGAATGAAGAGTTTAAATATTAGTATTTAAAACAGATTGTCATTCTTCTGGCCTCATTTTCAATGATATAACCATAACATAGTATATTGTTCATCACTTCGTAAAAACAATTTTTCAACATAACCAATAAATGCCTTAATTACTTCTAAATCACTGCTACCCATCAAATTTAAAACTTAATAGGCATTGCTTATAAGGAAAAATTCTGGTATAATTACATTGACATGATTATATAATTTTCCTCCAAGATCATTGTAATATGGACATTTTATAAGAGTATAATTCATTTTCTATATCATTTTGAAAATGGTATGAGATATATGATTCTCAGCCGGGATTTTCCTAGGCTTAGCATACCTCCCTCTTTCAGTGCACTAAGTAAGTATGCAAGGCAATTCTCAGTTTTGTAAATTTCATAATGGCAAATTTGGAATAACGAGAAAGTAAACAGTTTTCTAGATATTGTTTTTTGAATGTTCAATGTGTTCGTAGTTTGTTTTGTCCATCAGGTTTGTTATCATTATAGTATCAATATAAAAAATGAATCCAATGCCCTATACAGTGAAAAATTGGTCTCCAGCACTGCCTATTTTCACACAATATAATCGATAATATTCAATATAATAAGTCTTTATAGTTTTCTGTTTATACTTGTACGGAACCACAGCACGTAAGTATAGTACTGTTTGCTTCACAGCCTAGCACAGTGGTGTGTTTGGCTGTTGTGCGCATATGTGCACATGTCTGAGATAACATGCTGTACGCTCCACTGCTAGCGTCTGCTGCTAGGCAGAGAAAGTTGTGTCACCCACACAGTTTTTTGTCAGTTGTCATGTGCTTAAAAACCGTGTACTGGCATATTTATGAGCTGCAGCATTTTAGGCTATTCGTAAGAAAAAAAATTTTGTTTAGTGTTTTATCAAGTTTATGTATAACTTTTATATGTTTGCTTATTGAAAATTACAAATTACAAAGTGCGACCAAGTGTGCATCAATTCTCCTTAGTGGAGCTAACGCTAATGCAGTCTTTAACATAGGTGACATACCTATAGATGCAACAGAAATAGAAAAATACCTAGGGGTAATTATAAGAGCTATATAAGATGAACATAGCTAGAAAGAAAGAATACCAGACATTAGAAGAACTATAGGTGCCGTAAAATTTGCGGCAATGCAATCAGAAGCAAGATTAGAAATAGGAAGAACAGGCTGGAAAGCAATTGTTGTCCCTAAGATAATGTTTAGTTGTCTGGGCAGAACATACAGCCAAAAGGAAGTTGATTGGTATAACAGCATTCAAGAAGAATTTTTAAGATGGCTCTGGAAAGCAAAAGGATGCTAGTAGTACAATATACATTGCTACTCGCCCTGATATAAAAGGGATTTAGGCACCGGATGGATGGATGGATGCTGTGGTGCTGCTATTGGAGGTGAAGCAGGGTTTTCGTCCTTTGAAGAACGGGAAGCAAAGGTGCGACTAAACTTTTTTGAAAGAATTATATTTATGAGTGATAACTGGTTACTGAAAAAAGTGGTAATATGGGTAGTGACACACAGAATTCGATCAAAATGGCTGCAAAGAATCAGACATCTGGGATAAATTTGGGCTTCCGTTATTTGGCAATATTATGGCATTAGGGGAATTAAATGAGGTAGGTCTGAATAAAATTTATGATAAACATTTGGGTGAAAAAGCATGGGATGTGCATATAGAGAAAGCTATAGCTGAAACCGGATTAAAAATGTGGAATGAAAAATTAAGAAAATATTCGACAGTATAAAGATATAGAGATTGCAAAAGTTGTATATCATTTGAACCCTGGATGAACGATACATGGGGTGCGGAATTGCTTGTCAAAGCTAGGGTTGGTGCATTAGAAGTATTGGGAAATCCCTTGTATGCTTGAAAAGTAGATTACTGCATAGAAAAAAAAACTTTGTAAATGTAGTAAAGATATTGAAACTGCAGAACACATAATATTAAGTTGCAAATTTTACACACAGATGAGAAACAAGGTCCCTTGGCAAGAAGTAACTGATGAAGAATGCTTGAGATGGCTGTTATTTGGAGAGGGAAAAATTTATGCAGTCTGCCTACTGAGGGACATAATGGTCAAAAGAAGAAGCATAGTGAATGTATAACTTTACAGCTGAAAAGATAAAGAGTAATATATATTTAGCTGTGCATAACGGCAGTACAACATTTATAAACCCAAATTTGTTTTGTGTTGTTGTAGCATAGAGCAAGCATATGAGTGCGCCTTCACGTTTTTGAGTAGAAATCAGCTTAGTAGTACAATATACATTGCTCCTCGCCCTGATATAAAAGGGATTTAGGCACCGGACAGATGGATGGATGGATGATTAATAAGTTGGTAAGACATAAGACAACGGCAACTGTATTTCACGGCGTTGGACAAACAGTCAATATCAAAATAATGAAGTGCAAAGATACGAAAGAAGTGAAACAGCGGTTTGCAAAATGCAAAGCACCACAGAACGACAAAACGTGAAAAAGGCTTTTATGAAAAATTGCAATGGTCTGCGCCTCTCTGCTACTAATCTAGTATTTTCTACTGCTTTCTGTCTGCTGCACTACATTGCTGTAAAACAGGCACTCCATGTCACCTTAAATTTAGTGAAAAGGCCTCGCCGGCAAACTTTAAAATTGTTTCTTGTAAGTTAGCCAAAGTCACAATATTTAAGTCAGACGACCTTTCAGTTTCTTTCTGAAGATCAACAATTTTTGTGACCTTTCTGAATCTAACACGCAACTTCATTTAGTTAATCGAATAATTCACTAAAATTTAAAATTTGCAAAAATAACAAATATCCTCGTGTAGAATGCAATCATAAATAAATTACACATTACACTAAATATTTCTTCGTAAAATACAGACACATTAGAGTGGAATACAGCATGCAAATTATTATGCGCAAAATGCTTGCGCAGTGAACTGAAAATCAAAATTTTCGTTCATCAAACTAAATTAATATTTTATTATAAATGTAAGACAATTTTATTTAAAAAAATATAAGCTTGAAACATAAGGCAAACTGAAAACTAAATTTTAAATATAAATTTTCTAAATTGATTATTTTTTCTGTTTTTTTTTCAACTTTTTCTGACAACACCTCACTAAAGTTAATATGGCGGCCACCACACAAGCAATTTTTTTCTTATTGCAGGTAAAACAGAATTGCGCGTAATTATCATTGTTGTAGAGTATAATTTTTACCATATGCTTATTCAAGATGTGGTATCTTACGTAAAATTTATGTAAAAATGAATATTTAAATTAAAAACTTTACATCTGTGAGAAAGTCTGTTTTCTTACCTTTGTTTCAATTTGCCTTATTTTCAAAATGGAGAATGCAATAAAATATTTTAACATTTCTGTGTTAATGAATAAGTTAATTGCATGTGCATTGTTAAGAGACTTTTTCCGCCAAGTAAGGTGTATGCTACAAGTCTACTGTTTAGTCTCGTATAATAACCCCTATTAAGTATCAAGTATTATACGTTTTATCAGAATAATTATTGAAAGCACAGCTAGGATTTGAGTTCCATTCGTGAAATCTAATTGCAGTATTATGCTATCAGTCACATGACTTTTCATTATATTTATTCAGTGACTGAAGACAATTTAAGTTAATGAATTACCATCTTAATGCCCTGTTTTAATAACTTAATTTTACATTGCAGATTTTTTTAAATTAGTTACTGAATTTACAAGTATGGCATCTGGACGATTAGAAGTCAACCATCATGCTGCAACGACCTTACCAGATAATCAAGTGTTGCCTGGACAAGCATTTGGTCCAAATCATTCAGACATACAGCCAGATGCTAATTCAGATGAGTTGCTAAATTCTGGTTCAGCATCAGAAAGTCTGCAAGAATCTGAGGCAAAGTGTACTGGCTCGTCAAGACGCAAACTAAAATGCCCTAGAAAGCTTATAACACGGTCTGCATTTTTGCGCGAACCGGAACAGTGCCAAATTAGCTCTAGCGAATCTCTGCAATCATCTTATTTAGTGAGGAATATTCTAGATAATTATGAACAGTTGGAAATCGAGCCTGTCGGTGATAGTTTACAAAGCGATCAAGGATGTTCTGAAACGAATGGTAGAGATATTGATGCAGAGTTTGCCAATAGTATCAACACCGGTGAGATATCAATGGAGAATGAAACTGTTGTAAACTCTGATGATGAAGTGGTAATTCCAAAATATGAGCTCGGAAGGCGGTTCAACCTGCGAAAATCTTACAGCAGAGAAGAAAAGCTCCGGGCTATAGATTGGTATTTCCAAAATGGGCAGAACAAATACAGGACATGCAAGCACTTCTCATTAAATACTCGCACACTTGGTAAGTGGATTGCTGCCGAGGAAAAGATTCGTCAAGGTGATACCACGCCTCACGATGAAGCTGAAGCTGCCGCTGCAGAACTGAAAAATCTTCACCAAGAGTTGTACAAGTTTTATAAGACAGAAATTGATCGACGAGAAGGCGACGAGTCGTGTTTAACGGACACGTGGTTGAAGGAAAAGTCGGAGACGCTGGCTCAGAAGCTATGTCCAGAACAGGATTTTCAGTTCAGTACGGATTGGTTAACAGAGTGGAGGCAGAGATACATAGAAGGTATTTAAAATTCTGTGTAAATCAGGCAGGTCACAAAAAATTGTTTCTGTCTTGCCTCATGAGCTCAAACAATGTCAGTAGAGAGACAGGAAATTTTTTTTTCAAACTTTGTGAATGTTTAAAGCTGAATGGTGGAATATTTGAAATCAGTTGAAAGCAAAGTTTGTTTATTTCCCACTGGTTAGCAGTAATGTTTTAAACACTTTCAATGCACGCTTTGTTTTTTAGTTTCGCATTACTAAATTGTCGTATAATTATCGATTATTGTATAGTCTCTTTTTTGTATCATGAACACGCGTATGTATAAGCGGCAACACTACTCCGCCGTTAACAATTTGGCAAGAAATTTGGTACTTTTCAACCTCCAATACAATGAGCATCATACAAAACGGCAACCCTGGCCGAGAGTTAGCCTTGGAAAAACATGGCCACGTCCTGCATTCCCCGAAAGAACGATGTTATAATAATTGTGTTTTACATTTTAAATTACAAAAATACGCTACAAAAAAATTGTAAAATTCCCAGCTGGGTGTACGATAAAAAAACAATCCGGGCGACTAGACAGAAACAGAAGTATTTTTATTGTCGATCTTAAAATGCAAATTATTTGTAAGGTGTAACTTTTATTTTCTGAGTGCAATAAAACTCTGTGAGCCAATGGAGGATTTTCAGAAAATTTCCATTTTTATTGATTCCTGCAAACTGACTAATTTGTTGCTTAAAGAAAACAGTTAATTCCTTCACTTTACTATATAACTGGCCATATTAAATTTATTGATTTTTTGGCCGACAATTGAGATTTTGGGTGTTTGTAGCGAGTATAGTGATGATGTAATTTTCAAACAATTACAGAGTGATTTTAAAGCAAAACCGCACCCGATCTTAAACTATAGGTAAAAACAGTCTTTGAAAAATATTGAAAGGAAACACTATTTTTTTCAAAAATGACTCAAGTGAAAGAACTATTGTCAGACAAACACATTTTCGCATTCGTGCGACTAGTTCTTTGCTGTTACATGCATTTTGCCATTTACTAGTTAGACGGACATTAGCACCATTGTATAAAAAACTGGTGCTGTACCTTTCAGTTCAGATGTGTTAGTTTGTGACGAACTACACATGTTCCACAGCTCATGTGTGAGCATAGCGGTAAATTTGAAATTTGAATTTTTGTCTTAAAACTTTTAGTACAACACACTGAATATCTTACAGTAGCACCGTACTTCAACTTTCGCTTTCGCATACACGTGCAACACGATCATGGAAATTTTTTGTTGGTGAAAATTATGTTGGTTTTTGATGTCATCAATAGTTGGACTCACCTACCATTAATTAAGTTTTTAATCTATTATTTAATTATTAGAAACGCTTTTGCAGTATTGATTGTGTTAAAATGTATACTTTTTATCGTACTTGAAAATGGTGTAGTATATGAAAAATCATCCTGTCTTCCTTTCATGATACGCAATCATATAGTTGAACATCCAAGCTAATTATCATAATGTTACTAATTAGATGTTATTATGACTGTGAATGCCAGAATATAATAACCATCATCATCATAATATGTAGGAACTTTCACAACTTCAAAGTCTGTTAACATTTTTTTTACCTTTTAGATGCAAAAGGCTTGGACCAGCAGCAAGCAATGTCGCCCGAACCGCCAGTCGAGCTAAAAATCCCTTCTGTTCCGTACTCCGGCTTCCGTAAACGGGGCCGCCCCAGAAAGAGCGACATGCAGCTCTTTGGATGTGAGACAGACGATCCTACGGTCAGCCACTGCAGCATACCGAGTGCTTTCGCCAGTCTTGATGAAGATAACGAGCTACGCCGCGAAGCCGAGAAGCTGGAAAAGGCTCTCTTTGGCCACGAAAAGAAGCTGATAACTGAGTTCATGAAAGAATATCCCAACATTCCATCTTCTCATTCGGGAAGTCGACCATCAAGTCTGCATTCCAGCTTTCCAAATTCTAATTTTCCATTTGACCTATCATCGCTCTGGACAGAAAGTCTAAAATTTTCCGGTCGTAATGGTTTCTTGGGTGCGCCTGCGCTGACCGATCACCGTATCGAGCGACTTCTTCCAACTTCTAATTCGGGCAAGACGCCTCCATTGTCAAATGCTTCCTTATTGGCCAGTCTTAATCAATTTGTTCCTCCTGATACATCTCTGACTCAACCACAAATGTCTACCAGCTTAAAAACGTCTGATACACCTGCTTCAGACATTGATGGAGCATCTAAAACTGATGTTGGGTACGACGACATTCCGGCTAGGTACAGTATCGGTCGAAGTCGCAACCATCGCAAATCATATACGAGGGAGGAAAAGTTGCGTGTTTTAGATTGGTACTATACGCACGGTGAGAATAAATATCGAACTTGTAAGGTTTTCAATTTGAACACTCGCATGCTTGGAAAATGGGTGAAAGCCGAAGGGAAAATACGCAGCAGTCGTCATGGCGCTATGAAGGTAACATCTATTTTTTTGTTATTTCCTACTGAGGTATTTCGTAAATAGATAATGTTATGCAGTTATGCGGTGGGGTTCGTAGCCAGATCGTCTTGCGAAAATGGTAGCATCCTCAGAGCCATAGCCTTGAATCTTATGTTGAATATATTATGTTAAAATTGATACTTTTTATCGTACTTGAAAATGGTGTAATATATGAAATACGTGTATATATATATATATGTATACATACTACATACATACGTACGTACGTACGTATGTACGTGTATCCAGAAACTGCCAGAATTAATTATAAGATTTATAATCTTACCTGTTTAGCTCCTACATCAAACTTCAGAAAGTCTTCACTGAAATTTTTTCATTAGTGCACTAATTTATAAAGTGTTCTGTTTGCCCGCCTCTTGTCTTCATATCTCATTCCGTTGGTTAGAGAAATTGTGTAACACATTTGCCTTCAGTGATACGTGCTTTTGTGCAGATTACTTACTGTTTCGTAGATTTATCATCCATAACTACAGACATGATGTTTCGTGGATGATAATTTAGCTTTTATTTATTTTCTAATTTTCTTAATTTCTGAAGTGGTCTCCCACTTTTTTGTTATTATATTTCCAAGAACTTATTGTAACTTCTGTTGGTTTGTTATGCTACTTTACTGGCAAAATACCACAACATTTAGCTGCTGTAACGATACACCTAACTCAAGATAAGATGCACGTCACAATACAGTTAGCGTTTGCAGGTTTTATGTAAAAACTAGATGAAGCCATTGATAATAAATGCTAAACATATTTTATCAATCAATACTTTTAGGATTTTTAACCGCCAAAATTACTCGATAAACTGTTTGATTTTATTTACTTGTGTAATGTGTAGGATATTGTTTCCATTGTAAGCCACCGGAAAAGCAAAACATTTCAATACTTTAAGTTTAAAAGTTGCTTGTGTTCTGAATTACATTTGCCATTTCACAAGTTTATATGTAAACAATGTAATTAACCTACTACACATTAATTACCTTGCCGTTTCAACCACATTGGCTGCTAGCTTTGTCTGTGTTAAGTCAACTACTGCTCACTGCATGAATTGACAGGTATCTACAGTAAATTCTACAGCTGCGGTTTGAATTACTTCAAATTGTTTTTATCAGCATAAGATGAAGCGTGTGCTAATTTGCTAAATATCATTGACTCAGGTTATCACAATACGGGTGCACTTTGGCGATATGCATATTGTAATGAAAGCTATCGTGATAAGCTATCAAAAGCTATACATGGGTGTATCGTTACAAGCCTATTAACATTATTGCGTGATTACGCTTAATACTTATAGTTTAATTCTCAGCTGCACTATGTATGTGAATAAGACTCAACTAAGTTTCAATTGAATCAGCACTTAACAACTGAACAAATTTTAGGTTGGTAGCGGCAGGCGTCCATTTTGGCGTGACATGGAAGACGAGTTATACAGAATGTACCTGGCAAAAGTTGAAGAAGTTGGCCACGAGAGGGCAGTACCGCAAGCTTGGTTTCGCACAAAATCCGAAGAACTCATGCAACATTTACATCCCGAAGCGCAGTTCAAGTTTTCATACAACTGGCTGGAGGGATTCAAAACTCGCTATATAAGTAGGTGTAAATCTTTCGTTTTTTGGCTTTTTGATTTCAGTGGTGCGATTGCAAACCAAAACCGTCCACAAGTCGGCATAGTTAAAATTACGTGATGATGCGTCCAAGTAGAATACACCAAAAATTTTCTCAAATGTCGATTTTTCATGTTTTATAAAAATCAACGCTAAATATATTAGACTTCTATATTCTAGCATCAAATTATCAAGTTATTATCACAATTTATTTTATAACTCTTTACTTACTTTTCTGTCTAGAAACTAGTACTGCAATTGTAAAATTTTGTATTTTCAAACTTAGATAGTAGCTTGTGGAAGCAGTAGTTTTGCTTCGAGTTTTTTCTGGTGACAAGACCAGATCTTCATCAGGAAGATCCATCTACTGGATTTAAACATAACTTCCGTATGCTCTTATAAAGTCAATAGCAACCGCACTTTCATACGGTTACTAAGAATTTTGTAGAAACGCGACAAAAAACAATGGCTGACTTTTGAAATTTTCTCAGGACTGTTGTGTTTTTCACTGCATAACCTGCACCTCAACTTTAACGTGGATTATCTCGGCTTAGAAATAACATAGAGCGATGAGCTTGGTATCAAAATGATCCTCATGAGATGGAGATTCAGGACATGTGAATAACTAGAAAAGCTTAATTGCCGACTTATAGAAGATTTTGCTGTGCAAGCACACAGTGTGCATTATCAATTGAACAAAAGCCTTTTTGTGAAGCAAATTTGAAACAGTAGTTATCAAGTTCGGGACAATAGTGCGTACAGACTTTAGATTTTTACTTGATTTACAGTAGGCGCTGCTTAATAGACTCACTTTGGGACCGAAGTGTTTTGACCCAATTAACCGAATGAGCCTATTAACCGATGGGTGTAGTATTACTGGTATAGAAGTATGAGTCACCAGCTTACTAAGTGAATTAGCAATAAATTAAAAAGTATACTTTTTTGAATCACACAAGTCTGTTTATTTGCAAAAATTACAAAAATTCATTTAAAGTCGGCTGCTTCATTTTATCGTGAAGAAGTTCGCCCACAAAATTCTTAAAATGACAAAAACGTTGAAAATCTGTTTTTATGTGAAGCACAAATTCTCGTAAAATACTCAGTGCCTGGCGTGCTTAAACTATTGGTGGTGCCTGTGTTTCCCCGCAACTTCGTCTGTAATTTCGACTAAGTTCCTGCTTGCTGTAATTGTGACGTACTTACTGTATTGTACCTGCATCCCTGGCATAAACAGCAACATCTAACTGATTAAACTTTCTGGCAAAGACTACCAGAGCTTCAAAAGCAAACCGCTGAACAAGTGATTAAATGTTTAGCTTCCAGGAATTCTTGGGTAACGAGGTTAATTGCAGTGGACCAGCGAGTCAAAGCAAACCATTAGGCTAGCATAATTAGGGTATGCTAAACGTTCCTGCTTACAAATAAAATGGTACTTAACATGATTGTTTCTATGTATATTATAGGACAAAAGCGAACTAAGATGATATAAAAATCGTAAAAGTTTATAAGTCACACGAAGTGTCTCATTGAAGCATGTGAAGGAAAAATATTGAGTCAATTATGCGGAATTATTTGAGTCAATTACCGATAGCTTTTATGTATATTTGAATAGAAGCGGCCCGTTTCAGGCGTTTTTCAGTCAATTAAATGATGGATTCTATTAACCGTGAAGCTATTAAGCGGCACCTACTGTATAAATATATGTATAAACTATTACTTCATAAATGTAAATGCAATTCTTGTTCACTTTACTTGTAATTGATATACTTTGTGTTTATATATTGCAGAGAGAGCCATTGATCTTCTCCCAGACCCCCTACCCGCCGAGACGGAGGTTGGCTCCACCACATTGACCACGAGTGCCAGTAGCAGCTCCTCTTCTGCCAGCGAAGCTTTCACTAATCTGCCCCACGCCGCCACTCCGCAATCACCACAATCTTCTCACAGCAATTCATGCTCTCCGGCACCGCCAGACTGCAGCACCAGCGCACCGGGGACAGCTAGCACAGGTAGCCAAGCCAACCAGACTACAGGTAACAATATTAATCTGCCAACATTCCCTGGAGGTATATTTAATTTTCCGGGTTTTGGTGGGTTTAACTCGCATTTCAACACGCTTTCCATGCTAATGTTAGCTAGCCAGTTAGGAGCAGTAAATTACGGGGCCAATTTGAATGCACCAGGCCAAGTTTCAATGACCGGAATGCCGTCGTCGTCGTTTCCTCCGCCGTCTCTTGCTTTATTACCCGGCGTTGGCAATTTGGCAACACCAGCCGGATCTGACAATCATGGAAATCAGTTTGGCTCAGATCAATTCAGTGCCAGGGCTTCCACTTCTAAAAGCTTACCAGTAAACTTGCCGCTTCCAGCGTCACTGAATGGGAGCGATGCACGCACAAACGACCAAACATCTGAGCCTGAAGGTAGCGGAACAGATGATGCACACATGGAGCAATTTGATGTCGGACAGCAGAAAGTTCATCGTAAATCGTACACTCGCGAAGAAAAGATCCAAGTTCTTGATTGGTTCCACAATAATGGCAGAAACAAGTACAAAACTAGTAAAATGTTCACAATGAATATCCGCACGCTGGCGAAATGGATAAGAGCAGAGGACAAGATCCGGCGGAGTCGCCAAGGCTCCATGAAATCCGGAAGTGGTCGTCGCCCGTTTTGGGCCGATATGGAGAACGAGTTACTGCGTGAGTATCGCAAGGAGGGCCAGCGCAGAGGGGGTGCTAAAAATATTCCACAAAACTGGTTTGAGAAGCGATCGGAGGAACTAATGAAACAAATGCACCCAGACCAGCAGTTTATATTCTCTGCACAGTGGTTAGAGCGTTTCAAGAAACGACATGCTTTGCCATGACCTGTTGTAAAAATATAGTTAACCTTGATTTTATAATAGTCGGTAAGTTATGTTGTTGGTTCAGTGTCGATCAACATTGTGACGTAGATCGACTAGGCTTCGTAACTAGAAAAAAGAGAAAGTTTTTATTGTTTGTCATAATTCAGTTGCCAAATTGCTACATTGATATTTTTAGTGTCTAGAAGCGTGGAACATTGATTATCCAAGCTCAAACATCCCGAAAACTCCTGCCTAAAGGGCAAGCGCAAATGGTTTACATTATCTGCCATAAAGCTGGGCTGTTGATCAAAAGCCATAGTACACTTTATGTGCAACAAACGTAATCTATGTACAAAGGTAGTTCTCTATGGTTTAAGTCTTGCCAGTTTTTTTTTTTTTTTGGTTTGAATAATCTTGTTTCCACTACACCAGAGTTTGAGCTTCAAATGCAAAATGAGCCAGACAGTCTGGCAGTCTACTTCATGAGCAAAACATTTGTTATATGGCACCTAGTGCAAGTAATGTGGTATTGTCCCACTAAAAAGCTTAATAAAGCCAGAAACCAAGCAGCCATGCTTAAAACTGCACAGATTTTTCTATGTTTACCAGTCTTTCCATAGAAGTAACATATATTATAATTACGTCTGTGTTACTGCAATATTTTACAATGTGTATGCCTGTGACTCTGTGTATGTGTCGTATTAATGTTAGTCAGAACTTTTATATAGCCAACGTAAGCGCACATAATGTATAGAATCATGCATAATAATGTACAAAATACTCTTTGGTAATTATCGTTGTAACTAACGATGCCGTTTGTTTAACTGCAGCTGTTTTTGGATAGTGCAATTATTTCGGTCCGGTTTTTGCGTATAGATGTAATCTTTTTTCTAAACATTTGTTTATTTTTATTGGAGATAAAATCTCTCTACATTCGTGTTGTACGATAGAACATACAAGTATATGCATTATATAATGTATTATAAGCGATATGCAACGCTGTGCTATCAACCATATTTTACACTTCCTCACACATCTCATGTCTCTAATGGTGCCTAACATGATCTTCCATTTGATTTGAGGTTGCAAACAACTGTATTATTACACATTTATTTATTGATTTTTCTGTTGTGGCTCATTCCTATCACATTCATATTGCCGTTGATAGCATCTGAATATCGTATAATAGGTCATGCGAACCTAATAACAAGACTGTTTTGAACAACTAACACTCGGAAGATATAAAACCTAAACATTTTTTTATGATAGGAAAAGAATTCTGCTTGTGTGATCATGTAAAGGTTTTGCCATAAATGATTTTTTGAAAACTTTCACAGAACTGGCCTAGTTATTGCTACAGTCAACCTCGGATTTAAGGTGACCGCGGACCAGAAAAAACCGTCCTTTATATCCGATGTCCCTTATAGCTGAAGTTGAGTTAGACCGAGGATGTATCTAGACCTGTACTTTTGCCCATATTTTTATGGGTTATTCCTACACATTCTGTGCAGATGGTATGTAGGAAGCTCCTTCAGTGATGCGAGATGTACGTGACGGCGGAAACCGAGCTGTTCGAAGGCCGAGTTTGCGAAAAATTGAGGTTAAAAATCAATCAATTTCGCTTTGATCATAGGGTTATATGCGAGGTAATTTACCTGGGTTTCTATTACGCGGGACCTGAAGATATCGTCCCTTATAACTAAAAGTCCTTTATATCCAAGTAGTTCATATACGAAGATTTTTATAAGGAAAAACATTACAAAAAATCCGGACTGGTGTTGGTGGTCCCATATAACCGAAAGTCTCTTATATCCGAGTACCTTACATAAACGAAGATTTTTACATAGGAAAAACGTTACGAAAAATCGGGACCGGTGTCGGTGGTCCCTTATAAGCGAGTACCTTATACCCGAGGTTGACTGTATTTACTGTAGCACTTCATTGCTGTTGACGTGTCTGTTACCATTATAACTTTGGTCTAGTGAAAAATGGTAAAGGGAAAACTTCACAAGCAGTTGCACATGACTTTTTTGGACGGAACTTTTGTAGTTTTAGTTAAAGAATACAAAATGGTAAAACCAGAGTCAGAAACCAGAAACAAAAACATAGCTGACCATCTCTGTACTTTTCTCAGCCTTTCGCTTTAATTTTCCTATTGTGGAAACTTTAAAAACGTATTTCGTTTGAGGTTAGTGTTTAACTTGAGGAAATAACACTCTGTCAACTTCTAGTATGACCAGATGCCTGTAGCTCCCGATTGATGTATTTTATTTTACTGTAAACATTCCTAATGCATATGACAACATTTTGTAATCGCTAACTAATACTGAAGAAAGCACTGAATTCCTCGATTAATTTGCATTAAAAGAAATGCAAAAAAACATTTAGTAGCTTAGGAAAACATTGTTAGTTTAACAATGCAAAATGCCTTCAGAACACATTGTTCTTCTAGTGTTAGATTAGAAGCTTTTGCTTTTCACAACAAAGCTAGTTTCCGTGCAATAGGCGTACAGCGCGCAGGCCGCATTGCGTCTCGTTTTGACCAGTTTACTTTTGTGATAAAGAATAATGAATGTAACGTCACGTTTTTTTTATTTTGATATAACTTTTATTATTTGCATCTGCTGTAACATATTGGTGCTTTGGTTTATTATTATATATACATTACGCTAGTAAAAAATTTATCTGCTTAGCATCAAATGCGCATTATACATCATGTATTTTACAGTTATTTGTTTGTACGTATAGTATACAATACGTGTATTAAAATAATAATTATGCATATTATGATTAAATGTTGTTATTAAACTTTGTAGGCAAAGTACAAAATGTATTATTATGCAAAAGTGTTTTCCATACCCCGAGTACGATTTTGGATATCTTATTGTGATTTGTTTAGCTAATGCATGTTTCCTATGCACATCCGCTGAAGCATATCCAAAGGTGATTCCATACGCACATCTGCTGAAGCATATCCAAAGGTGATTCCATACCAACCCGTTCTTTCAGAATTTTTCTTTTCGTAAATTGCCATTTTATAACGTTATTCTGATGTCGTCGATGATTATTTCATTCAAAAAAGTTATTTCATCACTAGGGTTCTACCTGGGGCCTGTTCCTGGGAAGTTTTTGAATTTGTTCATTTTCGAATCACCGTAGGTGCAAATTTCAAATTTTACAACACGATGAATGACCTTAAAATAATAGTTATCTTGTGTAGTTGTTTTGTGCTGATGCCTAATATTTGCCATTCATACTTGAATCTCATTATAACGTTGGAATCTTTTAATCTAAATGACCTTTATGCAGTTGTATCTTCCAAAACGATTCATATAAAACAGAATTGTTTTACATTGTGTATAATCCATACTTGTTTTAGTTCACTCTTTTTTATTATTTATACTATTCTGTTGTTTATTTTTAGTTAGTCCTATGCACAAATAAAATTATGTTAGCCATTTGTTATTTAGTTTACCATTGGCCTGAGTGATAATGAATGTACATGTAATAGCACACACTGTTTTAATTCCTACACGCAAAGTGTAATAATGTACTAAGTTGTTAACTACAGGTATGAAAGTTTATAATACGGCTTAAGATCTGTATCGAGAATTTGTTTAATAACTGAATGTGTTAATTTTATCCTATATTTAATTTTTTATTTTACTTTGTAAGTCTTAGGTTGTGCAGCTCATATCTGTGACTGTTATTAATGTGTATGTTTATGAGTTAAAAGTGTGTACAAAACTGTATGGAATGTGACAATTTCACATCTATTTTGAACGTAAAGGGGCCCATACACAAATAGGGTTTAGATCCCCAGTTCCCAACTTTTTGGACTCCACGTACCCCTAATTTTTTTACACTATCTGCTGGTACCCCTTCACCCGCCATGAGCAAAATAGAGAACCAACACTGATGTAATGTCATGAATATTTTTATTATATATGTTATACGTATTGCTCCAATTAAGTTCACTAAATAAGAGTTCAATGAGATGGCTTCTGTTTCATAGCAGAAACTAACTTTTTGAATTGCTGTTCACTTTTCGAGAGACTGACTCTCCTGTCTCCGCGCATGTCAAGGCGGTTTAGGGCTTTTGTCTTGATTGTCACCATCACTGAAAAGCCCGCTTCACACAGGAAAAATTCACTGAAAGCTTTACAGTGGACAGGGGTCAAGACCTCAACCAACAACCATGAATTGTTGGCACAGTCGGTCGACAGAGATGTGTGAATCACCCGCTGATTATTATACAACACTACTTTTTAAAATTGTCTAAGAGGCTTCTCGGATACCCCTTGTGGTGTTCGCTAGTACCCTAAAGGGAACTAGTACCCCAGGTTGGAAACTAAAGGTTTAGATTTGCGAAATCATCGCATAACTTTTTGCACGTGTTTCTTTTGTGGTGCAACTTTATCAATAGAAACATGAACTTTTATTATATCTGGGGATCTATATAATGGTTGTACTTCCGGTGATAATGGTTCTGTTCAAAATTTATCATATTGAACCAAAGCGCCCACATGACAAGCTCCAGTTGTTATTATTATAACTATTGTTTTTGCTATTTACCTGTTGCATATCCGTGTATGCGTTTTTATCTATATAGAGTACTAAGTTATGTATTGGATTAACCGCATAATTTATGCTCATTTATATCATTATATTATATTATACCCCACACTAAAGTTGTGTATAAACACTTCCCTGACTTAAGTTGTGATAAGTATGGTAGTAGTAGTGTGTTTAACAGCTCTATCACAACTCAAGTTTGGCTGGTAGGCATACTCGCATCGCGTTTATATTTTTTTAAGTGCTTGGTGTAGGAGCTTATTGCCACACCCTAAATTATTTGCACGCATAATTAGATATTATTATTATTATGCAATGTATATCTGACTTATTGCTTATATTGTTAATTTGCGTTTATTGTGCAATGCTTATTAATGCTTTTACCATGTATGGGCAATAAAATATCTCGCTATTATAAATTGTGTTGTTACCAAATTTTATATATAGCCTAGGGTCCAGGTTTCAAAGTTGTGTGCGTGTCATGGTTTCATATTAAATACCAAATGCAGATAGTATACAATTTTGTGGCACCAGTTTCTTCAGAGGCGGGAGTTCGAATCCCACCACTGCCGCTATATTTTGTGATGCCACCTCTATAACTCAGAAGACGAAAACTATCAAACTGACAGATTAAATGATATTCTAATTAACATATCATCAGATTAAGATACGTTTCACTAGGTAACGTGTCTTTGTTTTCACAACATAGCGTCCAAGCGCCATCTATTTTTAACATTGTTAACTAGTAGAACAATATGAAGCTGTTAAGCTGCATAATTTCTGTCTGAGATCTACCAAAATAAACTTACTTTTGTGTGAAAAATGATTCCATACGCATTATCTCATGTAAAAGGTGGCATAATAAATTAAAGAAAATTCAATTGTTTTTTCTGACAAAAGTACAATTTTTTCAGTACATAATGAATTGTATGTTGTACAGTCTGACATACTTTACAAACATCACATGACGACTTCACTAACGTTGCTTTTCTGTGCACATGATAATATTAACTATTTAAGCAGGCAAATACAAAAATATTTCACTGTACACGAACTATTGTCATTTCTAGCAAAATAGAATCGCGTGTTTCTGGTTATTATCATCTGAGCATTCATAATCACTAATTACCATAACGTTTCATCAACTGCTGCGACATACGACTGCAAGTAGCACAATTACCCACTTGCATTGTTTTTTAACTCGCCCCTGATGACAGACTAAAAATTGCTCAGTCACCATAGCAACGCCAATTTTAACAATGCCCATTCGGCCAGTGTGTGCCGCAGGACAATGAACATAGTGGCTGGTGTCACAAACACCATGACAACCTATTGTTCCAGCTAAACTGTAGCTTGCTGCTGCGTGAAATTTTACACAATTTTATTACAAATACTATTAGCACACAAAAAGTTTATGTCCAGCATTTGCATAAATAACATATTCCGGTTGAATATTTCATTAGCTATTTGAAGATGTTGGCTGTTTTTGCTTATATAGGCAAATCATTTAACTACTTGAGAAAAATTTGCCGGTACCCATGCAAAACGCTTCATTTACAAAACAAACAGCATTAAACACTTAATAAGTGTTTAATTTACCAAAAACGCATAAAACCAAGAAATGACCTTGACACAAAAATGTGGTCTTTACAAAGCTTAAGAACCCCTCTTAATAGATCCGTTGAATGTTTTTACCTGCAAATAATCCTTGTAACAAAATTAAACAATATTGTGTAAAAAGTGAAATTTCTCAATGGTCAGTCAGTTAATCGGGCATAACAATGAAACTTGTAATTGCACTATTTGCAATCGCATGATTAATTACCAGACTATAGGTGAAAAAGTTTAATGTTATGCAAGTTATAATAATTCATACGTGTAAATAAATGATTGGGTCCCTCTGACTGGATAGGAATATTTACCAGAACAGATTTTTATGTAATTATATAAACAAAGTGAGGCAAAGAACATTGAGACGGAAACATAAATTGTTTGTCTTTCATCAACATGAGTATATGCGGCATCATTATTCAACACATTTGTTCAGTGTCAACTACAAATGCTTTAAAAATCACAGAGCAAACTCATCTTCAAAACATCACTAAATTGTGTGCCATCACGAGTCACAGCTGCTACACTTGGCACGTAGCGACTTACACGCAATCACAGTAGACAATTAATGAACTTCTGCATTTTGAGCAATTTCAGCTGAGTGTTAATTTTTAGAATAAAAACACTGGTTTAAAATTTATGATACAATTATACAATGGCAACTTGTAGTTAAATTTAGTGGGGGTGCAGCTTCAGAAAATTTTTAGCCATTATTTTAATACTGTCTAAAACGAAATCAACATATGTAATTTTAATGTTGTAATTTGTAATTGTAATTTTAAACAAACAAACATACGAAAATTTACACAAAATTTACACTTGATAAAATCCTGAACAAAAAATATTTTTTGCTCATGAAGAGCCTAAATTGTCGGAGTTCAAGAATATGCCCATACGCGGCTTTTAAGCACGTGACAACTGACAACACACACACTCAAACTAAAGTGCAGTGTCTTATCTCAGGCATGTGTGCATGGCCGCATAACAGCCAAACACACCACTGTGTTGGGCTGTGAAGCAAACAGTACTACCCTCACGTGCCTTGGACCGTACAAGTATAAAGAAAGAGCTAAAGAAAAAGGACTTATTACATTGAATATTATCGATAATATTAAGTGAAAATAGGGGGTGCTGCAGTTCTAAGAGCTGCTACTGTAATTATATCTACCCAGAAAAATGAAGCAATTTTTATGAAATTAGTAATTATAGTGTGTGCACGTGTTGCATGCATGACATCCACGACATTACAAATTAATTACAGTGTTCCCTCATTTATCGTGGGTGTTCCGTTCCAGGCCCGCCCGCAATAAGTGGACAATTGTCTTGTGTACAATCTCACGTCGGCAAGGAGCATCTCAAGCGGGCGCAAGTACTACATTTCGTTTTTAGTGTGTATTCGTCTGCCAAATAAATGCACTATTTACTGTAAATGGTAATTTTTTATGATTTATAATATTTTTTTAATGTTAGAATTAATATTTTTAATATATTTTTATACATTTTGTGATTTTTATGCAAAATTCATGAAATCTATACATTACTGTACAATACGCACTACTGGTGTGCAAAAATACTTTAGACGGAGTACCGCAAAACAGTGAAAATACGGCGATAAATATTTTGCATTAATATTTTTGAAAACCCGCGAAACAGCGAGTCCGAGATAAACAAACCGCAAAGTAGCGAGAGAACACTGTATAATTTTTCTAAAACTATAACTTCACTTCACTAACTTCAAAACTACCTAACTAGAGATATCTACTGCACCACTTTTAGTGATGATCAGATCTTTTTCTTAAAATCACCGGAACACCGTCCTGGATGATGGACAAAACCACAAATCTATTCTCCACCAAATTTTGCCATCCTTCCGTTGAGTGGGCGGGCAAGATATTTACCAGACGCAATGTATTTCTTAATGGCGGGTAGAGCCTGTAAACAATAAACAAAGGCATGTAGTCAAAAGAACTGCAATTAAGACAAACACACAGTATCACACAAGGAGCCATCAGGGATAGGGCCGTCTTAATGGGATTATAGGCCTCCGGGCAAAGCTTTTCACTGAGACCCCTACACAAGCACTTACAGGATTAACTAGTCAATATTAAAGAAATATAATTTTATATATATATATCTAGTCTAGTTATAATTATTTAATATTGACTAGTTAATTTTATATATATATATTACATATTACATGCACGCACGCACACACACACGTGCACACACGCACGCACACACACACACACATATATACATATTGCATTAGTACTTCCAACAAAATCAGTGTTTAAACATTGAAAAACATTCTGTATAGCAAAGATCAATCAACACAAGCATTTGAACAATATAATCATCATCTCTGTAGTCACACGTCCTCTGCCATGACTATTTCTACCACTTTAGTCTATGCGTCTATTTTTACGTTGAATTTGATGTTCAACTCCAGGTAATTGACTATAACCACACAGGCAAAGCAAAAACACCTACCTCGAACCTAGTCATTAAATCCTGAAGGTTTTTATAATCATTTAAACATCCGGGAACGAATTGATTGTTGACATACAGTAATTCGTAGACAACAAAATCTACAAAGTTCAAATTGTTTCCTGTAAACCAGTTGCGATCACCCAGAAAGGTGGAGAGAGGTTTGAGCTTGGACGGCAACTCCTTGATGTAATTTGCTCTCCCAGTTTCCTATAACGATATATTCCGTATAAACTATTCATTCAGAAATCAAATGATTGCAAATAATGCAATTACAAGTTTCATTGTTGTGCCCGATTAACCAGCTGGAAATTGTTAAATTTCAGTTTTTTAACAATATTGTTTAATTTTATTACAATGGGTATTTGCAAATAAAAACAGCCAACCGATCTATTAAGAGGGATTCTTAACCTTTGTAATGGCTACATTTTTGTGTCAAGATCATTTTTGGGTTTTGTTCGTTTTTCGGTAAATGTATTAAGGGTTTTACATTATTTTGTTTTGTAGATGAAGCGTTTTTCATGGGGTTTTTCAAGCAGTTAAATTATTTGGCTACTTAAACAAAAACAGACAACGTACATCTTCAAATAGTTAATGAAACATCCAACCGGAATATGTTATATGTGTGCTTCCATAGCAAAATCGTTCATAAGTCGGCAATTAAGCTTTTCTAGTTATTCACATATCCTGAATCTCCATTTCACGAGGATCATTTTGAAATCAAGCTCATCACTCTATGTTATTTCTATGCTGAAGTAGTCCACGTTGAAGTTGAGGTGTAGGCTGCACAGTGAAAAACATAATCTTGAGAAAATCGCAATTAAAGCCAGCCATTGTTTTTTGTCGCGTCTCTGCAAAACACTTAGCAACCGTACAAATGTTGATTGCAATGGATTTTGCAAGAACACATCGAAGTTATGTTTAAATCCAGTAGATGGCTCTTTCTGATGAGGATCTGGACTTGGCAGCACGAAAAACCCGAAGCAAAATGACAGCTTCCAAGAGCTATTATTGGAGTTTGAAAAGTAGGAGATTTTTACAATTACAGTCAGCGGCGGATTATGATTTTATGGGCCTTAGGCTTGAGCTTGGAACGGGCCTTTTAAATGTTGCTACACTGCTGAGCTGACGTGTTTTTGTGGAGCTCTCGTCGAAATTATAACTGACCCCCAGAAAAATTCGGAAACTGAAATTTTGGACTTAAACTTAAACTGTGTAAACGTGAATTGTGTAAACTTAAATTGTGTAAACTTGATTTGTGTAAACCCGATTTGAAATATAGTGACTGACTTTTGAAAAAAAACTTTTTTCTATATTTTATTTTGGCGGGCCCCTTGCTCTTTTGTCAATTTATTTTTTTTACAAAAAAAAAATTTTTTCGTTTTATTTTGCCAGGCCCCTTTTGATCCCGGGCCTTAGGCTTCAGCCTATTCAGCCTATAGGGCTATCCGCTACAGTACTAGTTTTTATAGAGAGAAAAGTAGGTCAGAAGTTATAAAATTAAACTTCTAGTGTTTTTTAACACTTTCTTGATAATTTCATGCTAGAATATAAAAGTCCAATACATTTAGCTTGGTTTTTATAAAATACTTTTGAACAAATTTTTGGTGCTTTCAACTTTGAAGAATAATAACGTAGTTTTAACTATGCCGACTTATGGACAGTTTTGGTTTGCAACCACACATATATGCAAATATAAGTCATAAACTTTTGGTGCGCTAATGATATTTTATTTGTAAAAAAATGTGTAGAATTTCATACAGCAGCAAGCCATGACCTGCTGAAACAATAGGTTGCTATGGTGTTAGTGACATGAAGCTGCTATGTTCATTGTCCTGCTGTAGTTCCTAACATCACACTGCAACAATGGGCATTGCAAAAGTTGTCGTTGCTATGGTGACTGAGCAATTTTTTGTCTGCCATCTAGGGGCGAGTTAAAAAAACAATGCAAGTGTGTAATTGCACTGCCTGCAGTCGTACGTACACCATCCTTAATTTTAAGGCGGCTACGACAATAGTGCAACAGTGAGATGATAGATAAATCGAGTCAAATCACGCGTGAAATTAGAAATTGCAACTACTTACGTAATCACCAGCAAAAGCGTACATTGCCGTGGAAACAGAACGTCGCATATCTGCGCAGACGTCTAAAACCAAATCCTGGCGAATAATCTCTTCTTCTGTTTTGCCATCTAAAAATGAACAATTAAAGAAAAAGAATTCACCAAAAATCTGCTTAAATCTAACAAAATCAACCAAAACTTATTCAGAAGGTATTTTTAAACGTGTAGCTTGCAAACCAAAACCGTCTATAAGTCGGCACAGTTAGAACTCTGTTATGATGCTTCAAAGTAGAATACAATAAATATTTTGTCAACTGTCTATTTTTCGTTTTTTATTAAAACAAATGCTAAATACTTTGGATTTTTATATTCTACCATCAAATTATCAAGAAACTCTTCAAAAAGCACTAAAATTTAATTTTACAACTCCCACAACTCCTCGTTTAGAAACAAGTACTACAATTGTAAAAAAACTTGTATTTTCAAATTCTGATAGTAGGTCGTGGAAGCAATCATTCTGCTTCCGGTTTTTTCTGTTGCCAAGTCTAGATTCTCGCCAGGAAGAGCCATCTACTGGATTTAAACATAACTTCAATGTGCTTTTGCAAAGTCCATAGCAACCACACTTTGATACGGTTACTAAGTGTTTTGTAGACAAAAAACAATGGCTAACTTTAACTGTGATTTTATCAAGATTATGTTTTTCAGTGTGTAGCCTGCACCTCAAATTCAACATGGATTATTTCAGCTTAGAAATAACATAGAGCGATCAGTTTAGCTTCAAAATAGTCCACGTGAAATGGAGATTCAGGATATGTGGCGTGCAGTTGCTTGTGTTTGTGCAGTTGCTAAGTGTTTTGAATAAAAGCGACAAAAAACAATGGCTAACTTATGACTTAAACCAGGGGTGTGCAAATTGTGGCCCGCCGAGAGAATTTGTGCGGCCCGCGAAGAGATTTGTCAACCTAATGAAAGTGCGGCCAGGGCGATTAATTGAGTGTACCCAGCTAAAGTCCGTGCCACGATCCCAAAGATAGTGCGGGTAGTTTTTTTCTATTAGATCGGATGCCATTAACCCTTACAAGACGGTTGTAGCTTAATAACACTGTACTATACAGACTGTGTGATACACATTACTAATATGCATTGTAATGAAATTACCACTATCTGTCCTGAAAGTAGAAATATATGGTTTATAATATAAATTTTAATAACTTCTAAAATAGTTTCTTGGGTGTAATTGTAATGATGTACGCAGGTCGGATGCAAAAAAAATCGTTATTAGGTCCTACTGTACTTGGCTCCTTGATCAAACTCCCTGTGGCCCGCAGGAATTGCGGGAAAGTTTAATGTGGCCCGGCTAGTCAGATAATTTGCACACCCCTGACTTAAAAAATGACTTATAGACGATTTTGCTATGTAAGCACAAAAATGTGGTTTGATCCTATGTCAGTAAGCAACTAAGGAAGAAAATTCATTAATTTACTTTAAAATATCTGTAAATTCATTAGTCTCATTTGCACAAATTCAGTTATTGTCCATATAACTGTTGTATAATCAATAACAAATAGTAGCACAATAAGTGACATAACATATTCGTATTATTCAATCAAAAAAGACGTGGAATCTAAAATAACATATTTATATAGGGGTGGCTGCTCAATGACCCCTGGTCCTTCATCACCCCATCTCTATTTTGTTAATAAAATTTAGTCACTATAATTTCATAATCTTTGTACCTATTCAGAGAGACAAATAAAAATTTTGAATTTGAATTTAACAGTAAAAACTTAACACAGCTGCCCTAATCTCCGATCTACATTTATTTTAAATAGTACATTCGCAATCATGATGCTCCTTCTCCCCTCTTCACGTTTCTTTTCCTTCCCTGTCCTTCTCTCCTTTGCACCCTGTCATTTTCTCTCTTGCAGTAAGCTGATGTATATAAGTAAAGCAAAAATAATAATAATTCACGTAAATGTAACTGAGATTTTCCTCCCTACGTTCCTCTTTCTTCCTATCACCTCTCTCTTTGTCTCACATTCTCTCTCTTCCACTATTCCTCAGTCACAATCTCTCTGCCTCCTCTCCTTTCTCTCTTGCAGCAAGCCATATTAATAAAGCAAATAAAAACATGATAATAAGTTAACATAAGTGAGCAATTTCATTTCTCCTTCCCTTCTACCACTTCTTTCCCCAGCCTGCTCAACTCTCTACATCCCATTCTGTCTCTCCCCCTTTTCCCTCCCTCTCCCTCTTTCCCTTCGATCTTCGCTACTGTGCTTCTGGATGTACATGAGCATATCTCAGCCCCCCCTCCTCTCTCTCTCTCTCTCTCTCTCTCTCTCTCTCTCTCTCTCTCTCTCTCTCTCTTCCTCCCTCTCTCCCTCCCTGTTCTCCCTGTACTTCTTTCACACAGATATTTTATATGATGTATAACCAAAGATATGTTTAATCACAAATTTCAAAAAGAATGTACACGATTCATTTCCCAGAATATAATACAATCTTTTATTTACAACTAATAAAGTTATTTCTCTTGCTACAATTACACGGTTATCTGTCACGTTTATGCAAGATAAGACTGTGCAAAGTTAGCAAATGTGATCAAAAATTGCTGTAAAATAAAACTTAATTCTACTACTATGAAAGTTTTGATTTGGAAGTTTTAAAGAGGTTAATAACCAAGAATGAGCTGGTAGTTTACATACAGCTACAGAGGTTTACCAAGTTTGTATTTCCGAGCCAGATATCGCAGAATGGTGTTTGTCTGAGTTAGTTTCAGTTCACCATCGATAAGATAAGGCAACTACAAAAAACATCACTTGTAAACTAGCTATACGTCTATAACCACAGAACCATAGAACAATGAAGAATACAGGGCGTCTCAAAAGTTATCACACACTTTGTAACTATTTTCTTTTTAAATAATTTTTCTCCCATCCCAGCAAGTTCTTACAAGAATCGAAAAGGGCCTTCGACATTTCTTTATGTTTATTTTTCACTGGAACCGTGTTGCTATGGTGACAAAGTTGTTAGACATGCAACGTTAGAAATGCAAAATCAGCCAGGCATGAGGTCCCTCAATTGCGAATTGAAGTTCACATGTGAACCACGTTACTCTGTCATTATTAGCAATGTAGTTTTTTGCAAGGTGCAGCCCATCTTTACCATTCATGGGCTGAGGAACTTTCTCGATACAAGATGTACGACTTGTCATTGGACTGGACTGTGAAGCTCTTGAGGTCCCGGAAGAAAGCGGCAAAAATAGCAAAACCTCCTGGTGTGGTAGTTTTTTTAAGATATTCTAAAATTACTAATTTAATTTAGCTAAAATAATAAAATAACAAGATTTTAGTTAATCTGCACCAAATTCAAACATTTTGCTTTGTTTGTTAGAAAAATATAGAAAGTGTAAACTGCATAGTGACTTTTGAGACACCCTGTATATATTAAGCTGTGCCCACACCAAGTGTATTTGTGTGGCTGAGTATCTATTATGGCACCCATAAAAACACGTTTATCTTTGTGCAAAAAAACACGCACATAACAACAAAACTGCTTATTGCACAGAGACCCATACACAAGTGGGCGACTGCTCACTGCACAGAGTCCCACATATGAATGGGCGATTGCTACTGCACAGAGTCCCAAACACAAGTGGGCGACTGCTCACTGCACAGAGTCCCACATACGAATGGGCGATTGCTAATGCACATTATGTAGTCAAGTTAATAAAAAGATTTCAGGTTATCAATCACAACCACGTTTTTTTTTGCTAAAATTATGCTAAAATTCCTGTTTAATTTCCTATACAATTTTCCTACTTCTAATTCAAGTAGGTATAGGTTATAGTTATAGGATTTTGCGGACAGATGTTTCTTATTTGATTATGACAAAACGGTTAGACGTTTTTCGTTGTAACAAGAGTTGGATATAAGAGAAAAAATTTTGCAAAACGAAAATCTCCATGAAGACAAATATGCTTGGTGAATGCACAGCATTAATCTGCACTATGTTAGTTACAGAAGATTAAATGCTAAAAATATTTAACAAAGAGATATAAAAATAAAATTACAGTCAACCTCGGGTATAAGGTACTCGCTTATAAAGGACCACAAATACTGGTCCCGATTTTTCGTAACGTTTTTCCTATGTAAAAATCTTCGTATATAAGGTACTCGGATATAAGGGACTTTCGGTTATAAGGGATGATATCTTCAGGTTCCGCGTAATAAAAACCCAGGTAAATTAAATCGCATATAAGGGACCCTATGATTAAAGCGAAATTGATCGATTTTTAACCTCAATTTTTCGCAAACTCGGCCTTAGAACAGCTCGGTTTCCGTGGTCACATACATCTCGCATCACTGAAGGCGCTTCCTACATACAGTTTGCACTGAATGTGTAGCAATAATCCATAAAAATATGGGTGAAAGTACAGAAAAGTGCAGGTCTAGATGCACCCTCGGTCTGACTGAACTTCGGCTATTAGGGACATCGGATATAACGGACGATTTTTCCGGTCCCAAGGTGTCTCTTATATCTGAGGTCGACTGTATGACAAAGGAAGGTTTTCACCCAAAAATTATGAGCAAACCAAGTCTGATAAATGTTAAAGAACAGTAGTTTTAGAATCTAGTTGTCAGAATAATGCTGCAACTAAAGTGCTTTAATAATACGTACATTTGGAAAATCCAGACCCAATGTGAACTTCTCATTCATCCAATGGCTGCGATCAAAATTTGGAGCTGAAAAATTAGATTTAAAACGATCGAATCACCATCGTCAACAAATTATTGTCACTTTTACACAGTTAATACTACTTGAAAG
The DNA here is from genome assembly GCA_030141605.1 of Tubiluchus corallicola. Taxonomy (NCBI): domain Eukaryota; kingdom Metazoa; phylum Priapulida; class Priapulimorpha; order Priapulimorphida; family Tubiluchidae; genus Tubiluchus; species Tubiluchus corallicola. Next base: position 87,349 of record JAQGDQ010000060.1, read on the forward strand.
TATTCACAATGACAAATACGCATATGCTGTCTATCACTACAATTATCCTAATGTGCATTTTCTAAATGCCATACAAGCTTTAACTTTAAAGGAAGGTTTGGGTGAACCTTACAATGCAACCCAACAGAAGATTTGTCAACTGTACACCACTAGTTCCGAGTATATTAGTCGACATAAGCAAGTTCACGATGCAAGTTAATGCAACCCAACAGAAGATTTGCCAGCTGTTGTCATACTGTACACCGATAGTTCCGAGTACATCAGTCGACATAAGCAAGTTTACGATGCAAGTTAATGCAACCCAACTCATTTCCAGCAAGTTTCTTATATTCTACTCGCGGCGTACAGTATTCACCCAGTTTCATTCAATTGCAGCAACCCGAGTAGTGTCGCGGCTTGCGCGAACTTGTATGGCATTATCAGCTCCCTCTTTCAATTCTCAAGTGTTTTGACCCATGACTACTAGTGAACAAGTCTGGTTCCACTACAATGCTAAGCCTGCTTAGCGTTTTCCTTGTCAGTCTGAGAGGATTAGCTAGTAACTAGTGGATTTTTCTAATTCACAAATTCTAAAAAGTCAGCATAGCAATGAGGAGAGAGCTCGAGCATTTCACTTTTTGTCTAAACAGCTTCAGCCGGTTCAGTGAATTCACACTATTTAATACAATGTACCGGATCTCTGTCATCCACCTACGTTTCAAGCGTTTCTTAAAATCGTAGCAGAAGACAGAGCGAAAACTCCAAAACCTCCATAACAAAGTTGTATATTCTAGTGATGTGACAAACAGATCGAATTCCCGAAGCAAGGCAAATCAAACTGTTCCATTCAATTTTGCCCGCGAATAATATTTCAGCAATTCAGTTTCACTCGGTAAAATCCGCAGCTCTTACGCTGTTTGCAAGACCCGGATCGTTAATTTATTACACAATACTTTTCTTGTTAAAATATGCTAAACTATCTATGGCGAAAAAACTTTAAAATAACGATCATATCATGTACGTCAAATATCTTCCGGTTATGGTAACCTACAGTAGATTCAACAACATGTGCGCTTCCAAAAGTGCAACACTGAGAAAGACTTGCCTGCACCCTCGTACAGCACAGCCATTTCACGCAGCTATGTTTATCGTCTGCCTTTTATATAATTAAGTTACGGACCTGATACCAAAAGAAAAATATCTTCGCCCAAATGAGGTATATTATTTCAATGTGACTTATAAGCAAAACAATGTTCGATTTCGACCTGATTCGGCACTGCATGCATCTAGTTCAATTTAGTTGGGCTTGGCCAACAATTTTTTTTTCTATTAGACAATGGCTTGATTCGGCGAATCATAAGTTTGTCCCAACGCCATTATAACGACTGGGGCGGACATCCAATGTTCGAGCTCGAATGTTCGAATACGATTCAAACCTTAAAATTATAGATTTGAATAATTCAGCACTTCAACCACATGCGTTCTTTTGTTCTTAAAACGTTTTTAAACATCATGCAATCAGCACAATTTAGTAGCGATTTTTGTGCGCAATTTTAAGCAGTTATATTATTAGTAGTTTATTATTAATTATTAGTGGTTTTGATGCACAATAAAATTGAATAATAGGGCCTACGCATGATCTTTGTAAAACCGCTTTTTACCGAGGTTTCGAAAACCTGTTCGATAATCTTTTAAACTCAATTTGAATTCGATTTGAATTCGAAACACTGAAATTCGGTTCGATTCGAGTTCGAAAGTCACAAATTATATTTGATTCGAATTTGATTTCTGGTAGAGAATGCTCACCCCTAATAATTACCTTGTAATTAGTCAGTACAACTATATCTAATAAGACTTTTGCAAGGAAATAAACGTTAGAAAAGAAACACTCAAAAAGCGCCATATCATAAACCTAACATGATGGAAAATCTTCTCTTCCTTTTCTTTGAAAGAGACTGTTAATTCCACCATATTATTTAATTTCACAGTAAAACATACGTGGGCCAAATTCATATCTCTTTTCTTCATATTCCGCTTCCGCAAACTCCAGTACAAACCTGATTGACTGCGCCAGCTGTAACACAACAATAAAGGCACTAAGACAGCAATTCAACAAAATAATAAAAGCAACGCTTCATCAAAAGATAAGGGCCCATTCAAGACCCATTCAATGTTTGGCTGAAGATGTAATTACTAATGCTTAATTGTGATTGCACAAGGGGCGTTATACGGGCAGGATGCCTCATTGACTGTAGTCCTAACAGTGGTGACTCGTAGCTAAAATTAGTGGGGGTGCAGCTTCAGCAAATTTTTAGCCATTGTTTTAATACTATGTAAAACGAAAAAAACATGTAGTTTTAATGTTGTAATTGTAATTTTAAACAAAGAAACATACGAAAGTTTATATAGAAACTTGATAAAATTCTAAACAAGAAAAATAACCAAAAAATAGTTCAAGATTGATCCATTCATGGCAAGCACGTGACAACTGACAACAAACAGTGTGAGCAACAGTACTTTCTCTAACTGGGCTCAGACAAGTGCACATGGCCGCATGCGCACAACAGCCAAACACCACGTTCCTGGAGTACACTGCGCTGGGCTGTGAAGCAAAAAGCACTACTCTCACGTGCTCTGGTTCCATATAAGTATAAAGAAAGAACTAGAGAAAAAAGACTTGTTATATTGAATATTATCGATAATATTGAGAGAAAATTGGGGGTGCCGCAGTTTCACAGTACATATACACAAGTCGGCACTGAGTCTTAATACATGGCCAAATGTTTCTGAAAGAACAAATTTGCTGAGGTGATATATGCCACGTTTAAACAATTAACACTTGGCAAAATGATTGCATAGCATTGATTGTACAAATGGGGTATTACTACTTGAACTGCTGCAATGTTGATTGTGTAAACGCTGTATTACTACTTGTATTGCTGCAATGTTGATCGTGTAAACATGGCATTACCTTGGTGTTTGCATTTTCAGGCACACTTACGAGCTCTGTCAGTTAATGAAGTGCCTTGGCCGGTACAGCATTTTTATGTCAATATCAAAAACTCTTGCAACAATAATGACTCAGCAGTTAAATCACATATGAAAATATAAAAGCCTGTACAGCTCTGAAGCAGCAACGTGTGACGACAGCTGCTGCACTCAAGCTGTACAATATTTGGTACTCAACGTATAAACAAAACCGAGAGTAAAAAGATCTAGTTTATTCAAGACTCCTCATTAGGACACAGTAGGGGTGGAAATGAATTCCACAGCTAAAAAGTCCTCAGGCAGACTGAAATACGCGACGCCTCTCTTGGAGCGGAAAACTGAAGAGATCTGGCAAAGCATGACATTGAACACATGACAGCAAGCTATATATTACCTTGATCTAATGGTTTATATCACTCCTGTTGACACAGTTTACTCATCAGTGCTAAAAGCTTCCAGGTTTTCTGGCCTGTGGTCAGTCACAAGCTCGAGGTGCATACTTGGCTATAATTTAATCAACACCAAGCCTAGCTAGTAAATGAATGGGTGACTATAATGGGAAAACTGCTTCTGGGTGGTTTCATCTGCCATATTGCTCCGACTATTTCTCACGTTAAAGAAGTATGTATAGGAATCTTAATTGCCAAGACATCTCTGCTAGGATTATGATCCTTGATAACTTCCTAAATATCGGCTCTACCAGAACCTTTTACTATAGTGGTAGGCCAATTATTGTTTCATTGCAGCATGCAAAGGACGCTATCACATATAAATATTTTTGACTGCTCAAATAGTTAATACTAATAATACTCATATATTATACTTTATCAATGGACTAATTATTATATTGTCATAATTCTGCCTCTTGTTCCTTTAATAGCCGCTTATATTCTAGCATAATGGTAGGCCTAAATGTAAACATACAAACCAGGCTGACCAGGCACACCTGGTAGTTTTGGCAAACACACCATATGTTTGTGTAACAGTTTCAGTTATTGTAAGAAATTATTGCAACAGTAAAGGGTACAATTATGTCAATATAGTAACAATCTAATAATTAGTGGGTACCTAGTTATATAAATTACTAGTATTAGTCTATTACCCCTCTTATTTTCCAGTAGCCGAGTAACGGAGCCATTAACTATGTCGGGTTGGGTTCAATCAAATGTGTAATCTGGAAAATACAAACAAAGCCTTAGATTTAGGAAATAATTCTAATAAGTTAATTTTAAGAACGCAAAATATATGCGAGCATCATGAAACATCAGCTACTATCCATGTCATGAGACGAGTCTAATAGTAATAAACCTAGTATATAATAATAATTAACAACACTGCTGAGCAATAAGGAAAGAGAACGCATCCAGGAAAAACTAACTAGGAAAATTTTTTTAGAACACTAACAGAGCTACAATACACCGAGAATTTCAGTCTACGTCAAAATACAACACGCCGAAGAAGTTGTGTAATCATTACAGCTTTACAACACTCGGCAAACACGCTAATACAGTACACACCATAAAACCAACACACCCTAGCAAGGTAAATTTTGATTGGTCGCCCAGATTCTGCTCTCTGTGCAATACGTACCAATAGAAACCACCGAAAGAGACGGGTCTGTCATAAAACTATATGCATAATTCTGAAAGCCTATAATTATGAATGTATTATTTTACAGTTTACACTTTTTTGAAAAATCAGGAGCCAAAATATAATATACGTTTCATTTCTGTTTCTTTATTGTTTTGTTTTTCCGTTGTATAATTTTATGTGTATAATGTATTGTAAATATGTAACTAATTACGAAAATGTTACTAAGTGCATGTACTGTGTGACTGTTGTATTCATGTGCTTTTTCATGTACCAAAAAATAATATTAAAGGCATGTACGCGATCCTTCATACTTAGACACTGATTGAGCATTAGACAACGTTTAATATGAATTGGAAATAGTGTTCCTAAGCATGTAATAATCTTTCCATTCTCTAAGCAATAATAACATAGGCCCAATCTCCTCTATAGCAAGGTATAATAATTATGTAGTTTTTAAGAACGGAGCTAACGATTAAATCACAAAATCGTTCCAAACCTGTTAATTTTATTTCAACGAAATGCTTAATTGTCGACTAAACATTTTTATGTTGCAAGCAAGTCAGTATGTGTATTATTACTAGAAAGTCAAGTAACTATTCGGTTAGAAGTCTAGTGATTCTTTATTACCATAATTCTGTAAAAAGATAGAAGAAACTACTCAACAAAATTATTCATATGTAACAAAAATAATTTGAAACTTTATTTTGCAAAAAATAGATATTCTAAAAAATTAATTTGATTTACCTATAGTATACAAAATTTAAATTTGATTTCAATATAATAACATCTTTACTTTATAATAACAAACGAGGGTGTAGATAATTTTATTCTACAATCTAGAAACTTTATGGTATCATAAAGATACAGAGCATCTCCTATGAAATATTGTAAAATACTTTTATATATAAAAATATACTCATCTACAGTCAACCTCGGATATAAGGGACACCTCAAGGTTTCTATTAGCGGGACCTGAAGATATCGTCCCTTATAACAGAAAGTCCCTTATATCCGAGTACCTTATACACGAAGATTTTTAAATAAGAAAAACGTTACGAAAAATCGGGATCGATGTTGGTGGTCCTTATAAGCGAGTGTCCCTCATAAGCGAGTACCTTATACTCGTGGTTGACTGTAGTTATAAAACAAAGTTGTTTGCACCATTTAATCCACAAAGCACACTGGGCACAGTATTGAAGTAGTAATCTCTAAGAACTCACACACTTATAACACCAGTAAATGAAAGACATCACAGATGATTAATTTTTGTTTTGCTTTAGTCTCATGTTCAATTTAATTCAATTCAATTTATCTGATATATTATCACACATTTTAAAGCTTACAGTAATTTCTACTGATTCAACGTTAACACTTTTGCAAAGTAACGACACTAGTGCCAATTACACAACTATTTTCCTACGGTATGTAATAAAAAATAAGATATGGCTGCCTCTTGAATTTCCTAGAGAAGAAAACACAATTATTTAATAATCGACTGATTATAAAAGTGCACTTTAAAGTTAACTAGAAAAATATAATATCGGTAGGTATGTCATAGTTTTATCAGCATACGATTAAAATTGATATGTATAATAAAATCTAATGTAACAATTATTAAAAGAAATTCCCATGACAACAGCTCAGACTACAGCAAAGAACAACAGGTAGGCATGGTTCAGAAATTTCATGAGCTTTAATGGTTCAGCAATGAGTTGTCTAGAAAGCAATAGTACAACTCTGGATACGCACTGAATGAGAAGTAATGAATACCATAAAAAATTATTTATATTATCACAATAATGAGGCAAGAAACTAAGCATTTAAACTATTATTATTACTAGCAACAGACTAAAAATTAATATACATACGACTGCAAGCAGTGCAATTACACACTAGCATTGTTTTTTTATCTCGCCCCTAGATGGCAGGCAAAAAGTTGCTCAGTCACCATAGCAACGCCAAATTTAGCAATGCCCATTCTAGCAGTGTGATCTTAGAAGCTACAGCAGGACAATGAACACAGCAGCTGCGCGTAACAAACACCGTGTCAACCATTTGTTCCAGCTAAACTGTGGTTTGCTACTGCGTGAAATTTTACATAATTTTTTTTACAAATATCGTAAATGTACAAAAAGTTTATGTCCTGCATTTGCATAATTCCTGTTGGATACGTCATTAGCTATTTGAAGAGATTGGCTGTTTTTCTTTAAGTATGCAAATAATTTAGCTACTTTAGAAAAATCTGCCGACATTACATGAAAAATGCTTCATTTTCTGAACAAAACAGCATAAAACACTTAATAAATTTACGGAAAATGCACAAAACCCAAAAATGATCTTGACACAAAAATGCGATCATTACAAAGCTTAAAAACACCCTCTTAATAGATCTGTTGACTGTTTTTACCTGTACCTACTCACTGAAACAAAATTAACAAATATTGTGTAAAAAGTGTAATTTCTCAGTGGCCAGCAAGTTGATCTAGGGTTACCATACATCCGAGTTTCCCCGGACACGTCCTCTGTCTGGGCAGGTTTTCAAAAAATCGACAGTTTGTCCAGGTTTTGCATCAATCCGTAAGTATGTATGGACGTTGCCAACTGCAGTGGCATACGACAAAGAAAAGCTCGTTAATTTTCAATACAAGATGTTGCTAACATCTCAAAATGCAACCCTTGTAAAAGCTTTGTGTACATATTTACTGAACAAAAGTAAGCGATGCGGATTCCGGGAGCCATTTTATTTGTTTTTATGTGATTTCTTTAAATTTGTATAGTTTCTCTGTTTTTGCAATGTTTTAATAGACCCTAGACTGGTCATTTTTGCCTACTTGCAAGTGTGCGAAAAAGTGTCCTCTTTTTCAACTCAGACAATATGGTAACCCTATGTTGATCAGGCACAACAATGAAACTTGTAATTGCATTATTTACAGTTGCATGAAACAATAAATCTTCAATGGTTAACAAATACCAACAATAAATAATACTAAAGAAACTTTCTCAGTCGGACAATACAAGGTAAAAATGCATGTATATCTCTAGTAAAATAATACAAAACTGTATTAATTACATAGAGGGTATATTTGAAAACCCGGGATGGAAATAATCATGTAGTAAAGAAAACAGTTCTTAGTTTGCAGGTGTTGATACTTTAGCCCGTATAGAAAGCTATTTGAGAAACTTGAAGTAAAAAGATGCAGCAAGGAAGGAATTGAAACTTCAATTTGAAAGAACTGTCTAAATGATGTTAGCACTTAATGTAATTTGCAACGACGCGAGCATAATTTGCACAAAAGCACATTAGTTTAAGAGCCTTGAAAACAATTGCAGTGCATTTTAAAAAGAACTACATTAAGGAAGATTAATTTTTTCCATTATAGTTTTCCAAACCTTCAAGTTGTAATGATGAAAACGTAATTTCAAATCTTTAATAAGAAGCTAAGTCAATAGGCCGTAGTTGCTCAAATGTCACCACCCCATTTGGCTACCCTGCCGTTTAGCGGCCAAACAATGAACCTCTCAGAAGCCATGTACTTCTTCATGGCAGGAAGAGCCTGTAAAAGAAGATATAGTTCATAAACAGAAGCCAAAACTGATAAATATATGTGTGTCACCAATTACATGTAAACAAAATGTATGTATCTAAAAAGGAAAACAATTTCTATGAATTCATAGTTGCTGAGTTTTTGAAAGCAAACTTGAAAGAAAAGAAACGTAAAAAAGCTGACACTGCATATTCAACGCAGTACTCTTGGGTGATCTTAGATTTAAACAAAGTTATACCATAAGACTTGAATTCATTGTATCCTGAAGAATTGCATTATCAAGTAATAAGATTTAATCTTCCCCATATACAGACAAGGAAAACTTAATAACATCGCGCGGTAACAGTACTGACTCCACATTCAATTCCTGATTAGCTCTGTAAATCATAATGTGGAAGACATGATTACTATCATCAAATTTTTGCAAGTTTAAACAAGTAAAACAACACAAAGCTCAAGATTTCCACAGTGTAGAACAGTAATATGTTCTTCAGTACAACTCATTTCATATGTAACATGTAAAATCAACAGCCAAACACCACGAAAAACAACTAAGAAACACGTTTCGACAAGTTCTAAGTTCTAATAGCACACTCAAACGTAAAGATTTCTCTCGCAGTTTGTTGCGCAACTTCCCTCTGAGAGTAAAGTTGCACGTGCGAACGGCTTGGCAACTGATTGTGCAAACTAACTCACAGCAACATATGCCGAGTTTGCAATAAGTTGCGAGAGAAATCTCTACGCCTAAACGCACAAGAAACGCGTTCTAAAGAAAGTGGAAAATATACAAAATATATTTAACCATACTTCAATAAAATTCATTTAATCCAGGGCCGCCTTAATGCACGGGTATGCTGGGCAGTTGCCCTGGAGCCCCATACTAATCTGTGTATGTTGTGACTTGCTGTCAATAAATAAATAATACATTATTTGTAGATTAATAATACATAATTCATAGTAATTTCATACAGTGTCATCTCCATCTGTGTGGTTTACCAATTGAGTATTTTTTATATGTTGAAATTTTTGTGTTAGTCAAAGTTCATGTTAGATTGTTCAAACATTTGTGTTGATTAGTCTTTGCTGTACAAAAAATTTTGTTGCAATAGAATAAATATACATTTAATTTTATCGACCATTTCCATTTTTATACCTGTGAATGGTTGTGTAGGTAGGGGCCCCAGTGCCCTGCTTTGCCCTGGACCCTTATAACGCTGGCATTAAGATGGCTCTGATTTAATCAACTGTGTAACGGATAGTGAAACCTTTACCTGGAATCTAACCATATAATCCTGCAAATTCTTGAAATCATCCAAGCATCCGGGTATGAATTTATTGTTGACGTACAGTAGTTCATAAACGATGAAGTCTACCATGTTTATATTGTCTCCGGTAATCCATTTACGTTTTCCCAAGTAGTCGGAGAGCGATTTAATCTTGCCAGGTAAATCCTTCGCATAATTGGCTTTACACGTCTCCTAATGAGAGAAATGTACTTCTTTACTCTCGTTTTCTTTTAACCGTGATTCATGTCTATGAATACTTGAAATGGTAAACTATATGTTCTATTGTTCTTTATATAAATATCACAGACGTAAAAGGACAGTAAGCCGCTTATCACAGCTTTCCCTGTTAAACAGCTGAATAATGCCAATGCCAGATCACAGATCTCTGTAATAAATTAATCTATAGGGAAATATGACTAAATTAATGAAACTTACCACTAAGAGGATAAAGACAGCATTTTTTACACACAGCGTATCACTACATAATGCCAATTCCTATCCTGTCATTATACAACTATACTTACGCATCAACTATGCTCATACCTAGATGCTTAATTCAGTACTACCATAGTAGACTCAATGATGTTACAATCTGACATTTGTTTATCTTTTTTTTAATTCCTTTCTTTATTACATACTTCTTCCGGACAGGGTTCACAAAGGTACACTAACTTTGGTTGGTTCAATAAGAATTTCAATGCCAACAGTACTTTATGCATAGATAGTGAGATCTATTCAGAGTGAAAGATACTATAAACTGATGCGCGAGTCTAAAAACTACTCGTTTCATACTGTAATCTCAGACGTTAGACGTCGGAGTATCTACGAATAAGTTAACTAGGCTATAGCCGGAGTACCAAATTTTGAGAGGCGCTAGATTTTAGGGACCCAGTTTTAAAAAATTCTTATTCTCCTCGGAAAATGCAGATCTTTTCATATTCATCTAATGCCTGTACTTTATAACACACCACAAGCAGTTAGATTGTCAGCTTTTACATAAGAGTTATATATATATATATAGGGAACAACATTTTATAAAAATATAACCACGAAGGTAATAGTACTACTAATACACCACAAACAACTGTGTACTGGACTTCAAATATAGATATCCATAAGATATTGGGCAGGTCATAACTGTCTGCCAAGGCATCTAACATCTTGATGTGCCCCTAATTAGAGGCTTCCAAACTCTACGAACAGCATTCCGCTAAGATATGCAATATGCATAGCAGGTATTTCATTAAATGTGATTTTTGCTTTTAAATGCGCAACCCAAATTTTCAGCTTTTAGAAAAATGCTAGAGCAATAATGTTATTTATGGCACAGAAAGTTGATACTTAAGTTTCATAGACTATATGCAGGTAGTTATGCCACCTAGTTTGAGACATAAGTTTTGATAATCAGAGCAATATGCAACAAGCTCATACAATATTAGTCAGCAAAACAATCACCTTCAACAACTTATTTACAAAACAAGATACAGTAAGTCCTCGCTTAAAGACTCCCCATTTAGGGAAGTTTCGTTTCAACGACGCTAATCATTTTGACACCTTTTTTTAGCTGGCTTCGTTTCGACGACAATTTTTTGCCTTACTTTAAACACTAAAATCTTATTTGCTGCGCTTGTACTCTATCAAGAAGCCCGCCACTCACTCCAGATCAGCGTAGCACAACTAAACTGTCAGTAGACAATCAGCTGCAGTTACAGGCAGGGCACGATGATTCATTGCTTTCCCACGTTTAGATAAAATTCTTCTTGATAAAATGCAAAAGTTTCACCTGATAAAACTCTCCCCTGTTACAAGGTTAATTGCTGCGTTCACTTCATTTGCATTTTAGCAGCGGTAATATTAGTAATATTTTAATTAAAGAAACATTGTAGAACTGTAAGCAATAAACCACGAAAAAGTGTTTAATTTATGAGCCAAACGTTAATGATTTTTCTCTTGCAAGATAACTGAGCTTTTTAACATAGCCACGCTCAATGGTTTTCGCCGCGCTGCAAGCAACTGATTTTACATAGCCAAGCACTAGTGATTTTTGCTCCTGGAATGCAACCGAATGCTTTTACATTGTTTCTTATGGAAAACAAAGTTTCGTTTAGCGACGTTTCACTTAACGGCGAGTTTTGCAGGAAGGCACTAGCATCGTTAAGCAACGAGTTACTGTAGGGCCTTAAATCTGTGTGAATTATCAACAGAAAAATCTTAGTCAAACTTAATGGCAGTCATTAGGCGATAGAAATGTTTGAGCGGAATTTCATGCTTTATTACTTCTAATGTCTGTTACTTTAACTATTCTACAGTAGCTAATCTTTAGCTATAATTTCAACACCTAGCTGCAACACAAAGCTATTAATATCACACTCAACAATAAAATCCAAACTTACAAATTCCCCGAGAAAGGCATACATTGCAAAACTAATGGCCATTCGCATGTCCGCACATACTTCCATTGCTACATTTTGTCTGTTCAACTCCTGCTCTGTTTTACCCTCTGAAAAATCAATAATTGTCAAAATAACTGTAAAGCCACATTAGTTTGCACATTACAAATGTTCTAGTCAAGTATTTGCTAGGCATACATAGTTTTGTGACTGTCAATCAGTCTCCATAAACACAAAATCGATGAGTCACAATTTGTTTCCCCTAGCTGCTTTTCAGTTGAGCCCATCGTTGTTTTAAAACCTGTATACCCCCTCCGTTTTGATTTTATTCTCAATAATGGGTATGGTTGTACTCCTGCCACAATCATTTGTTGATGAGCGCTGAAGATGTCTTGCATATACATATATAAACTATTTGTATGTACAGATACATACATTGTAAATCAGGAGACAACTTACCTAACTTGTATTTCTTTGCCAGGTACCTCAAAATAGCATTTGTCTGGGTTAGTTTTAGGTCGCCATCTATGTAATAGGGTAACTGAAAATCAATAATAAAAAAAATTGAAAAATTTCATTTTCGTAAATTAACCATTTCACTAAAACAAATAGCTCAAACAGCACCACTATGCAAACACAAATTCTCAGTAACTCCCAATCCCCATAATCCACTTTTTTAAGGACGGGATTTAAGAAAAAAATGCTATAAAAATTTTTGTGAAAAGGAACCTCATTTACCTGTCACTTGTGTGAGCTAGAACAACCAAAAACCAGATTGATTAGAAATCATATAAACACCTAGGTACCAGTTCAAGGTACAAGAAGGTACCTTGTACACCTAGGTACCAGTTCCACAAGAGCAGGCAATCACTTTTTAACATGAAATGCACATTTCTATACATCACTTTTGCTGTTAAGAAGCACTTCTTAACTGCTGTCTTTACTTTAGTGTGCTCAGAGTAACATCCGGAGCCAGATGTTCCTATCCATAGTTCACGATGAACATCTGCACGTGTTAAACTGATTTATTAAAATGATTTTGCGATTGAAAAAGTAATCAAGTGTATGTATTGAGAACGTTGCCAGCTTTTCATATCTTGGCAGTGTGATGAGTTGTGATGGAGGCACAGAAAGCGACGTCAGGGTGAGAATTAGCAAAGCAAGCAGCAGTATTTAGGAAGATGGGAAAAATCTGGGCAAACAAGAAAATTGACAAGAAAATCAAGCGTCGTTTGTGCAACACCATTGTGCTGCCAACAGCTCTTTATGCCAGCAAAACCTGGAAAGTCACAGCGGCGCTATCAAAGAAACTGGACGTCTTCCACCATAAATGTCTTCGGAAAATCCTGGGGAAAATTGGTAAAATATCCTATCGTGACCATGTTACCAATGTGGAACTCCCACAGCAGGCACAATCAAGGCGGTTGCAGGAAATAGTCGCAGAGAGAAGACTGACATTGGCTGGACATATCTACGCCTACCACAACAACGCCACTCCAAAATAGCGTTATGCTGGGAACCACCTGGTGGAAAAAGGAAAAGAGGTCGGCCAAAAACAACGTGGCACAGATCTTTCAAAGAAGGCCTTCGGGCTAGGAACAGACGTTGGGAGAACATCGAAAGAGAAGCCGCCGATACAACTCAGTGGAAAATGCTGTGTGCCCAATGTGCATCCCTGCACGGGAAGGACTAAGGTCTAAGGTAAGGTATGTGTAGCAGTGAAACCTGTTACCCAAAGATGATGCATCTGTCCAGAGCCCGTCATGCAGGTTGGTAATTTTGAGAATTTTGGAAAATGACAATTCAACATTATTCTCACTGAATATGACCCTATTAATAGGATCATATTATGTGACCATTTTTCAGCAACAAAACAAGGAGCTGCTAACTTTCCAAGAAATGACTATGCATATGCATTCATGATGCTGTCAAATAAATTAGATAAACTTAAATGTTCAACAACATATCCATTATCCTTTACATTTTGCCTTAACGATAATAAATAAATAAATAAATAAAATAAATAAATGTGCTTTCAAAGATATATGTGGGTCAAATTATAAGTATTCACGGTACATAAAATAAAATGTGATCGACCTTTCCAAGGCATTGGACCCAATCGATGGTCACTCATTTTGCGTGACGAATCTAGGTGCCTTGCAATGTTAAAATGATAACAAACGAAATCTTGTGGCACTCTTCTGAGCATATAAAGCTATAAAGATCCAATACATCCAATCATGAACCTTTTCTTCATACAGATCAGCCCACTGCAAGCCAGACTTCAGCAGGATCGACTACTAATCTTGGATAACGGTGGTAGGAGAGGAATTAGCTCAGTTCAAAGAATAATGCTCCAAGATGAGGCATAAACCATTTGGCAATACTCATAAGTCATTCATATGCATATAAATCCTTCCTCAGCAAGATGAATAGAATAGGGCAGAAATGGAATGACAAATGAAACAATCAGCCATTCATTTGGTAACAAGACTGATGTGTTTAACCGTGTTGTAAGGCACACACGCACGCACGTACACACGCATCCATGCACTTATGCACGCATGCATACACACACTCATGATGCACACACACACACACACAAGGTGACCACTCAGCTTCCTGAGCAACATTCCGACGGCTCAACTATTACACTTGCCCTCAATTACAAACTAGTACTCCTTTTACTCTGGCAAATCTAGCTGAGATCAACATGATCAAGTTTGTTCTTTTTGTCTGTAAGTACTTACATTTGGAAAATCCAATCCCAAGTTAAATTTTTCATCCAGCCAATGACTTTTGTCGAAAGTGGGTGCTGAAAAAAGGGAAAAACGAAATATACCACAATCAGTGCAAAACTGGTACGTAAAACTAGACAAGCTTGTTCTCTGTAACATTTCTGGTCAAGAATACAAACTGATGGATTGTAAATTAAGAGTTTGGATTCACACATGAACACCAAATAGCCCATTTGCTTGTGTAAATACAGTTCATAACACTTATAACATTATGACAACTTATAATACACTTATAACAACTGAAAACGTGCCTCAGATATAGCTTATTGAAAAACATGAATCTTTAGAATTGGCATTTATAGAGAGTTAGCAGCAAAAAATTTATTCAAATTAGGCTTCTACTTTTGTCTGCTGTTTATAGATGAATTGTTCAGCTAAGGTCAAAGTTCATTTGAAAGGCACAAAAGGCAGGAAAGTGGACAATGCAATAGTCTAACTTTAGTACATGATTTTAACCAGTTAAATCACTTTAAATGCTTAAACAAATAGCATGATTCCATAGCCGGGATTCTCCCGAATAGAACAGTACCTAATTTGTAATCATTTAGTTGTGTCTGTGCTCGTACAGTAGCAGAAAATTCATAGGTCTTATAAGATCTAGTTTGAATGGTGCGGTGCTGAAGAGGTTAAAGAGACACTGTTTGCAGTGGGGGCAGCACAAATGCAAGATAAGATGAATGTTCTTCTTGATGGTTAGCTATAAATGTCAACGTGTTCTAACAATTCACCTACTTACAGCATTTTAATTAAAAGTACTTAATTATCCGTGTGTGTTCTTTGTGTGCACTGGTACATAGGCAGTTTGTGCGCATGAGAGAAACTTGTTACATTTACATGAGCGTGCGAGCAAGTGTACGTCTATGAGGTTAGAGCATTAGAATGCATGTGGGCAGTATGCTGATATAACTCATACCTGCCCCGTCTGTTTTTTCCTTATCATCTTGAGGTTTGTTATCTCTGCCTTACCAACTCCACATTGATTACATCTAGATTTTGAAAATTATGAATATTTCATTACGTCTGTAATTCTCATCCATTCACCCCTTTCCATGTTCACCACTTTTTCCCCAAATTGTCTTTTTTTGGATTCATTCATGTGATTTATTAAGTTAACCCTGCACAAGCTTTCTTATAGTGTTGACTTGATGCGTCTTCATCTGCTGATGATTTATAAACTTTGTATGTTACATATTGTTACACTATATAAATATATGTAAACTAAATAGTGTAACTACAGTGTTCCCTCACTTATAGCGGGTGTTCCGTTCCAGGCGAATTTCCGCGAAGTAGGGACGCTATACTTATTTTAGCAGTTATACATTATTTTAAGTCTTAATAAACTCTCCCCATACTCTTATACATAACCCTTTCCCGTTCCCTTAATAACTTTTCCCATACTGAACATGTACCTTTGAAAAAACTTTACCTGAATGTGATTTTTTACGCAAAATTCATCAAATCTATACATTACTGTATAATACGTACTACGCATGTGCAAAAATACTTTAGAAGGAATACCACAAAAACCCGAGAAACAGCGAACAGCGAAAATACCGCGATAAATATTTTACACTAATATTTTTGAAAAGCCGCGAAACAGCAAGTGCGCGATAAACGAACCGCGAAGTAGCGAGGGAACACTGTATATTTTTAACTGATTGTGTGCTTGCATGGCAAAAACGTCCATAAGTCGGCAATTAAGCTTTTCTAGTTTCGCATATCCTGAATCTCCATTTCTTGTGAATCATTTTGATACCAAGCTCTCATTGCTCTACGTTATTTCTAAGCTGAGATAATCCACGTTGAAATTGAGGTGCAAGCTACACACCAAAAAAACATAAACTTGAGAAAATTCCTATTAAATTTAGTCATTGTTTTTGTCACGTTTCTACAAAACACTAAGCAACCATACAAATCTTGGTTGCTACGGACTTTGCGAGAACACATTGATCTTATTTTTAATCCAGTAGATGGCGCTTTCTGACGAAGATCTGGGCTTGGCAATAGAAAAACCTGAAGCAAAATGACTGCTTCCATGAGCTACTACTGGAATTTCAAGTTTTTCTCAACTGTATTACGTACTAGTTTCTAGACAGAAAAGTGAATATGGGGTTATAAAACTAGATTTCTAGTATTTTTCTTTACAGTTTGGTGCTAGAATGTTAAAGTTGAATATATTTAACATTTGTTTTTGTAAACAAAAAAAACAAAATATTGACACTCGACCAAATTTTTAGTGCATTCTACTTTGAAGTATCATAACGTAGTTTAACTATGCTGGACTTATGGACTAACCTAGTTTGCATGCACACATATACAAAACACTGTGAATATATATAATACGTACGTGGGCCAGTTTCGTATCTCTTTTCCTCATAGTCCGCTCCTGCATATTCTAGCAAATATCTTATGGGTTGAACTAGCTGTAAAAAAACAAATAAAACAAGTTTTATCTACAGAAAAAATGCTAAATAAGCAGCACTGAAACCCACTGCAAACGCAAATAACTCCATCGGAACAGTAACCAGAATTGTACCTATCAAGCTCTTCATCTCATTTTAAACAACAAATAATTTCAGAAGCAAATTTCCTTAAAAGCTGCAGGTAACTACTACGTTAGAGTACTGATAAACAGTAATACATGCTAGTGTAAATATCATTAGTAGTAGAACAAACACTAGACTGTATGAGATTACAGTGGGAAAAGACAAAAATGAGTCAGCATTTTTCAGCGACACACACATAGTTCACGTACTGATTGTATTCAGTAAAGATCCAAATTCTAGACAAATGTAGAACTTGGAATGCAATGTTTGTAACTTGACTGCAGGTGCCAACTATTACGAAGGCCTTATAAGAGGAATTAATTTAATTGATAATTTAATTTAATTGATAACTGTGGCGTCTCACTTTGATATGTAAAAATCTTAAGCAAATCATTTTTTTGATATCTACTGTACTTCAAAATTTAGACAAACCGTAACTTCTTCAGAATTCTGGTTGATTCAAATGCTATCAACTTGTCGTTAACTAAGACAACAAAGATGTTAAGCTCACGTTACCCTGGCATTCTGTCCATCCGGTTTTACTAACCATCCAGCCTATTACCAATTTAAATAGTAAATAATTTACTACCGAATTTAAATTCAATATTTATATTAGTCGTGTGTACCGGTTTGGCAGATCATATATTATATTGTCACTTACATTTATCACCTATCGTAAAGTAACAAAATAATCAGTGTTCAACATTTCTTGTGTAACATTCAAACTGTTCTTTAACGAAAAAAAAACACACACACAAAAATGTGTACAGCTTATGTGTGGGCTTATGTGCATTAATAATTTATTATTTGCTGTTTATCTAGTCAAGTCACTTTATTTATGAATACCTTCATTCGTGGTTGCTACTTTTAATCACACGTACTAAAAAGGTAATTAAAATCAGTTACTGCTTCAAAGTTAGTAAAACAGCGCTTTGTTATAATATTCTTATTATTTTGGTTCTCTGATTAAGACATCATGTAAAATTCCTTCATTTTGTTGTGTTTTCCATTTCCGTTTTGTTGCATTTACAATATGACTTAGTTGCAGCTTATTCCTACATAATATATTGCTTGTATTCATCAGCATAACATTAACACAGTGTACAGTCAAAGCTCTTTAAACTGCCTACTTTAGAACTGAAATAAAGTTGCTGTCATAGTGAGTTTGCATTATAACAAGTAGTGATCGGCGATTTTGCAATTTTCTAATTTGATAATCTTATTCTTGTAATTTCATATCACGATTAATCTTTTGCGGTAATTTTTTAGTCTTTTAGTTGTATTTTACAAATGTAGCACTGAAATATAGCCTATAAACTTCTTCACTGCCTGCTATTTTCAAACTCGCAAACTATTTTTATAGACACGTACATTCACTAACTACTCAACCACACACGTCACGTGTCAACGAATTTGAAACTCCACTTTGCACCACTGTGCTTGCAATCGTGTGCATTGTGTAAAGTGAGAAAAATGAAGAAAAATGCAAGGATTAAATTTATTCGTGCTAAAGCACTGCCTTTCAGTCAGTGTGCAACACGTACATTTTGTTCTCGATTACCTGAATTACTGTTCAATAGCCGATTATATCGATTTATGGTTGTAATCTCGAGTAATTCGATTAATCTATTAATCGACCATCACTAATAACGAGGTGCATTAATACATACATGTTATATGCAAATGTAGAAATTTGCAAATTTCATTTGTTAACATTGTTACTTTCTTCATTTGTGTTGATCTATGTGACATTTTACACAACAGGCCGTTCAAATTTATTTTAATATTTTAATTATGTACATGTTATATGCAAATATAGACATTTTGTTTTGCTAAAAATTTCGATGTTAAGAGAGATTGGCGCCATAAATGGGATAGGGGGGTTACAACGATATTTACGATTTAATTACCGATTTTGTTTGTTTACATTGTTACTTTTTCCATTCATGTTGATCTACTTGTCATTTTATACAGCAGGCTACTGAATATTACAAACTGATATACTGATATAATATTTTAATTATGTATGTTACTAACTGCTATAACTTATCCTACATACAGCAAAACATATATTTATTCCTAAGTACTCAATATTTCTTTGCTGGTAACAACATCCTGCATTCTGCAGTCTTTTAACGTATTCTCAAGCTACATACGGGTGCTTGACTTGATGACACTTCGGCTTTTCGCCACCCCCTCTCTACATTCTTTACTCAATCTGTTTATAAGGCATTACCTAAATGAATTTTGTATTAGAGATGAATAAATTTTTTGAATTGCATTGAATTAAATGAGCAAATGACTCAAGTTGTAAATATGTGTGTTTAAGATAAATTATCTAACAACATAA
This sequence comes from Tubiluchus corallicola, assembly GCA_030141605.1. NCBI lineage: Eukaryota > Metazoa > Priapulida > Priapulimorpha > Priapulimorphida > Tubiluchidae > Tubiluchus > Tubiluchus corallicola. Next base: position 106,824 of record JAQGDQ010000060.1, read on the forward strand.
TAATAACATAACCTGTTACCCCTCTAATTTTCCAATATCCAAGTGTCGGAGCCATATCAACCTTTCTTTACGGACTTTGACCTGCCGCTACACCAACAGATAATGCACAGTGGCTGTACGTCGATTCAAGACCTTAAAAAAGGGAAAAAACATAACAACAACTTAGACAGCTTTGTAGTTTTAATCGACGTTATTTACACATTTCGCGATGTTCAGAACTTTTATATGGAGTGTAACAATTCTTCCCAGTGGAACGTTTCAATAACTATGTGATGATTAAAAGCACATATACTGTGATACAGTTATAAAATTAAAAAAATTATAATGCAGTAATACTATAAGGCAGCTATAATAAAACCATGTATCAGTTACACCTGTAAGCATTTTCTTGTTTAATAATGATTTAAAACTACATGATAATAAATTATCGCTGGTATCATAATCTGTAGGCACATATCAGGGCTCAATTATGACCTTTTGGGTCCTTAGGGTAATGAAATTATAGGCCCCCTCAGACGGAGCCACCCTCTAACTCACTGGCACCATCTTGAATATTTTTTACTCGTGATACATTTTACCACCGACTTACACGGTTGGAAGTAAAGTACTGGCCTCATTTTCTGAAATTAAAATTTTATTTAGAGTTAAATTATTCAGCACTGAAAAAAATTAAAACTGTACACTCATTTTTCAAAAGAACCTCTATTTGAAAATGTTTTAGCTGGACCAAGTTTATTTTCTCCAATAATGTCTCACTAATTCCATGTTACAAAAAACCTACTTTATCCAGGGTGGAGATGAGGTGAGGAAAGACAGTAGGTCATCGAGTCACTCATCCCTTATAAATCAATATTGTAACTCACAGAAAGATTACAATGGGTATAATTTTAGTTACTTAAATGGAATGATCAAATAAAGCAACAGTGGTATAAGTGAAGAGAAAATAGTAATAATAAATAAATGCAGATGATGAACACGTAAGTTATAACCGTCATAAACAATATTCAGATCAAAAAATAATGTCGAAATATATTGTACAGCACCCAATTGCTAATACCTCTTGTAACACTGCCGCAAATCCAGGCACAGCACAATTCCCGCACGCACAGAAGCGAAGTGCCATGCAGTAGTTACTATTCGAGAATACGCGTTATCGAGACCCTGATGACCGGTTTGAAACGATCTTGATCAAAAACTAGTCCATGGCCAAATCTCGCGAGCTTATGCATATAAATGTAAATAGCCCAGAAGAATGAGACTTGGCCGAATAGTGAGGCATTTAAAAACATTTTTAAAGACCTCTGTTCAGCAGCTTCAGGTTTTATTCCTGGAAAGCATCGTAACGACGACAATGACCTACTTCTCTCAGTTAAAAAACTTTTAAAAGGCAGATTGCATACTGCTGCCATCTGTTGACCATATTCCAAAACAACACAAGTAAAAAGTGACCATGTCCGTAAACATGTAAAAATTATTTTATTTAAGTTTTATAATTTTGATTACGTATGTGACGTCATTAAAGAGACACAACTTCAGTTATATTATATTTTAAATTACTGAGAGTTTATATTTGAATAGTCTAAGAATTGACAAGCAAAACAGTTGATGAAATAGGCATGCATTATCCACTACAATTATTATCATGGTTGAACAGAAACTGAAAATTAAACTTTAAGTAAGCTCATTAGCAATAAGTAACTAGTCACCAGGGTTAAAAAGTTATTAACAAACTTATGAAGTCTCTCTTGTTCATTTTTTAATCATTCACTACCCCCACTCGTAGACAATCAATGTTACGTAACACTGTTTATGCACAGATTTAACTGTACACACCATGAAAATTACTGATTAGCCATCTACACACGCGCACGCACACACACTTACTTATAAAAAAATTAATACTGATTTATAATTTCTTCAAAATTCTGAGTAGTCACATTTGCATTTTTTGCTGAAACCTATTATAATTATGAACAAATCTGTCTAACAACGCAAAAACATATCATCAGCATAATATATGTTTATACAATATCAAATCACCTAGGCAGTAGGCACACGTCAGCTAAAATGTAGATCATAATAGATAAAGGGACATTGCATTAACGTTGTAGCTGGATCACTAAGTCTTAATTATGCTACGTCAAAATGTGACCCATTTTGTTAAGGTGACCGTTATGCATCACATGTTCAAAGGAAATACATTTTTGTAAAAATTAAAATGTAAATGACCGTTGGCATATTTACTGTCTATAGCATAATAAACGGGAAATTAAAACATTTTAAAAAGTGTAGCCATACGCATAAATATATACTTAAAAACAAATTCTGAAAAAGGTCAAAACGGAAATTTATAGAACTTATTTTCCATTCCTCTGGTAATTAAATTCGTTATCACGCACGCTATCAAGTATCAACATAAAACTATGATGTGTAATTATACAGGGGCGTGGTCTATTGCTGCTACAAAACTATAAATTTTCTTTAATAAATGAATTTCGTAGGAAGCAAATTTTAAGTTTGTCCTTTGAATTTTGGTGGAACATGGGTACAAACCAATTCAGCTTCAGGGAAACCTGACCTTGGCGGCTATGAACCCGCCCTCTAGCAGCTACTAACAGTAACCAAATTACCCAGAAATCCGCGGCGCAAATACTATAATCTTAGTGCACATGCGCCGAGTCTATATTGCAAATGGCGACTCTTGTTATTGTTCAATGGCATACGTAAAGTTGTCATAATTATGACAGAGAATTTGTCATTATCAGGTAAAATTTAACAGCTACCTCGCGTCTACATCATGTCGTGTACTTATTGCGATACAACACTAATGTTTCCGATTATTGCCGTTTATAATATCTGTAATCATTTCCTTCATAACTTGACTGAATTTATGGGGTATGTCGAAAAAATGGAGTTACTTTTGACGCACACCTTTCAGGAACTACGCGCTTTATACGGTTATGCTCTGTAACAGTTTTTAAAGTACTCCGTAATAATTGTCTGCTTTATTCGCGTCACTGTGGTGTCTAACAGTGTGCATTATTATTTTAAGCGGTCATGGGAAATTATTTTTAAAACTTGGGTCAGGTACACTAAATATAAGTGTGTGTGGACAGTAGTTATATAAATAAAATACCTAATTTCAGCTGCAGCGCTAAATTAGTTAGTGCTTGTGTTTTGCAGTATGGTTGTCATTTAAATGTACCAAATTAAGGATATTAACTAATACAGTGTGTGTATGTATGTTGCTTTTGAACGTACGTTTATTCTTAATAATTTTAGCAGCTCATTTCTTTTGCTGTCATTAAATGCCTTTAGCTTGTAAGGACTTATCTTACTGATATTAGCAAGCATTTGCCGGATTTTTACCTTTTCGTTTAATACATATCTACAAAAAATATTATTAGTTACAAGTACTTTACCAGCTTAACCTTTGTCTTCTCTCTGTTGTTAGGTAACATTCATTGGTGGCCATTGAGGTTGTGGTTATTGGAACTTTTACTTTTTTGTTTCAACTGATTCCACGGGGTTCTGTTAAACACTTCTCAATGAAGATATTTTTCAATTTCTGGATTTGTTTCTTGCTTAGTCTTTTTTTTGCTTTTTTGAGTAACTGCTTGTGTTGTCTTTTAGTATATGATTTCTGAAATTTTATTCTAGATTTTATGGATACTTAAGTCTAAATTCCAGGTTTTTCATGATATTGGGCCCTTTCTACATGTAAACAGACTGATTACCTATAGATACACACCCTGTAGGTTTTTAACTTCCTTTATGGGGCATTGCTGTTGCAGACCCAAGGAATAAACTTAAGAACACTGCCTTATATGTCGTATTTTTTGGCAGCAGCATGACATAATTTTAAATTAACAATGGTATTTAAAGGAAAGCCAAGAATCTCAGAAAGTTATTCTTATTTTAATATTTGAAAAGAATGCTAGAAAATTAAGCAATAAAATTGTGATAAGCGCTTCGCGTAATTAGTAAGATCAAATTGAAGTTGCGATCATTTCACTTTTTCTATCTCTTTTAATTCATATACAGTAATCAAAGATGATTATTAGGTTAAATTTCATGAAAACTACTTTTGTCCTAGACTAGGAGTTACTGGGAAATTTTTGAGTGTTTTTGCACTGACAACAATTGTTTTACTATTACTTTTATAATACACAAAAACAATTCAGATAAATCCACACCACAAGCCTGCAATTTGTCAAGCGCGTTTTAGTTAGGATTTGCAAAACTAATGGCTTTTGTGCTAATGAATGAAATAATTGTAAATTTACTGCATTGAACAAACTCTGCCATGCTGCCTCGGTGTCCAAACTCTTTTCTTATTGATTTCGTGTAAGAATCCACTGTGTTCTTACAGTTTACCCTTTGGGAAAATCAAAAAGGCCCCCTTTTTGTCACAAGGATTATTTGAGCAGCACATGGTGACCTGGCAGTGAAGCAAAAGCGGGAATGATAACAAAACAGAAAATTTGACCTTGTCGCAATAATAAAGCAGTGCAGCTTGAGATACCAGTGACGTCATGCTGTACCTTGTTAGTATTATTTTTATCTGTTGCATATAGTCCGTTGAAGTAGGTGTGGACATAGCTATGATTTGATCTTATTACTAAAAATTCTTCCAGTTCATCATTAAAACTGCCCATTTATTATACTGTCCACGAACAATAGTACTTTACCAAAATTCTAGAGGTTCCTTTGTATTGTCAAATGATATATAACATTTTTTTTATTATGTTTTATATTTTTGTAGATGTAATCATACAGTTCATTTTTTAAAAACACAGTAATGGAGTCCTGGCATGTAACATTTTCTGCTTTTTTATAGTTTAATGAATTTCATTTTAAAATTAATAAGGTGAAAGTAAACAAGTATAACCGATTTTGTTCGTTTTGAATTTAGGAATGCCTGTAAGTTAGATAATTTAAGTTTAATTGTTATAACCAGTAATTTTAAATTTTCATGGTCGATGAGTACATTGTACAAAGAAGTATGTACAATGATAGTGCCAAAAGTTTGCTATTATTTTTGAAATCAATGTGTATTGTTGGATCACAGACACGAAAAGAGAAAATTTCGTGTGATTGTTGTGTAGTCATTCTGTTTGTTAGTATAAGTGCCATACTGAATGCTTGCCATATGTACCATGGTTTCCACTCACCCATTGTTGAAAAACTGGCCCTTGATTAGTAATTTCTGCATGTGTGCTATTCAGAAAAAAATGTTTAAGGTAGCGTAGTTTGAAACCTTGTAAATTATTTTGAGTTTGAATTTGTAAATTTTGACAGTAGTGCTCTCTCTCTCTCTCTCTCTCTCTCTCTCTCTCTCTCTCTCTCTCTCTCTCTCTCTCTCTCTCTCTCGCTCTCGTTCTCGCTCTCACTCACTCACTCTCTCACTCTGTTTTGGTCTCTTACTTCGCATTGCGCATGTAAACATTTTCAGTTCTTGTACATTTATACCCTTTTAAATTAAAAAAGGCACCAATTCCATTTGAATATCAAGAAAATTGAGCCTGATCTTTGTTGTTCATTCAAACTTCATGTCCTTGGTTTTCACAATACTGGCTTCCCATTGCTGTTCAGTTTGATTGGCTTCTTCCTGGATAGTGTCATGCTCAATATCTAAAATTCAATGTGACCTTGATAACCACGAAGAGATTTTCAAAATTTATCAGTTGTTTGCTTAAAGTTGACTCTAACATTCTTTAATTAATATTAATCCTTCATAATAGCAGAGCAACATCAAGAAGGAGAGTAGCATTTAAAGGACAAGAAAGGGGGGGGGGTAACTGAAGTAGGTTGTCAGAAAAAAAATCATCTTAAAAAATTATATTACTTTATAGCAATTTTATTCGTACAGTCATACCTCGGTTTTCGACCATAATTCGTTCCTAAAAAGTGTTTGAAAACCGATTTGGTTGAGTACCGAATCATTTATTCCCATAAGAAATAATGTAAAAGTAATAATGTAATAATAATGTTAGTGACATCTATGTGATATTATTGATAAGAAAAACATAATAGAATTCCTTAGAAAGAAAAACATAATTATTCCTGCATGAAAAAACCTTACATGTTGGTAGCAGTGTGATGGCTTACGTAAGCAAGAGCAGAAACACGTGTGTGACTACTCTTGGGTACGCTCGGCTCTACTCGGCTCGCCGCGCATGCGTTCATCATGTGCTTGGTCGAGTACCGAAATTCTGGTTGAGAACGGAAACAATTTCAACTCGAATTTTCTGGTCGAAAACCGATTTGTACGAGTACAGAGACATTCGAAAACCGAGGTATGACTGTATATCGTACTTGCATTGAAAGGATTTTTCGTCTGTTTTCATTTTAAATCTTTCGCAACACTTTTCGACCGCTCTATTACATGACGTAGTATACGCACAACATAAATCAGGCGAAGAAAAGGAAATGTTAAACTATGTCCCAAATAAAAGTCACTGACTCGCCGTCCAGGGTGTGCCACTCATTAACCAAAAACGACAAGTACAGTAATTTAAATTTTACTCACTTAGCAACATGTGTGCTACGAATGCTGTATTCTTTTTTCAAACGTTACTTAATGTTATCAAAACTCATTTCAAAAGACCTACCATTAAATGACTGCACCTAACGGTCATCGCGGGAGTTTAAATTTATAATTTTTTACACAGAGTTACTGCCAACGCAAGCCCTGCATGCAAAAAGGCAGTATGTAAGTGGTACAAAATTTCAAGGCTAATTTTTTGAGTATTATGTAAGGGAAGGTTTTCTTGTGCTTTAAGAATTTTTGAAACAAAAAATTCACCTGCTGTTATTTGTTTGTACAGCTAGTGTTGTGATGAGATCATTCTTATGCTCGGTAACATTAGTATTATGCCAGATTTACTCGTTAAAGGATTCATTCAATGTTAAACTAAGTCCTATAGCCCAAAATAATGTATCCTGTGTAATTTTGAAAGGGACATATTGTTTTTCAAGCAGAACTTATGTGAAATAATTATTGCCATAGGAACCCAATTTTGCATTCGCGTGGCAATTTTTTGCTGTTATATGCATTACATGGGAAGTAGTGCGGTAGTTAGGCGAACATTAGCACCTGCATCTCTAAAACACGTTGCATAAAAACGGGCTCTGCACCTTCCTGTTGTTCAGTTGTGATATAGCACACATGTTTGAGAGCAGCTGTAAACTTGAAATTTAAATTTTTATACTTAAAATTTGCCGAGTCTTGTGTAGTGCACTGAATGTGTACAGTAGCACTATACGTTAATTTTTGCTTTCATAGACGTGTGGGATGCTCATGGAATGTTTGTGCTGTTGAGAATTGTGTTCATTTGTGACGCCATCACTAGCTGGGCTCCTCGGCTGTTAATTTAGTTTTAACATGTTATTTAGTTATCGGAGACAGTGGTGAGACTTATGCTCTTGGTTTTTAATGTATGATATCATTTACCTAATAGTTTTCAATTATTTCTGAGTACGTAATCATTGTTGAAATTTTAACAGATGACACAATGGATGAAGGCTCCGATTCGGAGGTGGAGCCTGAAGTTGAAACCGTCCTCACTTGCCAGGGAAGCCTAAGCGATCCGCTCTTCCATGAGAAGCTTGTTGCCTTGACTACGAAACTGAAACGATTGCTTCGGACTGGTAAGACAAACTAACCAATCTCAGTTCAGAGATCTATCATCTCCTGTTGGTTTTATAATTTCGTGTGAAGGAATTGAAATATTTCTCAGCTTTCACTCGGACTAACAATGAGACTTTTGATTTGCCGGATCGAACGGAGTTTACTGCTTACGTTCACTCGTAGCTCTTACGCAGTTCAACTGACCATGTTCATTAATTAACGTAGAACTTTTGTAGTTAAAATAAGCTAAACTCAGCGTAGAAAAGCTTTGTTAATCCGTGGCAAGAAAACTTCAAAATTAGTGATCATATTAAGTACTTCAAATTTCTTGCAGTAACAATAACCTACAGTAGATGCGACAACACTCGCATCTGCAGAAGTGCAATATTGAAAAAGACTTGCCACCTGTGCACGTCATAGCCTGTTACATGGCTTCATTCAACGTTGCTAATTCAGTGTAGCGTTTAATAATTTTTATATTATTGTTACTTTTGTTTGGCTCTGCCTAGAGCATCCTGTGATTTTTTTATTCATACATTTGGTCCAGTTCAACTTGATTTTACAAACAAAGGACTGACTTGATTCAGCATATTAGAAGTTGTGCCTCGTTAGCACTTGTAAGTGCTCGTGCTTATGTTATAAAGTTAAACTGCCGTGAACGTTTTTACCGCATCTCAGTCTTTCTGTGTACGAGTTTTGCACATATCTAAGAGCAAGAGGTAACTCGTATGCAAGTTATTTCTAGACCCATGCAGTGCTTGTAAAAATGACAAAGAGTGTAATTATGTGTGGACTAAGGATGAGCATTCTGTACCAGAAAGCAAATTCGAATCGAATCGAATTTGTTACTTTCGAATTCGAATTGAGTTTGAAAGATTTTCGAACAAAGATCGTGCATATTACTTGATTTTGTTCCACAGCGAAAAACGCTATTACTTTGTTAAAAATTTTGTGCAGTAACTGTAGCTATTTTCATGCTGTTTCAAACATTTTAATGATAAAGAAAGTGTGTGGCTGAAGTGCTGAATTATTCTAATCTATAATTTTAGGCTCGAATCGAATTCGAACGTTCGTACTCGAACGTGGACTGAGCTTGTGTACGCATCGTACAAGATATTAGATGAAAATCTTTGTCCCAGTTTCCATGTTTAGTTTCCATTTTTCCTGAATAAAAATCTAATTAGAATATAACAGAATTAATTATTATAATCTTAATGTCATAATATTGTTATTCATGGTACAAACTCACAATTGATTAAATTTTAATACCAACTGAAAGTCGGGAAATGCAAAAAAAGCTGAATACTGCCTGGATTTGAACCAGGTCATTTTTCGCATTTCGTGGTTTTCAATTTAGTTGATGGAGGTTGTGTCATCGAGAAATAATAGAATTTGGAGATAAAAACAAACAGTGCAAGTATATGATTGCTAAACATTTACAAAAGTGTGTTTATGGCATTATAAAGCATAAACACTAAGTAAACACTACGCAGTTGCAGGTAATTTTTTTTGTATGTCGAACAAGTGCACCTTGACATTGGTCAAGAAATTTTTATTCTTATATTAGTCTTGTTATTATTAAAAATTTGGACAAATGTCGGTGTATTTGTACTTTTAAATGACAGTTATGATTGTAAAAAATTGTTTGACTGCCTTCCATGGCTATCGTTCTTCTTCCACCATCTTAATGTACAAATATACCATGTCATTAACTAATTTTTTCAATTTTTATTACTAAAATAAAACTCGTGCAGAATACTCTAATGGTTGTGTATTTTCAGGTGTTTTTCGCGTGGTCAAAGTGGAACCGTGGAATAGCGTCCGCGTAACGTTCAGCATCCCACGCGATGCTGCACAACGATTAAAAAATCTAGCTCAGCACACCGACGGCGTGCTGCGAGAACTGGGCATTCTGTCCGTACAAGTCGACGAGGAGAATGTGATTTTGTTGAAAATTGCTGGGACCAACAACGAAGCGCATGAGATCGTTTTGAAAACAAACGATAACATTGCCTCGTCCACACCGAGTGCAGCGTCTAACGAATCGGGTGCGAGCGATGCGGACGTGCAGAAAAACGTGACACAACTTACGAGTGTTCAAAACCAGATTGATACAAATATGACTGTTTTCAATCAAATTGCGAGCGGTGACGTTAACCACCTGTTTCGTTCGCCTAATGTGGTGGCACCGAATAGTGATCCGCTTCCGTTCCAGCAACCCCGAGTAGTGGGAGCTCGGCGGCCTGCCAACACCTATCCCAGTATGCAACAGACACAGTCCATTAGTTCTAGTCACTTGCCATCGTCGCCTGTCATGATGTCAGTACCAGTGATGCATCCGCAGCAGAGGCTCCATTCTTCGTCCAATCAGGTTTATGCAAATTCCCAGTCAGTGGGATACGTCCCGCAGACGAGCATCAGTGTCAGTAGTGTGGCGCGCATGGTAGCCAGTAGCGAGGTGGCGCTGTCAAGCCCGCTGCTCGTGAACTTGCTTCAAAGTGGTGGCAGCACAGCTGCTGATGCTCAAACCCGCATGTTGAGTCCTCCACTTGCGGACGGTCCCGTCAAAAAGAAGCGTAAACCTCGACGGTCGAAAGAGAAACACGAGGATATACCGAAGTCTGTTTCACCTATTGCTGCTGTGGAAGAGCCACTTCCTCCTGGCATGCGGCACATAATCAATCCGCTAACTGGACACTTGGAGCCTGTGGCAAATGAAGATTCCGAGTCGAGCCCCGGTGCAGTCGACCGTTTGGAGAATTCTCACGAGCTCCCTGTTATGTCCCCTCAACTTCGCACACTTTCGGATGATGTAGATCCGGACAAAACAGATACTGATCAAGCGGAGGAGTCAAATGAGTCTCCGCCAGTGTTGGAAAAACAGTATAAAGTTAGTGAGAGTTTAGAGACATTAAAACCCTCTGTAAAAGTAAAAACGATAGTGTCACCGTCAGAATCGCCACCTCGTCCGCCGACTGTGTTAAAAATTACATCTACAAGAGATAACTTGGGGAACACCACGTTTATGGTAAAAGCTCGTTCGCGCGATGTCAAATCAAAGGAGGAGAAAGTGTTAAAGAGGGCGGAATCGTGCAAGGATGAGCCAAAATTGCCACCAATCCGTATCAAGGTTCCCAAGTCGAGTATAGCGGGATTGGATTCGTCCTTGGTTACGAACAGTCCGGGAAGAAAGCGGTCATCGAAGGAACGATCACACAGCTTGAGTGTTGAACGAACATCAGCTGATGTAATGAGGCCGAAGGACTCATTGTTAACATCTGATGAGCATGGTACGTTGTTTCTGTTTTAACAAAATTTACATTAAACTAACATGGGTTTAAAATCTATAGCATTGTTTGTAATACTGATTCCCCTACAGCTGTGCATGGACAAGGAAACTATAGGTTAACACGCACTAGATCACTTTGCTTGACCTTGGTCATATCTAATGAGTTCAAAGAACTAATTCGACACTTTTTTGTTGCTTCAGTTGTACAATATTTTTGTGTAATACCCGTGATGACATTTAGCCTCATTAATGATACGTAATATGAGAAACCATTTAGAGATTTTTTTCATAGCTCCTACAGCTTCTAAAACTCTCTACTTTGGGCTGTTTGCCTGCAATGACACAAACATGTTTTAGACCTATAGGTGGAATTAATTAATTTACAAATATAAACGCTTCCGTTTCCGTCAAATTGCCTTCGTAATTTTTTGACCCAGTAATTTTATCGTATTTTGTGCGTTCATATACTTACCTGGTGCAGCCATATAAAAGCGTGTTTTTTAATTTAAAACATAAAACGCAATAATTATTATAATATCATTGTTTTGACGAGGGTGCAGCCAAAACAGAGTGTTTTTCTACAGCTAACTCTCGGGCCAGGCCAGGGTTGTCTTTTTGTATGATTCTGATTATCATATTGGAGGCTGAAATTATTATATTTTCAGCTAACTTATCGTATTAGCTACCGAGCAGTATAGCCGTTTATAACGTAATTATCAGAACATGTGATAATTTAAGACTTCATACTGTATAAAAAGGGAACTAAATGATAATCCATAATTATGCAATAATTTAGTAATGCCAAAACAAAAAACTAAAAACAAATTTTGATTTCAACTGGATTTAAATAGTCCAGGATTCAGCTTTAAACATTTGCAAAGCTTTAAGAAAAAAATATTTTCCTCATTTGGAGGCATATTTTGAGCTCAAGAGGTAAGGCAGAAACAAAAAACTTTTTTACCCGGTCCGGGCTCTGTCACAGTATTTTACATTTCGCGTTAAGTTTAATTCCGAAAATTGAATAAATGACTGGTGTTTTGCACCTTTTAAACTACCATTCATTCTGTGTTCAAACAAGTCTAAAACGTTAATAATATCAGATGGGCTGAAGCCTTTCTTCCTGAACGTTATATTCTTGGTGCATTTACAAAACAAAAAAGCCAGAAGCAGAAAAGCAACATCTAACATCAAAAATTTTTTGTATAAACTGTATTTCTGTATTTTTAATACTCGCAACATGCGTGGAAACTTCGAAGAACACTCTGCAATATTTTCACTCCAGTATTCATGTTACATACACTTAAGAAGCCAGTGTTTATAAGAGTTTATTAATACAATATGTTTAACAATAAAATTAAGAAATTGGCCGTAATTTGGTCTTCAACAAATACTGTACTGTAATTATTATTTCTTCAAGACTGCAAAAATTCTGTCTTCTATTATTAAGTACCTAAAGAAAGCAGTTTGCACGTTAGGTCATTTTTAATTTACCACACATTTACTTTACAGGTAAACAGAATTTTTGAGGGTAGGTAGTAAATGACCATGTTACGCTCCATTAAAGTTTCAGTACTATTCCTCACATACAGTACAATACTGAAATGCCACAATTTTTTATTTTCTTTTCGTATATCGAACATGTATGTGTGTTTACAGTTATGTGTTATAGTTACATGTTAACTATAGTTACGATGTTAACATGTATGTTACTATGTTACCATGTTAACTATAGTTACATGTTATAGTAACATGTTACAGTTACACCTTATATATGTAATTAATGACTGTTTTTAATGACTTTGCTCTTAAAGGAAGACCAGACGATTGTTTAGACTCAATCTCATTTTAATTTACTGTCCAAGATATACATTTTCTTGCCTATAAAAGTTAACAATTGTTCCTTATATTTGAATAATTAGCTTAGAAAGTTAATTAACGGCAACCAAACACGGCTGTTGCTTACGTCAGAACCTAACCACTGTTTGTGCAATGGCAGGCGTCCTCCCTTGCGCATCAAGCACATTTGCATAAGCGTTACAGTACTGTTTAAACGCATGATGTCACGAAAAATGGGCTTTACATCATATGACGTCAGAAACTAACACTGCAGTTCATGATCATGCTTATCACGGTACCGCCTTTTATTTATCGGCCATGCAAATGTGACAGATAGGCGCCGCTCCCAATCTTAGTAGATTCACTGAGCTGCGAAAGTTTAATGAAATTTGACTATCCGAGGTACTTATTATTTAATCTTAGCCTTGATTTAAAAAAAGGCTATTGTAGTTTTCAATATTTTAGAGCATTCTTTATTCTGAACTCGTGTTTACACAATCATCCGGTTTTCCTTTAAAATAGCGCACTACTTTTTTTATTTTACTAGATAAGTTGAATTCATAGTTTTCGGTTAATTAGCAGTCGTTCATAATTTTGAGCTTGACTTTTTAATGGCAAAACAATTTGCACCTGGTAACCTTGACGGCTAGCGCGTCAGAAGCAAAGCTTTTCCTAAAATATGCGACATGAATATGCAACTATGCACCCTGAAACACTCGTGAAATGCTTGGGGGTTTATACACATTAATAATTCATGTATTTAGACTGAAATTAAATTAGGTTTGTTATGCGTTAAGTCCTAGAAGATGCATATTTTACAAGAAGCTCATGGCTGTATTAAACTTCTTTTGACGCCAGCAAATGCCTAGATACATATGAATGACTAATGTTGTCCCACACACGTTTATAATTTTTGTACATATATTATATGTATATACAGTATGGTTTAACAATTACATTTATATGTGTACAGTATCATTTAACAGTTACATTATCAGATTTATGCTTAAATTTACATAAAAAATGTAGCATTTAGGTAGACTATACCTGGTTTAAAAGATTAAGTAGTGCAGATATATATCTCAAAGTCACCAAAAAATGTGACACTTCATAATTGTTCACGATAATATTTCCTCATGAAAAAATTGTCTTTATATACCTTATGATCAAACATGTAAATGTCATTTTCTTTATTCATGGCAATTCGCAAGTTCCCTGTTTTACAAAACTGTATAATTATTTTATTTTCTGTTTATGCTTAGAGCAATTCTGGCTTCTATACTATCTAAAATTTGATTAAAGGACTTACTGGGAAAAAAACTAAAATTAAAAGAAAAAACAACACCATTATGTTGTACTCATAAAAATAACTTTATTATTATCTACAATACTGATTAAAATTATTTATTTCACTTTATATGGGGGAAGGGAATAGAAGAGCGTATGGTCGTTCCCTTTCCCCACACATAGGGGGAGTAAAAGACCGTATGGTCGTTCCCTTTCCCCACACATAGGGGAAGGGAGTAAAAGATCGTATGGTCATTCCCTTTCCCCACACATAGGGGAAGGGAGTAAAAGACTGTAAGGTCGTTCCCTTTCCCCACGCATAGGCGAAGGGAGCAAAAAACCGCATGGTCATTCCCTTTCCCCACACATAGGGGAAGGGAGTAAAAGACTGTAAGGTCGTTCCCTTTCCCCACGCATAGGCGAAGGGAGCAAAAAACCGCATGGTCGTTCCCTTTCCCCACACATAGGGGAAGGGAGTAAAAGACCGTATGGTCTTTCCCTTTCCCCACGCGTAGGCGAAGGGAGCAAAAAACCGTATGGTCGTTCCCTTTCCTCACACATAGGGGAAGGGAGTAAAAGACCGTATGGTCATTCTCTTTCCTCATACTATTTAAATATTTACTTGTCAACTGACTACAATCTGTATATCTTGTTAATGTGTGAAATAAAAATTGTTACGTCTGAAAGAGATAGCATAATTTTTTACGCCTTGGAAAGAAAAAGTTTTGAAGCAATCGCCTCTATGCAAAAGCTTACCCTATGCCGTACCAAATGGCAAAGTTTGAAACGACGAGAAATATGCATTTGTCATCTCTGTTCAAACTTTTTTTGTGCTGTTTTTGAGACCATTGGTCCCATGCTGGAAAACATGATTTATATTACATGTTTTAAAAGCAAGCCTCATATTTATATTGGCATACACACTAATGTTTGCTATGGTTTCAGTGGATTTACTAGTAAATCAAATAAAAACTTGTTTAGTTATAGGTGTTAAATGCATCTAAAGCTCACCCGTATTTAAAACCACACTGTGAAGTGCAGTTAATTTCAGGTCAAAAATTATCTAATGGACATGGTCGCTAAATTTATGTAAATGCGTATGTCTACACTGAACTGCTTCTTTCATTTGAAGGGCATGACCTGGTTCATTGTTGGGAAAATAGATTTTAGTATAAAACTATTCATGCATTGGTATAAAATTTTGCCCTTATGATGTGAGCTACAAGTTTACTTGCTCTTACACCAAAGCCAGATTATCCTATAGGTTACTATAGGCTGCCAGCCAGGACCTCTCAAGCTTTGGTAACATTTGGTAAAAAGTCTGTTTTCAGGGCGAGATTATCGTATAGGCTCGTATAGGCTGCCAGCCAGGACCCCTCAAGCTTTGGTAACATTTGGTAAAAAGTCTGTTTTCAGGGTGAGATTATCGTATAGGCTCGTATAGGCTGCAGCCAGGACCCCTCAGGCTTTGGTAACATTTGGTAAAAAGTCTGTTTTCAGGGCGAAATTATCGTATAGGCTCGTATAGGCTGCAGCCAGGACTCCTTAAGCTTTGGTAACATTTGGTAAAAAGTCTGTTTTCAGGGCGAAATTATCGTATAGGCTCGTATAGGCTGCCAGCCAGGACCCCTCAAGCTTTGGTAACATTTGGTAAAAAGTCTGTTTTCAGGGTGAGATTATCGTATAGGCTCGTATAGGCTGCAGCCAGGACTCCTTAAGCTTTGGTAACATTTGGTAAAAAGTCTGTTTTCAGGGCGAAATTATCGTATAGGCTCGTATAGGCTGCAGCCAGGACTCCTTAAGCTTTGGTAACATTTGGTAAAAAGTCTGTTTTCAGGGCGAGATTATCGTATAGGCTACAGCCAGGACCCCTCAAGCTTTGGTAACATTTGGTAAAAAGTCTGATTTTTCACTAGGGTTGTGTTGAAATATAATTTGGTATGCAATAAATATTAAAGTAGTGGTATTTCTTAATTTTTATTCTTTAAGGCAAAAGACAAACAAAAGATAGCTATTCTAGTTTAAAGAATTTGCAGTAAGTTTAGTTAAATGTTTATAAATATCATGAGTAGAAAACATTCAAGATGGGTGCAGGGGGAATTAAAGGACCACTCTTTCTGAGGGGCCTCATAATTTCATAATCCTAGGGACCCAAAAGGTCATAATACGGCCCTGGCTGTCACATAATTCTCAAATATTATAATGTAGTTCTAGAGTGCTGGCATTATGATGTGGTTTTTTACTGTCACTTTCATTTTGGCTAGTATAGAACTCAATCATGTGGATAGTTATGTTTTGCTGTCATTTAATAGAAAATCCTAGTTCCTACTCTGTCTGTGTATCCGTGATGACTACATTAACTGCATTTAATTAAAACATACATTTTCCATGTTTTAAAATGCAAGACAAAATTACTATGCAAAAGTATGCATGCTGAGGCTGTAATTCACCATCAGATCATTGACATCTAGTGCGATACTGTTTTCGCGTTTTGCAAAATTTTCAGCATTGCAAACAGTCTGATTCAGTTTCACTTTTGACTTTCAAGAATAGAGGGTGGTTGCAATAATTGCCATTTTTCTCTTTGCAGATAAACCGATTACTGTGACTCGCATGGAAGACATCACGGAACCCAGTGATTTGTCGCAAGGAGTTGACTCCACTACTATTGTCATCGGCGTTGAAGGTCCGAAACTCGAGGACGAATCACTGCGAGACCAGGAAAGTGTGAGAAACATCGTAATTGATCCGGATTTAGAAGCAAAATCTGAAATCCGAGTTAGTCGCTTGGACAATGTGATCGACGATTTGTCAGTTGGTCCAGGTGCAGTGGCACCAACTGACACCGTGTTTGATAAGGCGGCCATAGATTCTATTAGTGGTGGTTTTCTAAATGCACCATCGATAAACAGTAAAGTGAACTCTCGGAGTATTCCAGCGTCGGCTTCACCAAAATCTACGATTCGCAGTGAGTGTCTCAGTGTAACAAATGTCGCAAACTGTTTACCTCAAAGCGCACGCAGCTCTGTGAGTTACGGTGAGAAAGTGCCCGAATTAAAGCCGGAAAACATTGTAGTAAGCAAAGAGGAGCATTTAAAATCGAGCGAGTTGTTGGCTGCTGAATGCTGTCGTGATAGTGGTAAGGGTACGAGTCCAGAAAGTGAGCGGGATAAGAGTCCCGAAAACAGTGATAAAGGAAAAAGTCCAAACAGTCTAAAAGATCTTACTGAGTTGGATGAGTGTTTAGACGAGAGTAGTAAAAGTCCAACAACTAGCATAGCGAAAGAACTGTGGCTTGGTGCACATTCTCAAGAGCTTGTGAAAATAGCATTTGCAAATGGACAGCAGTCACTCGCCTCATCGCACCTTGCACCATCATCTGACTATGGTGCTCTTGAGTCGGATAAAGTGGGCAGCAGTGAGTCAGCTGGTAAATTTTACCGAACTTTCTTAGAAACGTTGCCCTCGCATGTGAAATTAAAGGGTATGAATAACATGCTTTCTGCCAAGGCAGGAATGGAAAACACGAGTGAAATAACTACAAATTTAGCTCAAGTCACTGGTAAAAATCCGAAGTCGTTTCTAGCACCTTCTGCAGATTATGGCGTATCAAAAACGGCTTTCCAAAATGTTTTCTTTTCGGACAGTTCTGAATCTCGCACGCAGTATGGGAAATCTTTCTCGTCTGTGCCGAGTGTGGGCAGTAGAACAAGACAGTTAGGCAAAAGTGTTAATTCGTCTACCTTGCGAAAGTCACACACTTCGTATAATCAAACTGGTAACGGTTCCTTGTCAATTTGTGCCAACAGCGGTGGAGATAAAGCTGAGAATACGGGCTACAATAGTAGTGCTAAATCGTGTGGAATTGCTTCAGTAACGACGACAGTACCCCCTAGCAGTAGAGGGCACCTGCCCCCAAGCTCAACAGTTAATGGTCCAAGTAGTAACAGCTCAACCATATCTGTGACGGAGATGGTTGCTAGCATATTAAACGCATATAGTGTTATGCAGTCCACTGCAGGCAGTGGTACTTCTGTGAGTAGTTCTGCAAGGGACATTTCAAACAGACATCCACCGCCGGCTTCATTAGCACATTTAAATCCAGCCAGTTGTGAAAATGGAGCACATGTTCATCCCAAACATCAGGGATCAGTGCTTGCCGATTTGAGAGGGCAGCATTTGGCAGTGGCTTCTAGTGCCGTGTTAACATCTCCGCTTGGCAAATCCTTAACTTCTGATGTTGACGCATCTTCTGGTTCAGCAGCAATGCAGACTTCTACCTCAGCCGCGTGTGTATCCAGTACCATTTCACCTCGATCGCGAACAGCCTTTTCGAAACCTGCGCCGCTTCGGATTCCAAAAGAACAAATAACTGGGCCGACTCAAGTTGCGTCACCTGTTAATTTAGCGTCAAGTTATCTCTTAGCTGCTGCCAACCTCACCCAATCAGTGCAAGCATCTATGTCTCTAGCATCTTCGAATTTGTTCGGTCCTTTGTCGCCTCCGCTACCTAAGAAAGGTGGCGGCGGTAAATCATCTAGTTCACCGAGAGCCAAAAGTGGAAAAACTGGAAACAAGCGGTCGTCGAGTCCTGGCGCAAGTTCACCTCGTGGTTCACATGCTCACCAGTACGGAAACGGCACCAGTCCGCGAGCTTTCGCCGATGCGGGAAAATCTAGTGCAACAGTTGTATCTCATTTAGGTAGTATAAATCACGCAACGTCTCTGATTGACAACATACCCCTGCCTAGTATTTCTAGTTCTACGCCAACAACCTCTATTACTAGTGGCCATGCATCGGTATTTGCAACATCAAACACGCTGGCAGATGCATGTAAAGACACTGGACCTGAAATAACTGTTTGGAGTTATAATCGCTGCGCATCCGAACAGCATTCACACCATCATCGGGTACCTTTCATTGGTGAAAACAATATCCTGTGTGGGTCTCAAGATTCTGAAGTATCCGTGTCCAGTTTTGTTCCGAATGCAACTGACCATGACTACACGCCGCAGTCTGGTGACGATCTGACAAAGCAAGAGTCTGAGGAAGTGATTTCTACCACGATCGTTGTCATGTCACCTGTGAAAGACGCTGAAGAGTTCCAGATTGACCTAAAAGAAAAGACGGAGCCGCTCAAGATAGAAATCCCAACAACTTTGAGCGAGTCTCCATCGATAGACCCGGCAGCTGTACCTGCTGAAACTTCCAAATCTACACCAAGTCCATCTGTACGCAAAACTCGCTCTACTTCAGCGCCATCCGATGTGGTTTCAACAAGCACTGAAACTCCTACTACTAATTCTATCCCATCCCAGGTAAGCACCCCGACCGTCACT
Organism: Tubiluchus corallicola; assembly: GCA_030141605.1. Taxonomy (NCBI): domain Eukaryota; kingdom Metazoa; phylum Priapulida; class Priapulimorpha; order Priapulimorphida; family Tubiluchidae; genus Tubiluchus; species Tubiluchus corallicola. The sequence continues at coordinate 126,209 of JAQGDQ010000060.1, forward strand.
CCTCGCTCCAGTCCTCGGAGCACAAAGCGAAAACTTGAACCCGAAGAAAAACTGGAAAAAATTCGATTGGTGAGGAAGACCACCGAGAGCGGATCCAACGAGCTGGTAGTGAAGCAGGTGTTTAGCAAACCGCCTGAAACGGAGGAAAGAACAAAGATCTCAAAGAGAAAGTGTTCAGAGAATGCGGCAGAATTAATCAAAGCCTGCATAGGCTACGATGAAAAACCAAAACCTCTTAAGCGGGCGGACGACTCAGAAGAAGCCAAGTTAAGAGCAGTCCAAGCAAAAGAGAAAATTTCTGAAGATCAAATTAGCCAACCAGACTCACCCAAGCAGAACGTTCGGCCGCATCGGTCTTGTAGACGTATTTATGCAGCTTCCGAAGCTGAATCAAGTGATGATGAGATCATCTTGAGTGAGCTTGTGGGTAAAAAATCTGAGCGCAAAAAACGCGGGAGGTCGTCGGACTCTGATCACGTGCCAGTACTGCCACTGAAACCGCAACAGCAACAATTTCAGAGCAACAGCAACAAGAGTAGGCCAAAGATTCGGTCGAATTCGGAGTCGAGCGCAGCTTCAGAAACGGGCAAGGATGATAAAGTATTGAATCGGAAAGAAATGCCAAAAACTGCAGAGAAAAGTTTGAGAGGTTTGTGATTTTCCTTTTTTTTTGCTTTGACATGTAACTCAAGGCAACATTTTTTTTCTTGCTTTACAGGTGTTTTTGAGACGAGATTGCATTTCTAACTGTACTCATTGAACATATGTAGTTAAGTCTGCCTTTGTTGACTACTCACACTCAGTAAGTGCAGCAAATGTACTATTTACCGCACTGCCTATCTTACACACTGTAACCCAGAACTTACGTATACAGTCATACCTTGTTATAATGACCCCTTCCCCCCCCCCCATAATATCAGCCTCGTTTAATGCCCGATTTTTGGCAAAACACAATGTATCTATTTGCATAGACAATTAGACATATATGTATTAATTGACCTCGTTATAATTTGCTCAACGCCAACTTTTTTGCATTCATATCTTTTTAAGCTACAGTCAGTCCCCAAGACTTGACAATCATAGCCATTATTATTTATCATGCATATGTGGACACTTGTATTATGAATTCTCCATTTTGTAAGCCACTTTAGAAACTTCGTTTACAAATTTTCTAACAAAATGAAAATGAAAAAATTGAAATATATGTGTACCCTTTTTAAAATTTTACGTAGTGAGTGTGTATTACTTATATAGGTTTTCTAAGTCTTCAAAACGAATTTTCTTTCTTTGTTTTACAGTTGCCTCTCGTAAAAAGCAGTCGCCGTCGCCAGTTTTGGTAGCAGCTGAACAAAAAGAACAAGTGGATGTCAGCAGTGCGGCATCCACAAAGCGAACTACTCGATCCAGTGGTGCTAAAGGTTTGTTTTTGCTTTCTTTTACGCATTAATTTCGTAAAAACTGCTTTAGTGAAGCGTCGTAACACAAGTTAAATTTGGCGTACGAATTTTATCTTAGAATGTTTGTCGTGCTTGATACACCTTCTGGACACCTTTTGACACAAAATCTCATATCTCGGTTTGCCGGACCTCGCTTTTACGGATATCGGAAAATGCGATCAAAATCTGGTCCGTTAAAAGTCCCGCATACTACGGAAACAGTCCGTCATTTCACAAGCTGGCCGTCACTTTGTTTACATCACTTACATCTATGTAACCACGTGTATATCTCTTATCGAATCATATAAAAAATATAGAATCGATTATGTGGAGCTATTTGAATCAATAGCTTACAGTTTTTATATACTTTTGCATAGAAGCTGCCCGTACTAGACATTTTTGACACAGGCGATTAATTCTACATTGCCGTGAGTCTAATACACGGTGCCTACTGTATTAGTTTAGTATCGGTAAAGGCAAATTCGGATCGGTGTCTCCCCGCTTTTGTCGGGCAAACCGAGATATGAGTGTATTAAATACATTTACAGTTTGGTATTTATTTCTGTAAAGAGCATGTTGTTGCAGTCAAACCTCATTATAATGTCTCCCTTAACGCCCAAATTTTTAGCAGAACAAAAATCTGTGCTTGAATAGACCTGTATGTATTAATGCACCTTGTTATAACACAACTTTGTGTTCTTTTTGAATAGAATCCAGAGTGCTTCGTCATCGCACGAGCCAAATCTCCACAAGCCACTCTTCCTACCCTTTTGAACATTCTTTTATCCATCACTTCTATCCTTACTTTGCACAACTACATTGCCTAAAACCTTTGGTTTTTTTTGTTCTTTTTTTCTCATTAGTTGGACGTGTTTATAATGGTGCAAGCACCTAACAAGTTTTACTTCTGGTTCTTGCCATTTATTATATGCACGCTGTCATATAATCATTATTATTAATATCTATTTTTTCCCAATGTTTCTTGATATTATATTTGTATTTACACTTCCATATAAGTAGGCAGTATAAAGAGGTATGACTGTAGATAATTTGAAGATATCTTTATGTGGTTGGTGACTAGTTACACATGCATTTTTTTCAGTAGAGAGCCATCCATTGCCACCCAAGAGAGTTCGGAGGAGGTGAGGTATGGCTTGCAACATCTCCCACTTATTGATGAATGTATAACCCTCCGAATCTGGAGCACCACTCAACAGCATTGCTGAGACAAAAGTAATAATAAGTCTGGGTGCGTTTGTCACTCAAGCCGGTATGAGTGTAACGAACTGGACGAATAACATATTTTTTATTAAATCAACAAGAGAAATAATGATGCAAGTGTGCAATAATAAATTTATAAATCTGTGGACCGTTTTTGTGATATTTTACTGAGCACGTGCGCAAACCCGTTCCGCACGGCCTGTTATTATTTTCGTGTTTATATTGTGTCATAGTCGATGAATTTATTGTTCATAGTTTTGACTTAATATAGAATTTTGAAGATGTTTTCCTCGATTATAGAGTTACTTTCTACTGACTGAAGTACAAATTATGTGCAGCATTTGCAGTGATTGTAAATACATGAGAAATGTAAAAAAACCTTAGCCTCTTATATTATACATGTTATGGGCACAGATTATCAGCTTGTCCTCGGCTAGACTTATCTGCTGTACATAATTTTTGATTACTAGTATAAGGGTCTACTATTACTTTTTGGTCAAGAGTATTAATTGTGTTGTTAACCTGTTATCAAGCAGCCCGTTCATTTATTTCTGCACCATGATAAGTGAATGGGTCCTGCATTTAATGCCAGTGTAAATAGATTGTATTGTTTTAGGCGCGTTAATTAGCGCTGCATTTATATTAGTGATTTCTCCACCTTCTAGCAGAAAATAAATTAAATGCATTAAAATCTCTTAACGGTGATGGACACAAATTTATTTTTACACTTACGGCAATAACTAGTGGGGCGTAGCCAGTTCTAAAATTAGGGGGAGCAAGGACATAAACCAAGCTTACCGTGACGCATACCAAGCAATTTTTAACGCATTAATTATACAATTTAATTTTGTGTTTAAAATCAAGACACGAGAAAGATACAGTTTTAAACGAAATACATAATACCGACTCCAGAAAATTCTTCTAACACATGCGATTAAAAAAACGATTCAACTTTTATCGCACAAGTGAACTAGAGAGCTAGAAAAATGTAAAGAAGTTGCCAGCTCTTTGAAATGCAGTTGCCCCTCCCTTTGCTCCCCTATTTGCTATGCCACTGATAACCAAATTTGTTCATTTGGGTTGTACAAGTTTTGAAAGTGTGTTAATTGCTTTTTTCGTATGTTCAGAATTTCATTTTCCTCACATAAATAATTGCATAAGTCGCAGATTAATTGAATTTCATCTATTGTTGTTCTTAATTGTCATTATGCGAATGGTTTTTCACGTGCGTGTAAAGTAATGTCATTGCTATTAAATGTAGCGCCTTTGTGCATGTAAAACAACTTCGGTACGTAGAAATAGTTCTTAAAAGCTTTGTAATCTAAGTTGCAAATTGCATGTCTATGTATACTGGATTTCACAGACTGATGGTTTTCCATGTTGACTTATTTTAGTGTATAAAATAATACATACTCCAATACTACACGTGTAGGAATTTTTGCGTTTTCACTGTAAATGACTCGTGACGTTGCACTTCATAAATGGTTTAGAATTGCTAGATTTGTGAGTGTAGTCATAGAAAATGCTGCAAAGTGTCTTACAAAAACACCTTTTGTGGCATTTAATACAGTCTAACATCGTTATATTGCCACCATTTACAGTGCCATCCTCATTTATGCCCAATATTTTAGTATTAATACAGTCAAACATTGTTATATCATCACCATTTATAGTGCCAACCTCACTTTATGCCCAATATTTTAGTATTAATACAGTCAAACATTGTTATATCATCACCATTTATAGTGCCAACCTCACTTTATGCCCAATATTTTAGTATTAATACAGTCAAACATCGTTATATCACCACCATTTATAGTGCCATCCTCACTTTATGCCCAATATTTTAGTATTAATACAGTCAAACATCGTTATATCATCACCATTTATAGTGCCAACCTCATTTATGCCCAATATTTTAGTATTAATACAGTCAAACATCGTTATATCATCACCATTTATAGTGCCATCCTCACTTTATGCCCAATATTTTAGTATTAATACAGTCAAACATCGTTATATCATCACCATTTATAGTGCCATCCTCACTTTATGCCCAAATTTTTAGTAAAACAACATGTCTATATCCACATACGTATTAATGCCAAACTTGTTATAACACCAACTTTTTTTGCAGTCCCAAAGTGGATGGGATAACGAGGATTGGCTGTAGTTATCATGAATGTTTATTTGAAGTGCAACGTTGCCAAACTGTCTCCACAAGAACTCCTTCACAAAAACTTGAGTTCTGATAATTAAAAAACTGGCTGTGAAATTAAAAAAAAACATTACAAGACACTCAGTGATAACAGCTTCTGGTGTTTTACAGACTTAACAACTACAAAAATAAAATAAAATGAACCGTTTTATTGTCATATCAGAATTATTTAATAAAGAGGAAAATCGCAGTGAACAATAAATAAACTTTCAACTTTGCATGTACAAAACCAATCAAAGCCGCATCGACCGGTCTCAATACACTTGCCGGTTTCACCACACAATTAGCTACGATAACCGACAATCGGGCAAGTGATTCATGCAAAGCATTTTTACATGTCTAATGTATCGGTAACTACATTTATAAAAATTAATAAAACAAATGTACTGCCTCCTGGTGAAACTAACGTTATTTTAATGATTTGTAACATCATTTGTTAGTAAATGTAACAATTATTTTCATATCTCCGATTTGGCCATCGGTGTACAGACAATACACAAAACTCTTCGTACTTTCTATTCCTCACCAACGCAAAACACAAGAACTATAGACACACTTTGAACTATTAACTTCTTTTGCTAAGATTCATAAACTTTAATTCGCTAGTCTGCCTCTCAACTGAATTTTTAACGAACATTTTATATCGCTCTGCATAGTGAGAGAGACTGGTAGTTACTGAAAGGGTTGAACCTTGATGCTGATGCAAACCAGCACCAAGTTCATATATTAAATTTATTTGATATGCACTTTCTTATAATAAAGAATTAAAAAGTCTACCAAGTGCACAAGCAATAAGCATGCCACTTTAGTGAGCCAAAAACCATCTGACATTTTTTCTTACATTTTCATTGACAAAAAAATGTCTATAAAACTTCAGCATTTACACACAAACATTGGTTTAAATAATACAAGTTTAGTTTTGAGAATGGGAGTACTATTTCACTGTGGAAGCCAAATAATAAGAACATTAACAGCAATAGTAAATGTAATTATTTTAGTTTAGTTAGCCGGAGTTTCTATGGAAACCAGGAGCCAGAAGCCGGATTCACTAACAAGCTCATATGAATTTTTGAAAGAAACTTCGTAGGATTTTTAGTTGTTTTCAAGAAGTTACGATCGCATATGATAAGCTTCTTAGGTTATAGAAGCTTTGCGAATTCCATTGTAAACCTAAGCATGCTCTCACGAATAAAACAGTTCGTAAGAAGCTTTGTGAATCAAGCCCCGGGAATCCTAAAATATCTGTGTTATAACAAACCAGTGTGTTAATAAACACCTGTTCATATTAGTTCTTATATTTATTGTAGACATCAGACAAACAGGTTACTAATGTAAGAGAAATCTGCTTCAAGACAAGTGCAACAGGCTGTTTAGAAGATTTTACTAGACACAAATATGCTAATGTGTCAACTAATGGTTTCTGTCAGTTGCTATTTCTATACATAAAGATTATGTAACGTCAAAACTGAGAAGTTTCTCAATATGAAAACAATGCTTTGCTCAGTGTATCCAAACAACAGAAAACAACAAAGGTTCTATTACATCACCTTGAACAGTAACGATTACGGCAGTTCATTAAAATTACAGAAAAAGAAACAAGCTTTTACGTTGGCGAACTTTGGCATGTTTGCATCAAAGTTTATATCATTGCCACAAGCGTTGTTTTTGACTTGCTGTAAATGAATTTTAGTCGATGTAATGTGCAACAAGCCAGCTACACGTATAAAAGTCTAGATTTAAATGTGGCACATTCTACTTTTTCTTCTGTAATCCTAATAAATTGGCCGTGACAGTTAGACTGGCGTTAACGTTATCTGCACAAATAAATGCTCATTAGTCCTTTCATTATTTTGCTGATTGTTATACACAGTTTTTTTAACATTTTCTCTATAAATTGCACGCGTGCAATGCTAAAACAAACGCGCTATGTACTTTTATTAGAAGCACAAATAATACCTTCAATTCTTACGAAGTTTTAACAACAAAAATATTATGATGATGAGCCACAAATTACTCAAATTTCTACTCAATCGAGTATCTCTCGACCAGTAATCAGAAAACAATAATGATTATAAAAACACAAAAAAATGCAGAGCTACTGTGATTAAGAAAACTGTAGCTCAAATTTAATGATAATCAGTGCTATAAGATTAACACACTAGCAACCAAACAATTTAATAACAAGGGACGGCATTTTCGTGTTTTAGAAACGGCAGTACTGTTTTACTAAATTTTCAGTTTACTTCCGTGAGATATATCTGATAAGATATCTAATTCATGTTTGAGAAATCTGGTAATGTACCAGTAGTGTACATTTTTAGGCGTCAACCCCATTAAAAACAATTTTGCTGGCAAACTTACAAATTTGATTTTTTTAAGCGGTGTACATTTTTAGGCATTAAACTCATTACGAAAACTTTTGAGGGCAATATTACAAATTTGATTTTTTAAGACACAGAGATCTAAATTAAACTGCTGGAATATTGTAACAGAAAACATTTTCCCAAATATTCCAGTGGTTCAGGGTAACAGGGAGTTAATAACAACAATTAGAATTTTTAATTCTCATTTGCACCAGCTTTGCTGCAACGCCGACGAAACCGCTATTCCTCTTTCAGCTTCCGTACTGAAATCCAGTGAACTTTATGTTTAAACTTTATCAAGCCGCCTTAATAAGCTCGGCCAATTTCTAACAAATCTTCACTTTGCCTTGTTAAGTTGCTAACACACACTAAATCTGAACGAAGTATGACAGAGCAAAATAATGCTCAACAAATGACTTCTGCCTATTATGATGACAGACAATATGGCTGCTAACAGCATTTACATGGCAAAACAACTGTAAGCACATCGAAAAATTGCAAAGATTTTACACTGCTACAAAAATTTCCTAACTCGATATCATGTACAAATGTGTTTGTTCACTTATTAGTACAATGTTATTGAATTATTTCCAAGCATGTGAAACTGACTCGCAAACGTGCCTGCTTTGTGCATATACACGGAATTCTTTTACAGATTCTAGCCCTAAATTAACCATGTAACAGTCATCTACCAAACAGCCTGATCCTGGTTTGTTATTACAAAAAAAAAGATAGAAAAAATTCTGCATGAAAAGTTTGACAGCAAATTGTAACCCTCTCACATTGGCCACACGAAAATGTTCTTGTTAATACACCGTCACCTCTGATAACATAACCGAAGAATAACTTGATCTTTTTAATAGTCAAAACCAGTGGCGGCTTGTTTATAGGCACAGTGAAACTGCAGCGCCCCCTATATTAGCAATAACGTTCAATATGACGAGTGTTTTTTACACCTGTACATACTTGTAAATCCGTGTGCGGAACCAGAGCACGTGAGGGAACTGTGTGCTTTATAGTTCCAGCAACCCGGTGTTTGGCTGTGCACATGTCCGAGATAAGAAGCTGCATGCTAAGTAAAGAGAGCACTGCTGCTCAAGCAGCGCCACAGTTCAAGCAACGCGATGTTTGGCTGTTGTGCGCATGCGGCTATATGCACATGTCCGAGATAAGAAGGTGCATGCTAAGGAGAGAGTGCTCAGCCAGCGCCGACACTCTAATGCAAGTACAGTGGACTCTCGTTACAAGAATCACACGTATAAGAATCAGCTCGATATAAGAATCAAAATCGCGTTTCCCGAATTGAATCTGTATTTTCCTAGTGAAAATCTGCTCGTATAAGAATCACCCTTCTTTCGATAGTAGAATCAATTTTGGCGCCAACTCCATTGTCTCTCATGCCCTGCTTACATGGTTCTGCGCAGTGGGCGTGGCGGACACCACAGAGATTTCAAATTTGTTTGTTTTATGACAAAAATTATGTGCATTAAAAAAATTTTAAGGCAATTCTGGCATCATGAAATATTTACCCAACCATGAAATAAAAACATTAGTCTAGCAATTTTTAGGTTCTTTTTAGTCCAGAAAAACATTATGCTGTTTCATGTCGTTTCTAGCGTAATTTCGGGAAATAAATAATTTTTACGTGCATAAAATTTTTTAAAGCAATTCTGGGTCATGCTCGTTATAAGAATCACTTTGCCTTCTCCCGAGGTGATTCTTATAACGAGAGTCCACTGTAGTGCTTCTTTTTGACTCAGAGTGTGTTATGCTTAAAAACCATGTACCATATTCTTGAATGTGCCAAAGTGCAGAATTAGACGATTATCATGTTTCCAGCTATTCTATTTAATTCATAGTTTTTCGGTTTTTTATTTTACAGAAAATTTAATCATGGCCTCCTTGCAACCCCAAGAAACAAGAAATACACAATATTAAAACAATAGTAAACATTTTCCGAAGCACCACCCCCTCTAATCTTAGCTGCAAGCCGCCACTGGTCCTGGGCAAAAATCGAAAAAAATTCACTGCAGATTAGATTAACAAACTGAACGATCAGATGTCGTGCTTAGCTGCAAAATTGTAGCAACAAAAACTTTATTTTCTGTAGATGTTAACAAATGTGTAAAACTCTAAAACAAGTGCAAAACTAGAACAGGATTTGAAAAATAAAGGTCAGAAAAATAAGCCTGATGTGCATACAATAACGAAAGACCCGATTAAATGAAACGTAGCACAAATTACTGGTTTTAAATGATTCTATTCAAACACTCGATTAAACAGTAATCTGGCATACCATATCATGGTCAAGCAGCAGAAATTTGTTCACTTTGCTGAGTATTCACCCAAGCAAGAATTCAAATCGGCTAAAATTAAACCAAATCATAGTGACGACAACACAAGAACTAAGCCTTTGAATTTACAATTCGTACAGATTCAGATTAAAGTTAGATGAGCACGGGAAAGCAGTGGTTTTAGTGGCCAAGTGGTCATTCATACAGACAACTGTATTCAAATGGTTATTTATCTATCGCTGATAATTAAATATTCATCACACACACAGAGCATTACAATGGTGAACACAAAAGACCGATGTGCGAGCATTTATACAATTGCTTGCGTCAGACAACGGGTCCAGCCACTGGACATTCGTTGACCAAAAAATCTACATCACTATGCCTGTACACAAACAGCAGAGCACCTGGAAGCATAAGTAATTATCATTTTAAACATTATAAGGTACAGGCTATATACATACAAAATTATACATGTTTTCCAAAAAAAAACAGTAATAATATAGTAAATGCCCAGCTATAACTCACTTTTGTTTGTCCATAATTGCACTTTTGGTTAAGTGTAGTGAAACATATTACATTCTTAGCTGAAATTTCGGATAATTCTCAGTAGCATATTTCCGAGCTTTTACTAGTATTTATCCAATTTAGCTTTTCTTTTCTTCTAGACGTCAAAAACCACTAAATAATCTTGGCTAAATTAGTTCAAACAAGGCAAAATTTTTGTTTACGTAACAGCTTGTGATATACTTTTACCAGCAATGAGGCGTATCTTCAGTGCTGACGCCTGTGATGTTTTAGTGTCTCCAGGCCCAGTCAACCGAAATATCAAACCATGTTAGAATTTACTTGAGCAAAATGACAACAATCACGAACAAAAAAGTACTCGGTGAGAGTTTTCTAGATTTGGGCAAGTGTGGCAAAGACGGAAGATTTGATGACACTGCTAATGAAACTACTACTACATTCTTGAAAGAAATGAAGACGAATAAATGGAGAAGAACAAAAAAGTTGCCCGAGAGAGCGCCTGAGAAGGACACTAAGGAGATCTCAAACAGGGCACAAATGAATGCAGGGGTGATGAATTTATGAGGAGATACAACCGAAATCTAGGAAACCGACACCGAAAAGAAACGGAACCGAAACATTTTTGCAAAACTAAATCTGAAAAGAAGAAAATTCTAAAATACATAAAGTATTTTGTTTTTGTTTAGTTTGATTTGATGTGATGCAAAATTACTGATAAAAAATTCTAATACGAAAAAGACAAGAGAGTTTTATAGTGTAGAATCTCCAATCTGATGGAGCGGCTTGCCTTTGAAAATGTGCTATAATGTTTTTTTTAAACATTTAGGTATCCTAAATGAATGTTTAAAGATCACAATGCTTCATTCAAAAAAACAAATTTTATTTTGTAGATATTTTGTTGCCTATATTTCATAAATTATTAAATTAAACTTGTGATTTTGCTCAAGTAAATTCAAACGTGGTTTGATATTTCGGTTGACTGGGCCTGGAGACACTAAAACATCACAGTCGTCAGGACTGAAGATACGCCTCATTGCTGGTAAAAGCATATCACAAGCTGTTACGTAAACGAAAATTTTGCCTTGTTTGAACTAATTTAGCCAAGATTTTTTAGTGGTTTTTGACGTCTAGAAGAAAAGAAAAGCTAAATTGGATAAATACTAGTAAAAGCTCGGAAATATGCTACTGAGAATTATCCGAAGTTTCAGCTAAGAATGTAATAAATTTCACTACACTTAACCGAAAGTGCAATTATGGACAAACCGAAACAAAAATTTTGTTTCTGTAACATCCCTGGATCTAACGCGTCCTAGAGAAGGAAGGTGAAAATGACCGTGACAAAGTGATGGGATGGACACAGGACAGAAGAACAGCCAGGGGTAGACCAAGAACAAACATGGAGAAGGAAAGTGGAGTTATGCAGGATGGAGAAGTTGGAGTGAGGTCAAGGCAGCAGCAATTCACAGAAGGGTTTGGAGGAGAACACAAAGCACGTGCCAAGAGTTTACACAGCCTGGGACTAACTAATAACTGAAATAATAACTAATTACCTAGCAGCAACTCCTTGAAGAATGACCGGACGACTGCGATACATCAACTTTCGGGTTATTCGTTGACATATCTCTGAAAGGCGTCTGCAAAATACGCGGATTAAATAAATTTGTGAGAATAATAATATGTATTTTCCCATTGCTTTACAAAATGATTGACAATATATGGCCGGTATAACACTGTGCATATTTGGCACTCAGTACTGGCCAGTATCAATAACCGATCACTGGTACTGGCCAGTATCAATAATCGATCACCAGTATCAATAGCCGATCACTGAAACTTAGTTGCTTTTAAGCAGGATATCTTCATTAACCAGCCATATTTTTCAGGACATTTTTGTTCATTTACTACATTTACGACTTACTGCACAAATTTTCTTCCTTTTGTTTTTTTTTCTTGTGCATTCATGATTTAACTACATCTTGTTCAGTTGTTGTTTTAATATTTAACTGCATTATTTGCTTGCTTTTTTTCCATTGGTATAATTATAATATCACTGCATTGCATTTTGTTTATTTGCTACACTTAAGATCTAACTACATATTATTCACTTAACCATGTAGTCTGCCGTGCTTTATACTATTCCTAAGTTATATAGGGGTGGCTAACTCGATGACCTCCTGATCTTTTGCCACCCCATCTTTACACACTTTACATAATTCGTTGTATTTGCGCTATAAATATTATATCGGAGATAAATAAACCTTTTGAATTGAAGTGAATTAAGTTTAATTAATCGAAAAACTATTGTCCGAGAACAGTGACATAAAAAACATTATCGTTTGCATTACTATATGTACGTCATTACAAACACTTTACAGCTGAATCAGTATTCATTTCAAATTGATAAGAAAAAATACAACAGCTGAGTTTATGCTTGGCAAATAACAAAAACTCATTCAGCAATAAGCGAATAAACGACACGCAAATTTGCAGAAATTGTTGCTGGTCTATAAATTTACAGCATGCTAACTAAACCATAAACAAATAAACTATAAACCATAAACAAAATTTAATGTTGTTTCACCTTATTTAAAATTGCTTGGGCTAAATCCAGGAAAGCTTTTTCTATGTTGATTCCGTCCTTTGCGCTGGTCTCTAAGAACGGAATGCCATGCTCCCGTGCAATCTGTGAATTGAAACAAGAGAATCGTTAAATGCACGAAACAGGCAGCCAAAATACAGTAGGTTGTAAATATGTCAATACAACAGCGGTTAAGTATGAAGAACTTAGGCTCAAGAAATCAATTAAGTGCTTGATTTTGTTCGCAAATTGCTGGGATTATGTCAAAGGAAATTCTAAGAAAATCAGTTATCACTGACTACTGAGCAAATCAGTTATGACTGATTACTGAGCAAATCAGTTGTTACCGACTACTGAGCAAATCAGTTATGACTGATTACTGAGCAAATCAGTTGTTACCGACTACTGAGCAAATCAGTTATTACTGACTACTGAGCAAATCAGTTATCACTGACTACTGAGCAAATCAGTTATGACTGATTACTGAGCAAATCAGTTGTTACTGACTACTGAGCAAATCAGTTATCATTGACTACTGAGCAAATCAGTTATCACCGACTACTGAGCAAATCAGTTATTACTGAATACTGAGCAAATCAGTTATCACTGACTACTGAGCAAATCAGTTATCACTGACTACTGAGCAAATCAGTTATCACTGACTACTGAGCAAATCAGTTATGACTGACTACTGAGCAAATCAGCTATTACTGACTACTGAGCAAATCAGTTATGACTGATTACTGAGCAAATCAGTTATGACTGATTACTGAGCAAATCAATTGTTACTGACTACTGAGCAAATCAGTTATTACTGAATACTGAGCAAATCAGTTATTACTGACTACTGAGCAAATCAGTTATTACTGACTACTGAGCAAATCAGTTATCACTTAAATTGATTATTTTCTGGACAATATTTTCCCCCCAGGTACAATGATAAATACTGTGGAAATTATTTGTACATCAGTACACTTTTAACTGTGTCCATGTTGTTAATCTAATCACTCCGACACAAAGCTGATGATCACACAGGACAAGGGGTTACGTACAGTATAATTAAGTCAAATGAAAATATGGGGTCACGCCCAGAAAACTGGAAATCATATAACTAATTTACTGGTGAAAGGAGGTATGTGGTCCCGACGATGTAATTTTAGAATTGGGTGAGGTGGTAGAATTTATTGGAAATTAATTTTCTAGAAGTCACATGGACAGATAAGAAACTGACAGAGAAAAATGGATCTTAGAAGCATTTTGAGTACTATAATGTGAGCTTTTATGTACATAAAGAATTAGAAGTATGCAAACACTGACAGGTGCAAAAGTGACACGTGCACAGTGTATACAGAACACGTAGGCAAGGTTTTTCACTCGGACACTGCAAACAGACTTAGAACAATGTCTACAAGTGAATATATCACAAAATTGGGATGGCAACATTTTTATAGTACTACTTAAAGAAAATTTTCCTCACTAGACTAAACGTTTTCACGCAGTTTTATGAATTTTTAACTCAAGCAAAATAAAAATATATTTTAACTTGTAAACATCTAGTTTTATAGTAAACATGAGTGATATGTCTCCTCAACCATCCATTCAAACTCACAAACAGACCAACGGTGACAACAGCAGTAAAGTCAGGGTTTCAGCCAACGTCGGAAAATGTCTAGGTACAACAGTCCCCAAATTAGGCTTCAAAACCTGCGCAAGTGCTCGCCATTGTTGCCGAGAAGTCACTAGCTTCGCTGCAAAAATTCGAAAATGTTTAAAATTTGTTGCCAAACTCACTACTTCATTGTTGCAGGGTTGTCTGAACATGCGCAAAGATGTCGTCAACTATTCACGATATTCTTCAACAATTTTATAACCCACAAAAAGTTCGAGAACACTTTAGACGCTTTTGAGAACGCTGCGACGACTTCGCGGCTATTTTTCAACATTTTGGACACACTTTGCAAAAAAAGTGGTTGTCCCGCATTTCTTTCTGCAAAACTCCGCAAAACTGTAGAGAAATGATCGCAATACACTCGCGCAAATGTCGTAGCACAGTTGTCTTGTCACATCAGCATTGCAAAAGCCACCAAACATGAGCAAGTGTGTCCAAAACTCTCTTCACACGCATTTCATGAGACATTCTTGCGATTTCTGCGCGAAAGAAGCCACAATTCGCAAAAAGAGGAGAAAAAGAAAATTTCGCAGAATTATTTAGAACTTCATATAAATGGTCTACAATTTGGACGACAAAACACATTCTCGTGAATTTTTTGGCGATTGTTGGACAAGAGCTGCACTCCCTAGAAACCCTGGCTTAAAGGATGACAGGATGATTTTTCATATACTACACCATTTTTAAGTCTGATGAACAGTATACATTTCATCACAATTAGTACTGCAAAAGCGTTTCTGATAATTAAATAGTAGATTAAAAACTTAATTAACATCGTGCAAGCCCAACTATTGATGCCATCACAAACTGACAATTTTCAACAGCAAAAATATTCCATGAGCATGTTGCACGTGTTTGTGAAAGTGAAAATTGAGGTACAGTGCTACTGTAAGATACTCAGTGCGTTGCACTATAACTAGGAAAGTTCTAAGATATATTCTTCGAATTTCAAATTTACCGCTGTGCTCGCGCATGAGCTGTCGAACGTGTGCAGTTCGTCACAGACTAACACATCTGAACTGAGAAGTGTAGCGCCTGCTTTTTGTGCAATACGTTTCTGAAATGCAGCCACTAGTTCCCGTCTAACTAGAAAATGGCGAAATGCATGTAACAGCGAAGAACTAGTGACGCGAACGTGAAACTGTTGTTTGAATGGTAATGATTCTTCCACGTAAAGCAGTTTTGAAAAAAATAGTATGTTTCCTTTCAATACTTTAAAGAGTAGATTGCTTTGACCTACAGGTTATGATTGGGTCTGGTTTTGCTTTGCGAGAAACTTTTTACAATACTTACGGCTTCACCTCTCTCCTTGCTGACCATCCTCTTATCCTCCATGTCGCACTTATTACCCAGAATCATCTTCTCAACATCTTCATTAGCATGCTGGAATCAGATTCACTGTCATTAATTATGTATTAATTATACATACTACATTAGTTGTGTATTAATACATAATACATATATTGTGTATTAATACATAACACATATATTGCGTATTAATACATAATACATAAATTGTGTAATAATACATAATACATAAATTGTGTATTAATACGTAATACATAAATTGTGTATTAATACGTAATACATAAATTGTGTATTAATGCATAAAACATATATTGTGTATTAATACACAATACATAAATTGTGTATTAATACGTAATACATAAATTGTTTATTAATACATAATACATAAATTGTGTATTGATACATAATACATAAATTGTGTATTACTACATAAAACATATATTGTGTATTAATAAACAATACATAAATTGTGTATTAATACACAATACATAAATTGTGTATTAATACACAATACATAAATTGTGTATTAATACATAATACATAAATTGTGCATTAATACATAATACATAAATTGTGTATTAATACATAATACATAAATTGTGTATTAATACATAATACATAAATTGTGTATTAATAATAATAAATAATTTAGTAATACATATAATACACATAAACCAAAAACACCTGCTCATCAGAGAGTTCGAGTTTAAGTTTACTGATCTCTGTAGCATGCTGTTCATATCTATACGCTTTAGAATGCTTTACTATAGTTACAATTCAAGTAATACATACTAAGATAATAAATTTAGGTAAAATTATAAAATGTATGAAATACATCAAGGAAATAAAACCATTAAACCGTTCAAAATTAGATTTGAAAAATCAAAAACTTGCATTATGAAGTTAAGAAATCTCTTGTCTAGCTAAAGAAGCCCTTTTAACTTCCATGTCAACTATTGTTTTTAGCTGACCTTGAAAGGCAGGGAAAGGGGAGGTCAAGCTCAGAGTAATTCGTCTGGTCTACCCATTCATCTGTGTATTTGTCTATCTAACTCAAATGCTGTACAAGCGGCTGAAATTTTACTGGCACAGGTATCTGACCATAATCTGGGCTTTCCATTTCATGATGGCTAACATCTCAGAGCCAAACTCTTTATGCATTCCACAAGAGCTCACAAAGCAAAATTAGAAATATTCTCAGTTTGATAAAAATCAGCGCTGAAACCTACGGCCGTTGAAATACATTAAAAATCTCGAGTCGCAGAATTTCATCAGATAATCCACCTAGCAGCATTTGTCAGAATTAGTGGCAACGGCGACTTAAGAAGGCTTACAGCTGCTGGAGAGGCATAAATGAAAAGTGACAGGAATTTGCCATGTTGTCTTTGTACTTCACTCAGCCTCGCTTAAATACAGTCTATTAAATGATTGAGGGTAAATGTTTGTTATTTCGTTTTCTAGTAGTTGCTGGAACATTTCATACAGTTTCACCACTTGTCAAATTGGATTAGGATATAATACATACACGGTATCTCCAAAACTAAGCCTTTTGGAACCATATACCACCACTGAAGCGGTATACAACAAATACCATAATGACACAAATAAGCACATGCATCCTTTCATTCTTTAAAACCAGAAAAACTTTGCTTACTTACTTGCTTAGGCATCACTTCACATTAATTAAATCGGTTTCACATCATAAGGGGCGTAGGAATTTTTTTAATTCTTGCACAACGGCCGCTATCATTCTTGTCATATGCATTTTGAAGCACAAGTACAGACGTACCCAAGAGACATCATTTGTGGCTAAATTTCAGTGCCATTAGAATGTCCTTACAGAAGTAATTGCATAACAGGTCATTTGTAAAATGCATAGATCTAAAGACGAACATATAACACGCGAAGTACCGGCTAAATTTGAAAACCAGAAGTCCAGAATTAAATAGTTTTTACACCTAACAATGCATGCAATTGCTAAATTAAAAAGAAGGCCTAATTATTTGACCCAATTTTTACTTCTGCAACGTGATCTACGAAAATTGACACAAGCTTCATAAAGAAATTATTTACCAAAGACCTCATAGATTACGAATTAAGGACTATTGTGTAAAAACTTATATAAATAACCCATAAAGACGTTGGCGCTAGCTAATTTTACAGGTCATGTTCAGGGATGAGAATGACAAAATGCAAAAAACTCTGAAACAGGCCGGGGGTTTGGGGGCCGCGTAGCAACAAATTGCAATTTTGTGACCATAGAGAACCTCTAAGTGCACTTAAAATATCAGTTACCTTGTTTCATGCATAATTTAAAATACCCAACTATCAAGGATACATGATACCTAATTGTCTCAAAAATGCCTAAGTACTGGCCGCTTCTATGCAAAAGTATATAAAAACTGTCTGCAATTGACTCAAATAAACTGCGCACAATTGATTTTATATTTTTATACATAGAGATATACACGTGGTTACACTGATGTAAACAAAGAGACGGCCTGCCACCTAGCGGTCAGCTTGTGAAATAATGTACTGGGTCCGTAAAAATTTTCTCAACGAATTTACAAAAATGGCGCTACTGGTCTTCCAAAAACTCGGTATTCCGTGTCCGCGGAAAATTCTCATCCCTGCATGTTTATGATGAACATCCTGCAAAACGAAAAGACAAATACAGGTTCACATCCACTAGTGTTACTAACCTCGTCTATATTTCGTAGCCATTTGGCAATGTTGTCAAACGTTTTTGGCTGCGTGATGTCATAAACCAACATGATTCCCATAGCTCCTCGATAGTAAGATGTGGTGATTGTGTGGAAGCGTTCTTGACCGGCGGTATCCCTTTAAGAAACAAAAACAGATAAGATAATATTTCTGCATTTAAATAACTACCTAATCTAATTGTATATTTTAATCAGAAGATGGAACATAGCAGCTTCTAGTTCAATGTTGAAATGTGAACATAATAAATAATTTTTTAATATCACTATATGTTACATAAAACCATGTGAATCCTTTTAATATAAACTATAATTGTATTTTAGTACTGTTACGGTTATATTATAATACATTGTACAGGTTTATAATTTTAGATATATTCTATTACACATTCACACACACATATATATATATCTGATTGGATTTTGATGATTCATATTTACATTCATTTATACCAGGGGTGTGCAAATTGCGGCCCGCGTGCCACTTGCGGCCCACCGAGAGAATTTGTGCGGCCCGCAAAGAGATTTGTCAACCTAATGAAAGTGCGGCCAGGGCGATTAATTGAGTGTATCCAGCTGAAGTCCGTGCCACGATCCCAAAGATAGTGCGGGCGGATGCCATTAACCCTTACAAGACGGTTGTAGCTTAATGTCACCGTACTACACAGACTGTGTGATACACATTACTAATATGCATTGTAATGAAATTACCACTATCTGCCCCGAAAGTAGAAATATATGGTTTGTAATATAAATTTTAATAACTTCTAAAATAGTTTCTTGAGTGTAGTAGTAATGATGTACGCAGGTCGGACGCAAAAAAATCGTTATTAGGCCTTTCTCTATTTGGCTCCTTGATCAAACTGCGTGTGGCCCGCAGGAGTTGCGGGAAAGTTTAATGTGGCCTGGCTAGTCAGATAATTTGCACACCTCTGATTTATACTGTGTGGTATTTATGAAATTCAAAAAGTAGCATACCATATTTGCAACTTTATCTTCTTTCCATGCAAATCGACAGTCTTTATTTTGAAATCAATTCCTGGAAAAAAAGGATTTTTTAAGAGTCATAAATAGAGAACAATTCAACAGTAAAATTCCAAAAAACAGATGAAAACAAAGACAACATTTATTTACCGTCGCTCACTTAATGTCTATTTAGTGACTTACGCTTACATCAATACAGGTAAGGAAGCGACACGCAAATAACATTTAGAGTATATGTCCTAGCGTTGGCGGCAACTAGTATCGAACTCGAGACTGCATGGTTGCAGTCCGAAATCTAAACCACTCGGCCACACAACCCAGGACTGCTACAAAGTAACACTCGAGTATCAGTCCGATTACTGACAACAGAAATTAATTCTCATTTTTTTGAAATACGTCAGAAAAAATTTCTGAAATATTTCTGAAGGACATCAATTTGTTCCACACACAATCTGAGTTAACATGCTTCATTCACGCAATTATTCAATTCCTTCAAATATCGAAACTGTATTAAGATTTCTCAACTCCATCTTAAGCTTTATTGATTTTTTTGACACTTTCACGCAGCTGTGAATCACACTTTGTGAGTAGCTTTAAAATAGGTTTACCTTTTACAGTAACTTTACCTAATCATTTAGTATTCTTTACTTGTTGAATTTCTAATTGCGTTCTGATTTAACAAAATAAACGGGCTGTGATTGCGCACTTTGCAAAGCAAAACTAACCTTACCAGCCTGTAATTAGCTCGGCAAATGCTTTCTAGAGGGCATTGTTAATTAACGTCAATACCCCATCTATAGTAGTAGGAGTGCCAGCAGTTGCTTGCAATACAAATGAGCAAAGTAAGGAAGCCAATATCGATTCCCATTAAGCATATGTACTTCAGCGTACCTCAAAACTCAAAAGACACAATAGTTTTGAAGACAGGTTTCTGCGCTGAGATCACACAAAACACGGTGCGTTAAATATAGGCCTATAGTTTGCCATGATACAACTAGGAGTCTAACAGACTGTTTGCTAAATGTAGGTTAAACTCCACGTCATACCAAAATAGATTACCAATACTCAAATTGGAATCTCGTAGAATTAAGACGCATTTATAATGATCTAACTATGTGCTATAGCATAATTCATGATGACACATCAATCTCTTTTTTAACTTTGCACCACTTGCAAATATTACAAGGGGCCACCGTTTAAAATTACAAGTGAAAAAGGTTCACTTAATTGCTTTCAACATTTCTTCAGCAACAGATCTGTAAGTTTATGGAATAAACTACCACCATATGTGAATGATGCTCCAACTGTAAATGCTGGCAACAGAAAATTATTTAGAAAACGGCTATGTCATGTTGATTTTAGTAACTTTTTACTTTTTAACAGACACTTGTAAGCAGCTATTTTAGTTCTTTGTGTTTTTACCGTAATCTTCTACTTATATAATTATCATCGCTTTGCTTTAATTTGCACCGTTTTTGTAGTAGTCCTTTATTATTATTTTTATCTCACGTTTCAACTGCCTTATCACTTATGTATTGTACTCTGAAGATTGCGCAATAAAAAAGTAAATTACAAATTACATTAGTGAGTAGAGAGAGAAATTTGAATCTTTTCTGGTGACTCACCCGATGAGTCTTTCCCTTAGGTGGTAATTCTGTACGTGTGCCGCTGTATGATTTGCAATTGTTTGTCTGCTTTTGTTGTTTGTGTGCGGTGTTGTTGATTGTATGATTTCCAATTGTGTGTCTCTTTTTGTACGTGTGTTTGTGCCGTTGTAGTTTGTATGATTTCCAATTGTTTGTCTGCTTTTGTTGTTTGTGTGTGGTGTTGTTGATTGTATGATTTGCAGTTGTTTGTCTGTTCTTATTGTTTGTTGTAGATTGTATGATTTGCAGTTGTTTGTCGGTTTTTGTTGTTGTTTGTGTGTGGTGTTGATGTCATTTGAGTTTAATTATTGCTGTAACAACTTTTTGAACTTCTAAAAGAAAGATATACTTCTTGGTACCTCATAATAATTCTTTGCACATTTAAAAATAGATCAAATTTTATTATTTTGAGTCGTTCCTAATAATCACACCTATTCCTACAATACAGTAAACACCACGTAACTCAAAATCGCAGAACTCAAAATTTTGCCTAAAAAATTATGGTCCATTTGATCAAAAATGCAATTTATTCTCTAGAAAATAAATTCAAATAAATGAAAATTCAGAAAAAAAATTCTAAATAAAGAAAAAAATAAGACAACTCAAAAACAGTATCAGCTTCAGGGAAAATTCGGACGTTTTACAAGTCGCCCCCCCCCGGTCATTTTCTCCGGGACTGGTGTGTTTCGTGTCGTGTGCGTGTCCTTTTGTAACATAGCAAAATCGTGTTTCACTACATAATTTGTTATCCTTTATGTAACTGTCATCAAATCTCGTCACTGTAGTAAGCTAGTAAGCTAATAAGCTCCCACTTCTTGAAAACCCCAGTATGAATAACATAACACTAAATTTAAGAAAAATCAGAACGAACAATCAATATGGAAAGAATTCCATTACTAAGCAAGCAATACAACTTTGGAATTCATTACCAACATCGCTAAAACACAGCAGCTCTTTATCAATATTCAAGTCTAAATTTAAAAAAAAACATTTAATGACTCGTTTTGAATATCCGACATACGAACACGATGATACTTACTCAAATCATAATTTCATTTTTCCTAGACCTTACTAAACTAGTTTATATTTTATTTTTGAATTTCTAGTTGCACTTATAGTTTAGCTTGCACCAGACGCATTTGCCCAGAACAGTGTATGTTTTTTGTATAAACTAACACTGACTGTCTGTCTTTTATTATGATGGCCAATGTTTTTAAAAAGGTAAATAAAGATTTTACTACTAATGCTACAAAGCTAATTATATACAGCACACACTCGCTGCTAAAGCGAGAACTATTTCCACACAATGGAAACTCCTCCAAGTTGTGAATAAGACGATGAGTCATCAAGCGGAGAATTCCTCGCAAACACGGCGGGGCGATATTTGCAACTCTGTACACGCTGTAACGAGCCACGTGTCAAACTACCAAACAGTAGTCAGTCGTAACGTGGTTCACACCCACATCATTAACGTAACTCAGCATTATATGAGTCATAATATCTACAGTTTTGAGGTGTAAGCAGGAGTTTAAAGTAAACACGTTATTAGTAAAATAAAAGCAATGGCAATAAATAGCATTACTGTCCAAATCAAGTGCACACTTATTGCACATTTTCAACCGTTTTCCACTTTATAGTCTGACTAAAAGGTCAGAGAAAGTTCACCAGTTGCATTACCTCTACTTACTGTATTTCAAAGTCATTTGTGGAACCAGAGGTTAATGATTCTGTCTAATTTTACTAACTGCATGGACCATTATGGAAACACAGTTTTGATGCATTTACGAAAAAAATTGCTATCTGCCTGTCATGTATTGTATAATGAATCTACTACACGTATAGCTGTAAAAATTTGGTTTAAACAGAATTTATTGAAGATATATATGACTAGGTTTAAAACAGACAGTTTTACAACTGCTATACGTTCTCCGTTAGTGGCAGCGAAAGCTAGGCAGATGCAGAACAATGGTGACCACAATGTACAAAAAATGTTGCAATAATTATGAAAATTCCTTAAATATTGCTGTAAAAACTTGCTCAAATATGTAACAGATTAAAAGTAAACCAGAGCCTCTTTTAAGGGACAATGACTGGGTACCAGGGGGCCTAGGGGTTCTGCCCCCCCCCCCCCAGTTTTGTGGCGTTTTGGAAAACATGTTTAATTTTTCGTTCAGAAACGGCTATTTCTGGCTTATTCTGAGCTCCACGTTTCAATAAAGCGAAGCACATTAAACTTGCCATATGATACCATAAAACAACGGAAACTTACGAGAAATACAAGCATAGAGAGGATAGTTTTAGTTCTACTAACCCATCCTACCTGTTCTCCCCTTCAACTTCCCTCTAACCACTAATGCTTCCGGTTTTTTGTTTGCTTAACCCTTTCCACTCTTCTGTCAGAATGCACAAGGTCCTCTTTAATTCTGGCAGGTAAACGAAATGTTATTTACTATGTGTACTGTGTAGTAATCGGGTATTTCTTGGCTAAAATTTGTAAAAACATTTTGTTTGAAGTGGATGTAAAAACTGTATTATATTACATTACATAGATCTGTGCCGTACCGTTCCGTAACATTCATGAGCCACAAATGTTCATCACACCAGACGTCAGACGAGCGACCGCTAGGTACCTGTACTTCTTCAGCACAGGAACGAACACGAATTCGTTGCGTTTCCTACAGGGCCAGGCCAGGTCACTAGGTACCTATAGTTCCTCAACAATGAAGCGGACATATACTCATTGCATTTCCTACAGGGCCAGGCCAGAACAACTAGGTACCTATACTTCTTCAACACAGGAGTGAACATAAACTCATTGCGTTTCCTACAGGGCCAGGCCAGGTCACTAGGTACCTATACTTCTTCAACACAGGAGTGAACATAAACTCATTGCGTATCCTCCTACAGGGCCAGGTCAGGTCAGGTCACTAGAAACCTAACTTCTTCAACACAGGAGCGAACATAAACTCATTGCGTTTCCTACAGGGCCAGGCCAGGTCACTAGGTACCTATAGTTCCTCAACACAGGGGCGAACATAAACTCATTGCGTTTCTTACAGGACCAGGCCAGAACAACTAGGAACCTATAGTTCCTCAACAATGAAGCGAACATAAACTCATTGCATTTCCTACAGGGCCAGGCCAGAACAACTAGGTACCTATACTTCTTCAACACAGGAGCGAACATAAACTCATTGCGTTTCTTACAAGGTCAGGCCAGGTCACTAGGTACCTATACTTCTTCAACACAGGAGTGAACATTGCGTTTCCTAAATAGCCAGGGCCAAGCCAAGCCCAGGATCACTAGTTGTCCAAATCCATCAAAGGGGCTAAATTTATTTTTCGTTGAAACAACGTATCTGGGCAGATTTTCGCATCACTGATACCAATATTTCTTCTACCAAGGTACCAAACTTGGCACCCAGCCAACATGTTAAAAGCGGCTCAAAGGTAAATGCGTATTAAACATGAACACAGTCAGGGGATGTTTGTTAACAGAAGCAGGGAATCAATACTAATCAAGATCACACAAAGACTCACTCACATGGTGTCACATGAGAAGCTAATTTAGAAGCTGGTGGGTCCTTTGTACAACCCATCTTACACCTTTACTGTGATCAAAACAACGTAAGCATACAAAATTTGCGGCTGCAGTAAGATAGAACTAAGTCAGAAAATCTGCCACATTGTTAACAATGTCAAAGTCAGTAATTAAATTTGCAGACTAGGTGACTTTATAGTCTTTTCGCTAGCCCTTCTCTATATCTATCTATCTATCTATTGTAACCATCCTTCACCACCCATGTACTATAATGGTGTGGTTGTTGCGAGTGGAGCAGTGGGTTGGTGTGGTGTGGTGTGGGTGGTGTATTGTGAGTGGGGTGGTGGGTGGTTGCGTGTATGGTGTGTGGTGTGGTTCAGATTGTTGTTGTGAGTTTATACGCAAAATTGTTTTTGCAGGGTTTGGCTAGTTCTGTTATTAATTATGTTTTACTGATGTTCTAACGAGAAATATAAATAGAATTGAATTGAATATGGTTTCTATCACCCACAACACTTCATACATTTAAAAGCTAGAACAGGCTCAAAAACGCGAAAAGCCAACATAAGAGAAATTTCATCCAAACCAAAATGCGGTTGTGAAAAATTTACAAAGACACTTTTCATTAATATAGATAAAACTTCAGAGCAACTACCAATAATTAAAAATCTATATAAATCAATTAACTTTAATTTGCATATAATTTAAACACAATTGTTTTTTTGTAAAAATAAACACTGCAATGTTTAACGGTATTATTGTAGTGGTGGACGCAGGACTGGTTCATGACTTTCTGCGACCCATAGACTAATCAAATCATGAGGACCCCTCTCAGATAGAGTCACGCTTTAATTCGCCTGCACCCATTTTAAATATTTTCATTAATGATGTATTTTAGGAACATTTACGTAACTTGAAGTGAACTTGTTTGCAAATTGTTTAAACAAATGAAAATAGCTATTTTCCGTTTGTCAATAGAAGCATTCGTTAAGAAATACTACTACTTTACTATTTATTCCAAACCAAATCACCACTACATATCACCACACACCTCATACGCTACGAAAAACACATTTTTACCAAATGTTTCCAAAGCTTGAGGGCCCTAGGCTGCAGCCTATGCGAGCCTATAGGATAATCCGGAGCTTGGTGCATAGGCACGACAATTTTAATAAACTTTATTAAAGATTTAAGAAATTAAGAAACTATCGTAATCTTCAGTCAAGTGAAAGCAAAACATTTCACCTGCTGAATTTCACACCACGCCTATCAATTACGGGTAAAAGCTTTAAAAACAGCATCAACTCAAAGCCTTGACCGATTCATGATCTAATACTTCCAAATGTTAGTAAACTACACTAGCAAAGAACATTAATCTACCACATTTGCTAAACGGAACAAGTCTACTGACCACTAATGATTTTCCTTTTTCAATCTTCGAGGCGGATTTTAATTAATGTAAGACCCTGAGAAAATAACAGTGCAGGAAAACACCTTTCTAATCAATCACAACTGTCAATTTAAAAGATCTCTCATATTGCCACAAGGGTCGGAAAAAAAGAAAGCATCTAATGAATGAGGATTAAACGGAATTGGTCTGACATAACAAAGCTCTCATAAATACCAACTGATTTGCGATGTTATGTCAGAGCAGAAATCAGCCTTTGATAAAAAAAATTTGCGGAAGTTTTCTCATATTTCCTGGAAAAATAAACATTTGTAGACTCGGTGACGCAAATTCAGTGGAAGTATTGGAATCACTCCAATAACCAATCAGTTGAAAATGGTGCATCTAGCGATTAAACAGGCATACCCCACAATAGTGATGGGTGATTTTGAAATTTTGCAATTCGACTATAATCTTGTTCTTGTAATTCTATATCACGATTAATCTTTCGCGGCGATTTTTAGTGTTTTAGACAATATGATTGCACCGAGTAAGCATATAAACGTCTTCACAGCTTTTGTTGCTGTCTGCCATTTTCGTACTCGCAAACACGTGCACGCTTTTTCGCTAACTTATCTGTGACTATGTCACTACATGCGTCATCTGGCAACGAATTTGAAGCCCTCAGTTTGAAAAAGACAAAGAAATACGCGAGGATTCCGTTTACCTGTGCTAAAACACTTCTTTTTACTCAGTGTACGTTTTGCTCCAGATTAATTGAATTACTGTTCAATTGCCGATCATATCGATTTATACATGATTGTAATCACGATTAATGTATTAACGCCCATCACTACTACCCAAATTCTTGACGTGGCGTGAAGCCATTGGTTCTTTTCCACTGGCAACACCTGTGTTCAAATTTATTCTAACACCAAGTACTGTAGCTACAAAATCGATAATGACTCGACTGAGATTCATACATCTCATGCTACTATACATTTAACCCCCCGGGGAAAGTTTTTAAATACCTCACATAGCTCAGTCGCCTACGCGTGATAGGTGTTGTATACGCTCTGGTCAATTCACCAGCTATTCTGACATTAGAAGTACACTGTATTCTGCAATCTATTTGCAGTACGCGAGTTCTGTCTCTGCGGGATTCATTCATTCACTGTGATAAGCTCGGCAAAACAAAAACCACAGTTAAGCTTCCTCTCGACGGTATCAAGCATTATTGCAGTCTAGCTGGTCTTGTAAATCTTTTTTAATCCAGACAACTGTCTTTCTTTGTTCAAACACATTCATTTAAATATACAGAATTGTCAATGAAACAGCAAGCTGCTTAATTCAAGATTCTTCTGTTTAGGTATTAAAAAATTACTACCCACTCGCACCCACTACAAAGACAATTAAATTAAAGATACACTTAGAATTATAAAAAGAAAATTACTTACTTTTACACATAAGTAATGAAATAACTGATGTCCTTCGGACAGATTATCTTAGAACAAGAAAGAGCTTAAGAATATGCTACAAAAATGATACGACTAGCCAGGCACAACTTGAACAAGATAAACAATCCCACGCGAATTATTATAGTTAAATTTGCCATTTTGAGGACCCGTATTTCAAAAATAAGCAGACTGAGATAACTAACAGAGTTAGAGAAATCATTTGATCCACAAGTATAAGTATCTTCATTTATCCCCTTTTTACAGGAAGAAAAACACAGTGCATAAAACTATAATATGATGCAATGTAACAAATTATTATGATTATTAATTTATCTGAGATATGATATTAAACTGATTGGCGAAAGGGTGGCGAAGAACTAAAATTTATCAAAGTCAACCACCCTATAAGTAATGTTGCTATTAGTAATTAATTATGTGCACAATTATCAAGACGAAACTTTCAGAACTAGGTATGATAAATTTTTACATATAGAGCATTACTAAGTTGTTAAGTAAATAAAGGAATGGTTAGTGTACTAAGATTGAACAATGAAATTTGAGTTTAAAATTTAACATACATAACAAGCACATAAACACATAATAAATACATATAATGTTGACATGGTAAGAAAACATGGATCTCAGAATCCACAAACGAGGATCTTACATGTTTCAGTAACGGAGCAAGCATTAGTTTATAATGTCAACTGTCTTTAACAACATTAGCTGGTACAATATTATACAGATGTGAAGAAATGAAAGAACTAGTGATCTTATACACCAAAGCAGTATGGTACGGTCAGACAGTTTCGCGTGACTTCAGTATTTTAGCATATATATATCTAAGCTTATCTCATTTTATGTAGTCTGCACCTTATATTCAGTTTACCACGGTAAATCACAGCAAGCAGTTATTCAATTACAAACACAACCTACCTGTCGGTAGGAAGCACAAACAATTTAATGATTAGTTAGTTTTACAAATCAATATTTACTAAGATACTGTATGTAACAGGTGTGTAACAGGTATACATGAATTTACAATTAACAGATGAAACTTTCAATTGTTTTCAACTCACAACACCGAATTTAACTTACACTATTATAAAAGTTATATATCAGATTTCTTACAGATATTTTTCAATCATACCTATAGTTTTGGTGAGTGAATTTCTATTGCTAAACGAGTCTGTAGCAAATCTGAATAATGTACTTGTCTTCCCTACTGCAGAGTCACCTAGCAGCAGTATTTTGAAAACGGGGTAGCAATCTTTCATTATCTGTAGGCAACCGAATGACACCACTGAGACTGAGTATTAGCACAGCCACAATCCATTGCTGTCTATATACTGATCAGTAATCACAATACTATGTACGATGTATATAATCAAACAACTAATAAAATACCGTATGAAAACTGTCTAATGATATTATATTTATACATGCAAATGATAGTTTAATAAATGTATGTCGTTGTGGTGACATGTTTACAAATGCCAAAGTTTAAACAACATGGTTGGTCATCCAACAAGCAGTATGAAGCAACCGAGTGATGATTTGTTTGCAAATGATAAAGTCTACCTAAACAGGAATATTTGGGTGATAACAGCATAGCAGTTAGAAATTGGTTTTGCAAAAAAAGCCACTGACCACTGGCATCTAGTAAATCTGACACTATCGCTGGCACATTCGTAAATTTGCACATTTGCTCTGTGCACTATGTGCTAGTAAACGATACACAGAGAGTTTATTATCAAGTTTGCATGATTGTAGAAATGAAATTCTCAATTCAGATTAAAGAAAAAAAGTGCTCAAGAAGTCACTTTTCAGCAAATGACATTTCATGTATCACGACTTATTATAGATAGAACTAAAGTTTGTGAAAAAATGCCACAAACTGCCTTTTTTGTACAAAAGAATATTAAAGTAATATTCTTTAATAATATAGCAATATTGCGTAATATTGCTATACTTGATGCGAGTTGGTTAAATTCTCATACGTCTTCTAGAAGACAAGATGACAGGTTAAACCTGACAGCCTGGTAAAAATAATTAACCATGTATTGTACATTGTTTAACAAAATGAGGTTATAAGTTCATTCCATACATGTGTTATATATCCGAATTATATTAATACGGCTAAACACATGGTCTTTGAATATATAC
The DNA here is from genome assembly GCA_030141605.1 of Tubiluchus corallicola. Classification (NCBI taxonomy): domain Eukaryota; kingdom Metazoa; phylum Priapulida; class Priapulimorpha; order Priapulimorphida; family Tubiluchidae; genus Tubiluchus; species Tubiluchus corallicola. Next base: position 155,725 of record JAQGDQ010000060.1, read on the forward strand.
GTTAAAGTGTATGTGTATATACATATACACACACACGCGCGCGCGCGCACACACACACACACACACACATATATACATACACTTTAACGTATATTCAAAGACCATGTGTTTAGCCATATTAATATAATTCGGCTAATATATATAATATATAACACAATATATATACATACATACACACTCTCTCTCTCTCTCTATATATATATATATATATATATACATACACTAAAACGTATATACTTTAAAACATGAGAACAAAAGCAAATTGGACATTCAACTGTGACTCAAGTCTCCAAGTATGAATAACAAAGAGGCCTACCTTCAAATAAATGTATTTGTACAATGGCGGGTGCAGCGTTGGAGTTGCTTGCAACAATTTCAAGTAGGCGATATGCATGTGACCTTAATCTACTATATGAACGATTTAGTCAACAGGTAAGTGCAAACAAACAAAGAGAAAATTGTCCAGATCACCTAGCAGGTGCATAACGAGCTGCCATGACTCATGAATATAAACATTTATTGTGCTCACGAATCGAAACTTCTGTAATCATGATGAACTTACAAAAAGTTGGTCTAACATTCTGATTGAAATGCTACTTAAGAAGTTCAGATATATACGATTTATTGAATGATTATTAAGCCTGATATTTTCATGTTGCAATGCGTATTTGCAAAGAAAACCTTCAAATTAGATATTTTCATATCATACAAAATATATGTAGCCTTTTTAGTGGTGAAATTCAAAAAGTACTACTTGTAAAATCTACGAAAAATCTGAAATTATTTTTATTGATACATTCTCCTTCTTTATGCAGATTTAACTTACAGGACAAAACTTTCAAAAAAAGGTTAGTCTGCCCAGTTATAATAAACTCGGTTTCCGATGTTCAAGGCGTCATGAAATCTTCGCGAACTTAAAACAATATTTTTACAGCACAGCTACTCAGTTCCATCTGGTAATTCTGGTTAGCTGTGAATTAACCACGTGATTCTTGTGGCACGAAAAAAGTAATGTGGGATCACTTACTAAAAAATCAAGTGAGTGATTTTTAAAAATCACCACTAACATAAGTCATGCACATTCTTATTTCAACGGTTGACCTTCTATTTTACATCAACTGACTTTTATATTTCATTACGACAACAAAAGTGATGAAAAATCATTTAGTGAATTTGACTAATGAGTATGCAATCACCATAGTAGTAGTGAGATAGAGCTTAATGTTTAGCAAAGTGTATGATCGAAGTCTCTTCAAATCACACTGTGTACTGCAGCTCTGCCTTACTGAAGATCCTAAAATCAAAATCCGATGCTTAAAAGATTTTGCTTGGTGACATACCTAAAATCCTATTGAATGACGGTTGTACTCGATGCAAATAATAATAATAATGAAGCATGACTGGAATTGATTTCACTGCCAAAGATAATCCTCTTAGACAAAACACGGCTAAACACATTGTCTTTGAGTGAATCTAGTTCTACTTGCTTTGTCGTCTAGAAAGTAAGCAACCTGGGCAAATTTATGTTAAAGAACAGATGTAATCTTAATCGGCAAACAGCAAAACCAACAACAGGCTACATAAATATCATCATTATTAAATTTTAGAATTCTAGTAGCTTCCAATGTTACAGGTTTAAGGAATGTTTTCAGGTAGCGCATTGTCATAGACATAGAAGTGTCAAAAAACTATGAGCAGACATCACCATAAAACACTTTGCCACAAAAATAAATTAATGCAATTACTATGCTTTTAAGGAATAGAGGTCATTTGCATCAGGACGAATTGTGTTAGATTAAAGAATTAAAGTTTTCCAATATCGACGTGGCATAACATCATATGCACAATGAGCAATACAGATCATAGAAACAACCAAATTATAATGGTAATGTATTAATTTAAAATGTGTATATTACCAATTCAATCCATGACATTTGAGACATCACTTGATATTTAAATTTACCAAGCTATATGGGTAAATTTTTAACTGCTAACCCACTCGCCTGCATTTTCTACACACTACCTATAAGAAACCTTTCAAGCTAATGTTATAACCACTTAGTCAACAGTACTGTCTTTTCCGACTGGCCATCATGATTATATTAAATGCAGTTGTTACAATTTCTCTGGATCCACACGCAGACAACACCAGACTTTAATTTAAAAAATACTGGAAACCAGAGAAGTACTTCTTATCACTCAGTCACCCAGAGTTTCAAAATTCAAGGCTGCATGATGTTTGTCATAACATGCCGAAAATTCAGAAAATGTCTTACCTATTGTTGAGATAAATGATTTGTTAAATGATTCATCTGAAAATCTAAATAATATACACGTTTTTCCTACTCCGGAGTCCCCAATTAGTAATAATTTGAAGAGCAAATCATAAGTCTTTTTCGCCATCTTTATTACAGTTCGTGCGATTTACCCACTGGGATCAAAACATGAAACAATCTTCAGTTTTAGCGCTTCAAATAAAGGCACAGAATCACAGATGCAAACGTTGCTATATCGCAAATTCTCGCAAAAACCTCAATAATAAAGTGATCCTCCCTTGATGAGTAATTTATCACAAAACTATTTGAATTTTTTACATTTTCTACAACGTTCACTCACTCCACTAATGTCTAGACGTCATGTGACCGGATATAACATGTCGTCATCCGAATCGTAACGTCACGCCCGACATATTTCCGGTTGCCGTATTTCTCTTTATTTCATGAGAAATGATTAAAGAAATTTATCATTATTAATTTTGTTGTGGGAAAAATAAATTCTTTGTTTTTGTAAAACTCAGTATAAATTTCACTATCTCTATTTTACTGAACTATATCACTGCCTTTCACTTAAAACTCTTTGTTGAAAATAATTATTACTACAATTATTAGACCTATAATTACCGTAAACTTTTGTTTGCCCGCAATGTAGCTGCTTTTGTTTATTTATGCACTTACTTTTCATGCGAAATTAATAATAAAACAACTCCACAGTGAACTGAAAATCCACGTAATTAAAAAATTGATAAAGTTTACTTTCTGTTGCTCCACTCTAGCCGTTCTGTGACTGTGTCCAGTGATTCTTAGTTCCTCTCTCGAATTTTTACTTTCCGTACTTCTAACTTAATCTAATCATTATATGGTAACTTATTAAAAACCGATTTAACAGAAATAATAGCTTCTCGCCGTTAATTTCAATTGTGATTAAATGACATCCCTATATCATCATCAGCGATATCACCAAATAGAAAAAATGGCAGCTATGTCCTTTTCATTGTGATGTATTTACGTGTACTATTTTTACCTGCATTCATAATTTTTGGGCCCCTGCAAAAAGAAACCATCATTAGAATTTTCTGAACAGTGATTAGTATTAGTGCAAAAACAGTCGAAACTAACTAAGGGCTAATTTTTTGTGAATATGTTTTTTTTTATTTTGGCTAAAAGTGCACTTTTGATCTTAAGAACAAAAAGGGCGGGGACTCAATCCTCTTAGCCTTACCCCTGTGCACGTGTCTGCCCCACACCCATTGCAAACAAAATAATCCGCTCAATTGTCAAACTACAGAGCTGTAGGACACAGGTCTACGATACAATTAAGGTAGGCCAACCCGTTTTGAGGTGAACTCCTTGAAAGCCTCACTGTGATGACAAAAAGTAGTAGTCACTTGCGGAGTGCCACACCCATACCTACAAGGCTACGAGGTGCCGTGGTCGAAAATCACGTTTCTGATGAGGAGGCAAATTTCGTCACAAGTTCTTGGATAATTGACTATAACTGCTTGTAGTGTGTTATTTCTGTGTGTTAACAATGTAAATAAATACTCTTCAAAAATTTGTATTATCCATTCCATTTTTGTTTTTGTTCTTTTTCTTAAGCTGTACTTGTTTTTCTTGTTTTTTAGTTGTTTAATTTTTTTAATTCAGTCACTATGCTTGTCACTAAGAACTAATTTATGTTACAATCCTATACAGCTATATGAAAAAAGAAAGATTACTTCACAATGTTTATTCAAAATCTTTGAAAACATAATGCAATGTTTCCTTAACATAATGCTTCAATTTATTTACAAAACTAATCAGTTTGATGGCGTCTTCACAAACACTTGATAATTTGTCATGAACAACTGTATACCTGTATTCCCGTTACTGGCTAACATATAGGGACTCTATTGCAGACGTCTTCTTGCGCCATCTATTATGATTCATGTAAAATATATATTTGTTGCTCTCAATGATAACAAATTCACAGCAAAGGCAAAAACTGTAACTACGGTGTAACAACTCAAGCAATGTGGGAACAACAAAGGTGTCAGTGTTATTCTTTCATTTATTACAAAGTTATCCGAAGTGAAGCAAACTCAAATATCATTGTATAATTATAACAATATTAAAAATCTAAGGAAGCAATTCGGATTCAAATTTGGTTTGATTTTTTTCTGGTAAGCTAAGAAAAAGCACAACTATTTATTTCTACAATCATAATGTAAATTTAAAAAAAGCTTGTACGATTGGAATTTTATTAAAATATATGTAAACCATTGCATTTACACATTTGTAACAAGGTGGTTATAGAATGATGCAAACTAGGGGTGAACATCAAATGATCGAACAATCGAATTAGATTGAGTTTTTTTAATTCGAATTTGGTTTGAACCTAAAGCTATAGATTCGAGTAATTCAGCACATCAGCCACATATCATTAAAATGTTTGAGCAGCACGCAATTAGCACAATTTAGCCACAGTTTCTGTGCAAAATATATAATGAAATAATAGTGGTTTCACTGCAGAACAAAATTAAGTACTATGCACGATCTTTTTAAGTCCAATTTTTAATGTTATGTTGATTTGAAGTGAGATATTACATCTAAATATTGTTGTAAAAATAAATATACAATATAAAGTCTATAAGTTCTTGCAGCGGCCTAGCTACCTCTGCGGTCACAATTAAAAATATTTCACATATTGCGGTTGAAAATTTATGATGCGAGAATTTTGTTCTTTGTTTCTGAAATAATACAATGGTATTGGTAAAAAAGTCTTTTCACAGTTCCAGCGATTGACGATGATAGTGAAAAGATCAAAGATTAAGTGTACCAGACAACACATTTGTGTACACTTGACAACGCCTCGCAGCCCATGCTTATTGTAACAGTAACAGTTTTAACAGTTAGCTAGAACCTTACCTAGTTCATTTTTTTCTTGTTACCAAGCAAAATCCTGCCAGTAAATCACTCTTTGCACAGACTAGTGCATAATTAAGTAAAGTTCAAATAAAACAACTGATGTTACTGAACTGATGCCGGCAGATGGCTTTGCTTTACACACGTCACGTGACGATTGTAGTTAAGACAAGTTGCTGTGACACACTTAATCTTTGAACAACAGCAGCTGTGCATGCGGCGTGCGCACAACAAAACTGTGAAAAGGCTTATTATTCTAATCTCCATACTTGTTTGTTTTTAATATCGCATAACATGCTCTTGTAATTTCAGAACGATTGTTTACCTCATTACACACACTCCTAGAGCATCTATAATCACAATCAATCACATTTATATATTACTTAAGATTATGAATAATTCAATATGATTATTTGATTAAATATGATTAAATAATAAGTAGTTATCTGCTGTCATCAGTACTCTTTTCACTAAACAACAGGTTACTGATTGTGTATAAAGGCACACCTCATTGAAAAGTGCAATCAGAAATATAGTACAGAGAAAAACGTAATGCTCTTTATAGTCTCAAAGGTTATAATATTTATTCAGTAGCTTTTGCCCTAGCAGTCCTCATCAGTAGGGCTGAACATTCTCTACCAGAAAGCAAATTCGAATGTGTGACTTTTGAACTCGAATCAAACCAAACTTCAGTATTTCGAATTCGAACTGAGATTCAAAGATTTTCGAACAAGTTTTCGAACCACCAATAAAAGTTAGTCTTACAAAGATCATGCATATTACTCGATTTTGTTCTACAGTAAAACCACTTATAATTCGTTTAAAATTGTGCACAGAAATCACAGCTGAATTATGCTAATCGTATGATGTTTCAATCGTTTTAATGATAAGGAATGTATGTGAGTGAAGTGCTGAATTATGAGAATCTATAATTTTAGGTTTGAATCAAATTCAAACTAAAAAAAACTCGTTCGAATCAAATTCAAACGTTCAAACTCGAACGCTCGATGCTCGCCCCTACTCAACAGCTGAAAATAACAGATAAAATGTTAATGCAGCCATATTGGATTAACGTTCTTACATTGGTACACACTGTTTCATCTGTTTTTTTAGCTGCTGAGGCCCGTTAAAGCGAAAGCTACTGAATAAATATTATAATCATTGAGACTATAAAGCGCATTACGTTTTTCTCTGATAATGGTGACAAACCTCAAGAGAGCTCTCTCGTTATTTCAAGAAATATAGTAACTCAAAGTATAATTTTTGTCACTGAAATTTATCATTGAGCCTTTAGTCTAGTTTGGTAAATGAGTTTTTTGCACTGTCATACTCTATACAACATATCTCTCTATCGTATCTATAAGATACGCAATTAGTGTTACAAAAACAGGCAGAGCTGACTGCTGCTTTCAGAGAAATAGTGCATAAGCAAATGCAACAAAGATAACAAAGTAAAAATGGAGCAAGGTGAAATCGCTGTATGCATTTTCGCACTCGAGTCATAACCACAAGGCAAATCGACATGCTGTTGAATGGACGGACATTGGGCTCCATCAAAATCATTTGCCAGAGACTCTCTTAATACATCACTGTGCTGGCAGGTGGCGTCCAAAACTAGATATTCTCCCACATCCACAATACTGTAAGCAAAGAATACAAGTAAACAGCTTAGCCAAAACTATTAACCAAAAAACATTGTTATCAAATAGGATGATAGAAAAGGCTACAATTAAAGTTAGTCAGTGTCAAGCCTAGTTAATAAGTGGGAAGATGCTGTGCAGTTACCCCGAAGCCCCACACGCATAGGTGCCATATGTTAATCTGTTGTTGTGAGTTGCTGTTGATAATATTACACTTTACTAAACTATAAATATTTGTTATTCTTTTACAAATGTGTGTGTTGAACACTTGATTAATGATAAATTATTCATCGTAATTTCATACTGTACCAACTCCGTAGCATTTATATGTTGAAGTCTTCCAAGGCTCGTTATAATTGTTCAAATGTTTGTGCTGATTAATCTTTGCTGTACAGCACGTTTTTCAATTCTTAAACATTGATTTTGTTGGAAGTAGTAATACAGTAAATATATGTTTTTTTTATTCCTGTTAGTTAGTGGTTGTGTAGGTAAAGGCGTCAGTGCACCGCTTTGCCCGGGGGACTATAACGCTGCTAAGACGGATCTGATTGTGGCGGATCTGCGATGGATGATTGTCCACCAAAACTGTTTCTAGGTGGTGGTTTAATCTGATACTGCTCTGACTGATTACCTAGTTTAGCGACAACATATATGAATCCAAATATGGCCAAGACATTTTAACTAGTCGATTGTGAATTAGCTTTCAGGCCCGCCTCAACCAGCTACATCAAGCAGGTCCAGTACTGGATCCCAGCACAAAGGCTGCAAACTGCTAAAGAAAACTTTAGGCAAAAGGTCGACAATGTAAGAAATTGCGATCACAAGAAAATCCTACCTTTGTAATATGCGGCAGTTAAAGTTGAAAGGCTGGTTGCTGGTGTCAATTCGGTTGACCACGAACAGAAAGTACAAATTTGTGGACGGAAGAGGAGCAATGTAATACGTTCCCGAGGAGCAAGGACCATGCATGTTTCCACTTATAATACCACTTTGGGAAGAGTCTGAAATATCATGATAAAATTGTTAATCTAATAAGCAATATAGTCTAATTTGCAATACTGTGCTTTTCAATCAAGTTTCAAGGTCATTTAGGATTATAAACAAAATTGAACATTCTTCGAATTCTATAGAAAAAGAAAAAGCCGTTACTCGTATTAATATTAGCGAACTGCTTCTGCTAAATCATGTAAATTGGTTAGACCGAGGTGTAATTATCTATGAACCGTAAAATTGAGCATCAGCGCTGACAGTCTCAATTTTGTGTGAACTAAAAAGAAAATGGCTTATCAATAATGGCACAACTTCAGCAACATTCCATGGATTTACGAGGGAAAGGAGCAATTAGAATGGGCAGTAGAAACCTCTTTCTGTAAGCATGTCTACGCTACTTAAACTTAATTTGTTTAATTAAGTTTTAATTAAGTTTTAATTAAGACTAATAAGGTTTTATTAGCAAAAGAAATTTCAGTAATCAGCAAAGACATTCACTATCTAAACAATTTCAAGATCTCACTCAGTAAACTCGTGTTCAGTTTGAAGCTGACGGTGTCCAGAACACAACCATGTTTGTTGGGAAAAGCCGGAATGGGACCACGATTGCGATAGTAGTTATCCATCTCTTCCGGTGTCGTAGGAACTCCATCCATCGACACCTGTTAAAAAACGTTTGCAAAATTTCCGTATTAGAACTCCAATCTTGTTCTTTGACGCTCTTATCATTATTTGCCTTCTAGAAATTAAATCTTGCATTCCAAGTGTGACGAGACAGGATTAGTTCCTGTTCTTTATTCTACACCATTGAGCTGAGAAGCCGTAGTAGTACATGTATTATGTACATAGGCTCTTGCCTTACAAATGAATTCTTTTGTATTTTACATGAATCATAGTAGATGGCGCAAGAAGACGTCTGCAATAGTGTACCTATATAGCTAGTATATACTGCGTAAAGTCTGCAATAGGGTACCTATATGTTAGGCAGTAACATACTCATAACATTTTCATCATAGACTGAATGCAACAAAAAGTTTATAACTGCATTTTTCAATTTGCTGCAAAGACGCGTCCAAAATAAAGCTGCCTGATCCACTACAGTATGAAACACTGTCCTTAATAACAATAATCACTCGAAAGTAACGCACAAATCTTCACAAAACAGCCGCAGCTTTTCAATACTTTGAAATTCTGCAGCAAGCTAATTAAAAGGAAGTGGAGTCAACAAGCAATTCTTGTCATTTAGATGCATAACTTTAACAGAAATATCCTAATTAAATGCTCCTTTCAAAATTTTCAGAAGAACGAAAGCCATTTCTAGAAACCTGACTAATAACTAATACGGATCAATTCAAATGAATGAAAATGATAATGCAGTTTTAACAGAGTGTCTTTGCTGTTATGAAACTTGTTCTCATAATTATAAGATCTAGCCCAACATACAGATTAACACCTACAAATGCATCATATGTTCAGGTTCAAAAGCATTAATGTATTTAACATAGCATGCTTAAATACCGGACTAAGCAAAAAGATGTCTGGTACACCTTGTCTATCTGAACACTTTAACTGTTTACTGAGGTACCACAATTTTTACAATTTTGTTATCACCTAGACAATGTTGATGGCTGAACACTAACTGTGGCAGTCTGTAATGCTATGAAGTTCAATTACACAACAACCACATAACTTTGAAGCATGACTTAAAGCAAAACAGGAACCAATTTCAGATTATAGCTCAAAACAATCTAACCTATAAAATATTGAAAGGGACATGTTGCTTTTTCAAGAATGACCTATGTGAAAGAATTATTACCATAGAAATACAATTTCGCATTCATGCTGCTAGCTCTTCACTGTTACATGCATTTCACCATGCTCAAGAGCTCGTGCATTAACACATTTGTGAACATGATATTTAAGTTTTTAAAAGTGAAATTGCACTTTTATTGCAAATCGTGATCAGTGTTGTACAGCAGCAATGCACTTATATTTTCGCTTTCAAAAAACCTGATAATATCCCTGTGACGTATTTGTGCCATAAAAATCATGTTTAATTGTGATACCATCACTAGCTGGGCTTAATGGATGTTAATTAAGCATATTGTACTTCAGAGCTGTGATGAGATAAAATGTAATGCTGGCAGGGGAATACAGTAGACTTCTCAGGTGTGCATGTGAACGTGGCTTTATCTGGCACACACTTGTATTCTGACCTTGTGTTAGTAAAAGCCACTAGTCACGTGCACACCTGAGCTTATAAAAAGGGAAGGTCTGCTGTAGACTCTGGTCAGTGGTCGTGTCTTTCATTGCAGCTCTGTTCACATTTCACAGGCTTTGCCGCAAACTCCGTTCTTCCAGGTAAGCTGTTGTTCCTTATTGGGGGTGTGATATGTAGTAATAAATTGTCATTTCGACTCCATTATTCGGGTTCTGTTTTGGTTAAGGTGTTGAACGACTTAATTGAGATATGCCGCAAGGTGTGGGCCGCGGTGCCATCCGTCCTGCCTCCGTTAAAAGTGGACAGCAGTCCAATATTAACCTATTACTTAATTATCAGAAACACTGGCATTATTATAAAATTATAACAATAACAATTATTATTGTTAACATGTATTCTTTTTATGGTAATTCAAAATGGGATAGGATGTGAAAAATCAACCTTTTTTCCTTTAACAAAAATTCAGTGATTGTAACTTTCGACTCCTTCAGTCTGAATCCACATCTCTACAAAAAATTAGGTAAATCATACCACTGGCGAGTCTTTTGAAACATGGCAAATGCCTTGATAATCTCTGGTTTCAACTTTTACAAAGAGTTTGTGCTCGAAAAGAAGAGATTTGACGACTTCAGCCTCGCGAGCTCCCAATGTTGGTGAGGCTGTTTCCATCTCTTTATGAAATGCCTCCTGGTCAACAATCACGTAACCTTCATCATCAAATACGTAGCACCTAGAGAACAGAGCAAGAACAAGCTTACAATGGTCAACAATCACGTAACCTTCATCATCAAATACGTAGCACCTAGAGAACAGAGCAAGAACAAGCTTACAATGGTCAACAATCACGTAACCTTCATCATCAAATACGTAGCACCTAGAGAACAGAGCAAGAACAAGCTTACAATGGTCAACAATCACGTAACCTTCATCATCAAATACATAGCACCTAGAGAACAGAGCAAGAACAAGCTTACAATGGTCAACAATCACATAACCTTCATCATCAAATACGTAGCACCTAGAGAACAGAACAAGAACAAGCTTACAATGGTCAACAATCACATAACCTTCATCATCAAATACGTAGCACCTAGAGAACAGAACAAGAACAAGCTTACAATGGTCAACAATCACATAACCTTCATCATCAAATACGTAGCACCTAGAGAACAGAACAAGAACAAGCTTACAATGGTCAACAATCACATAACCTTCATCATCAAATACGTAGCACCTAGAGAACAGAGCAAGAACAAGCTTACAATGGTCAACAATCACATAACCTTCATCATCAAATACGTAGCACCTAGAGAACAGAACAAGAACAAGCTTACAATGGTCAACAATCACGTAACCTTCATCATCAAATACGTAGCACCTAGAGAACAGAACAAGAACAAGCTTACAATGGTCAACAATCACGTAACCTTCATCATCAAATACGTAGCACCTAGAGAACAGAGCAAGAACAAGCTTACAATGGTCAACAATCACATAACCTTCATCATCAAATACGTAGCACCTAGAGAACAGAGCAAGAACAAGCTTACAATGGTCAACAATCACGTAACCTTCATCATCAAATACGTAGCACCTAGAGAACAGAGCAAGAACAAGCTTACAATGGTCAACAATCACATAACCTTCATCATCAAATACGTAGCACCTAGAGAACAGAACAAGAACGAGCTTACAATGGTCAACAATCACATAACCTTCATCATCAAATACGTAGCACCTAGAGAACAGAACAAGAACAAGCTTACAATGGTCAACAATCACATAACCTTCATCATCAAATACGTAGCACCTAGAGAACAGAACAAGAACAAGCTTACAATGGTCAACAATCACATAACCTTCATCATCAAATACGTAGCACCTAGAGAACAGAACAAGAACAAGCTTACAATGGTCAACAATCACATAACCTTCATCATCAAATACGTAGCACCTAGAGAACAGAACAAGAACAAGCTTACAATGGTCAACAATCACATAACCTTCATCATCAAATACGTAGCACCTAGAGAACAGAACAAGAACAAGCTTACAATGGTCAACAATCACATAACCTTCATCATCAAATACATAGCACCTAGAGAACAGAGCAAGAACAAGCTTACAATGGTCAACAATCACATAACCTTCATCATCAAATACGTAGCACCTAGAGAACAGAGCAAGAACAAGCTTACAATGGTCAACAATCACATAACCTTCATCATCAAATACGTAGCACCTAGAGAACAGAACAAGAACAAGCTTACAATGGTCAACAATCACGTAACCTTCATCATCAAATACGTAGCACCTAGAGAACAGAGCAAGAACAAGCTTACAATATCGATTTTTTTATAGACTTTCATATCGATACAAAACAAAATGGATTTTTTTATGTATTATCGAATCGATGAAATAAATGATTATCACCACAGAAAATCGACACAATTGGAATATCGATATTAAAATTGACGTGTCATTTCTGCCCTAGCAATAATAAACATATTTCATGCAAATTATTCACAATAGTTTCATGAGTGCAAATCATTAATTTACACAGTCGTAAGGTCACCATTTAAATATATAAAATCATTTAAAGACAACACGTATTTTAGAAATAAAAATTGTATCAAAATGTATTGTAAAATGCCTATTGAAATCGAAGTTGTATCGCAAGTCCTTATCGTTTATCAAAATTGTATCACAATTTTTGTATCGATTTCCTTCAGTATATGCAGGTTCAAACCATTTCTACAGCATGCCTACCGGTAAGCATGTTCTAATGAAAGTGTACATTGTGGTGATTACTAGGAGTTCAAGTAATCTGTGTGCAATTTCAAATGAGTATACATGAATATTAGGGGTGAGCATTCTCTACCAGAAGCGAATTCGAATCGAACCGAATTTGTGACTTTCGAATTCGAATCGAACCGAACTTCGGTGTTTCGAATTCGAACCGAATTCGAATTGGGATTGAACGATTTTCAAACAAGTTTTCAAACCACCAGTAAAAATTAGTCTTACAAAGATCATGTGTATCACTAGATTTTGTTCTACAATAAAACGACTAGTAATTTGTTTAAAATTGTGCACAGAAATCACTGCTAATTGCATGTTGTTTCAATCGTTTTAGTGATCAGGAATATATGTGATTGAAGTGCTGAATTATTTGAATCTATAGTTTTGGATTCAAATCGAGTTCGAACTAAAAAAAACTCGTTCGAATCGAATTCGAGCGTTCAAATTCGATTCGAACGTTCGATGCTCACCCCTAGTGAATATTGGCATTAACCGTTTTCCATTGATGTAGATAAGACTGGAGCTTACTGCTGATATTTCATAAAAAATCAATAAAAGTCCACAGAATTAATACTAGGCATTTATGCAGTCTGTGTGCAATTTCAAATGTTTATAACTTGGAGCTGTACAAGAACTGTTGACAGTTGCAAAATATTTGGGACTGTTCGCCGTTGTCGCGAAAACGTCATTGGCTTCAGAAAACTTTCTTAAAATGTTTAAAGTTTGTCGCCGGAGTCACAGGATTCGTTATCTTGTCAGAATTTTGTAAAATTGCCGTAAAGTCGTCATAGCATGCGCAAAATGTTGGCAACAGTTTCAGAATCTGCGAAATCTTGGCAAACCTTTTTTCGACATTTGCGACGTTTTTGCAAACCGCCGCTGTCCCGCTCAAAATGTCGCGCAAATGTCGTACAACATTCACCTTGTTGCATCAGTGTCACAGAGGTCGCCAGATATGGACAGAAGCGTCGTGCGAATTTCAATTGACCTTCTCACAATTTTCATCGGATAAAAAAGCCCAAAATTCCCCCAAAAATATGGCGACTAGCGAATTTTGCACGATGATGTGCAATAAAGCAAAAGCGCTGAAAATTTTTGGTCAGTCACTGTTGGACTTAGATAAAATATGGATCATCGGAAAAAAGTCGTGGTTCCGTGAAACTCTGGCTTTAGGGATTTGTTGCCAGAGCTAGACTTTATCAAATTTTTAAGAATGTACATATTTGGAGCTAATCCTACATTATTACTGTATCAGTTATCACTTGTGTCACCTATCTCTATATAACTATTATTATATCTGTATCGCTTAATACCTAGACTGGCAGACATCTTGCTTTTTTCCACATATGTACTGAGTTCCACAACCAGGCATGCCAGTTAAACGAGTCTTCTCCAGTACACCGTAAATTTTGTTGTGAAAATTTCCATATCGAACATCCACACCGAGTACTGCTTCAACTGGCCCATAGGTGGCTCTGGTATTGTTACCTTGATATAGTGCTTTGGATACTGTCATGACCTAAGAAAATTGTACAAACAAACGTTTTAATAAATAGCAGTTTAGCAGTTTATATCCTAACCTTCACATTCATTCTCATATTCTGCTTACCTGAATGTTATTGATTTTACCGCTTAAATTCATGGGCTCTCAACTTGGGGTCTGCCAATCCCTAGGGGTTCACAGGGGAACTTGGGTGATGTTGTGTTTTGTTTCTCTCGGAAGGTTCATAGAGAAAACCAGAAAACATCGTCAAGTTAAACTAGTTTATTATGCGAGAATTCTACAACACAAAAGTATGAAGGAACGCGAAATGTTCACAGTTAATTTGATAATCTGGAAACGTGAAAGCGAGAAAGCGTATCTGAGAATATGAGGATACAAGAGGATAAATTCCAGCGGCCAGCTCCGCCTTATATATCAGTGCAAAAGAACAATCTAGAAATAGAAAGTTCTCGAAACTTCTACAAGGTAAGAAGATTGTTCTACTATACTATACAACATTCTACAATTTTCTATTTAATTCTAATGGATCTCCACAACAGGTGACTAGTGAAAGAGTACTACAGTAGCACTTAGTCTTAAACCTGCATGCTCTGACGTCTTAAAGAAAGGCCAAGTCCTTTGGGACATTAAGCTTATTCCAATGTCCGTGAAAAATGTTAGAAGAATTTAGTTATAGAAGTGCCTCATGTAATCAGTAAAATCAGTATAAAGTCATGATCATTTCATGCCTAAGAGCTCCCATTTTGAATGCCCATTTTTTCACCAGTGATGGTCATTTATTGACTGAAGAAACGTAGCATCAATTTCTGTCAAAAGTACAATGCTTTGCAACAGAATAGATAGCTAGTTTTGTGATATTTTTACATGAACATTAGGTAAGCTGCAGAAGTCTGAACT
Source organism: Tubiluchus corallicola (assembly GCA_030141605.1). NCBI lineage: Eukaryota > Metazoa > Priapulida > Priapulimorpha > Priapulimorphida > Tubiluchidae > Tubiluchus > Tubiluchus corallicola. The sequence goes on from JAQGDQ010000060.1 coordinate 170,959, forward strand.
AGTTTAAGCAGCGTACACTTATGGAACGCCACGATGTGCTTACGAAAAGCCGCAATGTCCACCAGTGATGTCACAATCAAAAATGAATGGCAGTTACTACCATTGCCTGCAAATTTCTATACACCTTTAGTATAAATTGACTTCAATGCTTTATACAAATCTTTTTGTTTCATTTTTCTAAGCTTAAGTGATAAGTGATAATAGTAAAATAAATCCAACATGCTAAGCGATTTGTCCTTTTCTTTAACACTGCTGTCTGCAGACAGATGGTTGTAAATAGATGTGTGCCACATTAATTTGTTTCATTACTTCCTATTCAAACACCATGTCTGAATGGTTCTTAATTACAACAATGATTATGTTTTTGTGTAGCTCTGTATAGGCTTATTGATTGTGTTTCGTCTATAATGTATTATATTTTCATGTGTGTGTGTGTCTGTATGGAGCTTCGTTCAAGCTGCATTCAATTTTGCGTGTGGGGTGCAGTCAACCATCTTGTATCAGTTGCTGTGTATGCTTGTATAGGCCAAGTTACTTTAGGCCACATTTTTTATAAAACTCCTTTCTGCTTTTCTAAATATACTACGTTTATGACGCCAATGCTTAAATTCCGAATAAAGTTGTTAAATTTGAACCATTTCAAAACCATTGCGGTGCCATTGTGCATTTAATTAGTCTCATTATATTGTTGCAAGGGTGGGCAAGAGGGCCAGGGTTCAAATCTGGATTAATGAGAGTTCCAGTTGTTAGAAAGCGACTCCAAAAACGAGAAAAGAAATCAGAAATTTATAGGAATAACCTGCCAGAATTTTCCTCTTGCCTCCTCTATCTGGCCCTCTGTTCTGTGGAACAGGTGCTTTGATGGCTAACACACCTGCCCATGCTGCTGCGGAATCATGAAAGCATTACATTGCGGCGTATTTACAACTGCTGATATGCAATGGCTTCGTAAGAGCTGATCCATTGCAATATAGAAGACGTACCTGAAAAACTGGCTTCAACGCAATATTACCAAAGCATATCAAGGCTTATTTGCAACTGCTGATATGCAATGGCTTCGTAAGAGCTGATCCATTGCAATACAGTGGAGGTACCTGAAAAACTGGCTTCAACGCGATATTACCAAAGCATATCAAGGCTTATTTACAACTGCTGATATACAATGGCTTTGTAAGAGGTGATCCATTGCAATATAGAAGAGGTACCTGAAAAACTGGCTTCAGTGCAATATTACCATTCTGTGTATGGATACTGAGTTTCTATGTATTGAGTAAATTCTGTTATAGGGCATGTGGTGATGGTCTGATAACTCATGGGGACCTTGACAAAAAAGATTGAGAACCCCAGACTTAAGCATATCTAGTTTTTATTTGCAATGTATGACTGCATGATGGCAGTATTTTTTCTGTAGCGTTCACTTTTTTCATTAAAGAAAAACAACATGTGTATCGCTTAACATACACAATATCATAGCATGATTTGCTCGAGAATATATATTCTATTTATTTACCGAAAGGATGTTTTGTAATGTTCACTCTCACTCTACAAACCCGTTCTGTTTTCACTTCGTAATTTATTTATTTTTTATTGTTTGCTTGTTAATGACTTGCAATATCTTCCTGGGAAAAAGCATCCAATAGACTGTATTGCGTTATGTTAAATAAGTATGAATTTATTGTGGGGTTGCTGATTCGTTAATGTCATGTTTTTCGCCACCCCTTCCCAATCAGGTTTATGCTTGTATAACTAATGTGTTTGTTTTTTATGTCAGGAATAAACAAATTTGACTTGATTTGATTTAAAATTACCAGTTCATTATACTTACTAGGGCTATATATGTTTTTGAGAAATGAATGGTGGTCAGATTAAAAACTTGGCTTTTAAACAGCTTCTGCCAGCAGCAAACTGGTTGGTTAACAGCAAAATATACAACAAAATAGACAGCAAAATAGACATCAAAATATACATGAAAATAGACATCAAAATAGAGAGCAAAACAGACATCAAAATAGAGATCAAAATAGACAGCAAAACAGACAGCAAACTATACAGCAGAATAGACAGCCAAATAGACATCGAAATAGACATCAAAATAGACAGCAAATTATACAGCAGAATAGACAGCCAAATAGACATCGAAATAGACATCAAAATAGACAGCGAACTATACAGCAGAATAGACATCAAAACAGAAACAGCAAAATGGGCACACACCATGAACTATTATGGTGGAAGTAGTTTTTTGTTCAATGTGAAAATGTTTTAATGTAACTGCTTACATTTCCGTGGCCTGCAGCATCCAAGTACATTTGGGAGACAATGATTCTGTCTGGTCGTTCTTTAGCTTTCTTATACCACATTCTCCTGAATAAATCATTGCAACGCTGAATATTAGTTACATAACTAGAAGACAAATAGCTGAGTAATTATTATATATCACTGGATGCAAAGTTAAGCAATGCCGGACCAGCTTAAGTAAAAGGAGTAGCAAACGTTAAAAAAACTGCTTTCGAGTATTTTGGCTGCCATATTGCTGGAGGCTATTTATCTCAATGTAAGAGCAGGAATGCACATCCGAATATGGCTAAGACAAATCTGGGTAAAAAAGTCGCAGGTAAAAAATCACAGAAAAAAGTCGCAAGAAAAAGTTACAGGAAAAAAGGCACAGGAAAAAAAGAAATAACTCTAACCCTAACAATAACAAATAACACCTATTGTTAACCCTAACTCTAGCCAAAATTAAAAATGATTTTTTTTCACTATGACTTTTTTCCTCGCCAAAATTGTGACTTTTTTCTGTGAGTTTATTATCGATCACCGGCTAAGACACTACTGTTGGTTTAGTGTCTCACATTAGAGAAGCATTTCTTATCGTGAACTGGGTCCTGTACTACCACAGCCATCTACATTAGGTAAACTCAGGTGCAGAGTGTTGAATCTCAGCTTGCACATGCGGGTAAAGCAAAGTGTACCATCAGTTCATTTATTTTACGTGGACTTTATTTAATTATGCATTCGTCTATGTGTAGAATGATTTGCTAGCAAGATCTTGCTTGGGAACAAGAAAAAATGAACTAGCAAAGGTTCTAGCTACCTGTTAAAAGTGTTACTATTACAATCGCATGGACTGCGAGGCATTGTCAAGTGTACACAAATGCATTGTCTAGTACAGTTATCCTTTGACCTTTTTACGACCTCAATCGCTGGAACTGTGAAAAGGCTTATTACCACTGTTAAATCATTACAGATTAATATACTTAGTAAAAAAGACAATTTCAACGTGCCGTTTGATGGTGAAAATCAGAAGTGAACCTCCGCTTCATAAAACATACCGTGCAGGGTCGTAAGCCTTTGGAAGACGCATGCCAGGATAGTTACGAAAGGTTCCGCTCTGACACCCTATGAAAACTGATATCAAAGGAACGTCAACACAATCAGATGTTGTGTTTTTCCAGAGAAACTCTAATTTTGACGTCAGACGTACATCTGCTCTGTAAATAAACAACAACATTTTAGGCTAATACTGGAATGGTGTTACATCTTTGAGAAGATTTTGACGCAAACATAAACAATATCTAGGCTTGCAGTTCAGGTTTACTTGACTACAGTTATGCCTGATTATCACACTTATTAGACGGGTTCTCGTCTCTTTTTAGACGGTCAAATGAATTGCAGAGAAATAGTCCGTGTATCGGTATCAATATTCACTGTATGTTGCAACTACAACATATGCACAAACTGAGCTGGATTATGACATTTTCGGGCCCCTACTCTAACACGATTAGCCCCCCCCCCCCCACAAACAGAGCCACCCTCCAATTCGCAAGCAGCCGTCTTGACTACTTTTTACTCATTATACATTTTAGCAACATTTACATACCTTGAAATAAACACTTGCAAATTCCGAGTGCTCGGAACAGTCACGAAGGATGGTGTAAATGATATAGCGTCTGTCTGGGGAATGACGGAAACGTTTTTAGGTAAACAGTGGGTAATTAACGACGAAAGCTATTTTAGGCAAAAACAAAGCAGCTATCTATCAACTTCAAGCAACACCACATGTTACAATCTGAGTGAGTTTGAGCAAGTGAAAATAACAAAATCAACCATTACACCTACCTCACACAGGCAGGGCCGGATTATGATGTTTTTGGGCCCCTAGGTTAATGAAATTATGGGGCCCCCTCAAAAGGAGCCACCCTGTAACTCACCTACATCTGTTTTTAATATTTTCTACTCCTGATATATTTTAGCTTGATGGAATATTGTAATCTTTTTAAATAAACTAGAGTCACTATCTTTTGTTTGTCAATATGAACATTATTTAAGAAATATCACTATTTTACTATTTATTGCAAACCAAATTAGCCCATATTTCAACACAACCGTAGTGTAAAAAACAATTTTTTGCAAAATGTTATCAAAGACAGAAGGGCCTAGGCTGCAGCCTATACTAGACCATACTATAATATGCTCCTGCACACAAACAACATGTACAATAATTATTATGTTTTTCTCAACCGTTTAGATATTTCTTTACTTTTGATTTGATCCTGGATAGGGAAGCTACTGGTAAAAGTTCTTGAAGCATGGCAAACCTGCATTGCATCCAGTCTGATTCACCAAAACGGGTCAAGGACTCACAACTGAACTCAGAAATCGACATTTTGGCCTGGGCTACAGTGTTTTGAGAATTAACTTCAACCCCGAGGACTTGAGACTCAACTCACAGCTGAAAGATTTAACTACACTGATCTGTACAAGTAGAATACAACAGTAAAAACTACAGTATAATAATTTTTTGCACATTTTTCTAACACCAACAAAAAATTCTGGATATTTCTTTTTCCATTCCATGTTTCTGTATAAAAATTTGTCTATTTTACAGCCAAAGTACTGCACACACTTTCCAGGGGCATAATATTTTATTTTACAATACCATATATCATATATCAATATCATATCTTTTACAATACCAAACACAAACCACCAGATGAAATTTGACTGGGTGACATAGCCCAATGGTAACGTGCTCGCTTCCCACCCGGGAGGTTGCGGGTTCAGCTCCCGACCGAGTCATACCAAAGACTTAAAAAAATGATACTGCTGGTTCTTTGACCAAGCACGCGGGTTTATCCAAAAAACATGCGGGTAATAATAATCAGGACCACCTTGGAAATAAGCATTAAGTCACTCCAGGTGTTATCCCTGGACTATGTCCTAAATAAAATTATTATTATTTGTTGTTTTTTGTTTCTCTCGGAAGGCTCATAGAGAAAACCAGAAAACACGTCGTCAAATTAAACCAGTTTATTATGCGAGAATTCTACAGCACAAAAGTATGAAGGAACGCAAAATGTTTACTGTAAATGTGATAATCTAGAAACGTGAAAGAGAGAGAGCGTATCTGAGAATCTGAGAATACGAGGATTCAAGAGAATAAACTCCAGCGGCCAGCTCCACCTTATATATCAGTGCAAAGGAACAATCTAGAAATAGAAAGTTCTAGAAACTTCTACAAGAAGTTCCTAGAACCTCTTCCACAAGGTAAGAAGATTGTTCTACTATACTATAGAATATTCCAGATCTCCACAACATTATTATACATAATGTTTACTATAGTGAAACAAAACAAATTGACACCATTACTCATAGCAGCGATGAATAGCTTGTACTATTTTACCTGACGCCCTTTTCAAACTTCCCACCTTCCCAACAACCTTCATCAGTTTCATTTCCGTTCATGAACGATTCAGCATCCATCGTTAGCTGAAACGGAGTCTGCACATAGAAGTATTGAAACGTGTTACAGTAACACCGAGAAGCCAGGAAGAACGTGGAATGGTCGCGAGAAGTTTCATTTCTTAATCTCATGATTTCCTCATAGTAACCTGAAATGTGCAGTAAACTAAATTAAAAATGCCGAAGAGAAAATTTTGCGATAAACAAATATTTTGAGTGAAAACTGCTTCTGCTGTCACCGCAAACCTTGAAGGAAGACAGGATGATTTTTCAGATACTTCCCCATTTTCAAGTAGGTAAAATGTATACATTTAACACAATTAATACTACATACCATTTCTGATAATTAAATAATAGATTAAAACTTAATTAACGGCTTTAATGAACTAAAACAAAATTAATTATTGATGACATCACAAACTAATATAATTTTCAACAGCAAAAATATTCCAGGAGCGTGTTGCATGTGTTTGTAAAAGTGAAAATTGAAGTACAGTACTACTGCAAGATATTCAGTGTGTTGTACTAAAACTAAGCAAGTATTAAGATAAAAATTCAAATTTCAAATTTACTGCTGTGCTCGTGTGTAGTTCGTCAGAAACTAATACATTTGAACTCAACGGAACAGCACCTGTTCTTTGTGCAATGCTTTTCCAAAATGCAGGTGCTAGTGCCTGTCTAACTAGCGAATGGCGAAACACATGTAACAGAGAAGAACTAGTGGCGCGAATGTAAAATTGCATTTGTGTGGTAATAATTCTTTCACTCAAGTCATTTTTTAAAAAAATAGTATGTTTTCTTTCAATATTTTAAAGAGTAGATTGTTTTGACCTGCAGTTTAAGATCGGGTCCGGTTTTGCTTTAATCCTTAGCCAACCAAATGTTTGCTCACATTTTTATACTGATGCATACAAAGAAAGGTTTTCAAACTAGTAGTGATTAAATATTTTTCAATTTGTTATGTATCCAAACCTTGGTTTCATTGAAAAGTAGAAATCACGCTTTATTAGAAAGTAAAGTGCCAGATACTACTTGATGTCGTTACCCGCTTGGTATTTTATTTAGGTAAAACTTTAGAATTTACACAGCAGTATTTTTCTTTCTTGGCAGCACATGTTTACCTTGACAAGTGAGAAGCGCTGCAAACCTACAATTACAGCCTGCAGCGTGATTATTCTAACTGCAACGTGAATATTCTAACTTCAACGTGAATATTCTAACTGCAACGTAAATATTCTAACTGCAACATGAATATTCTAACTGCAACGTGAATATTCTAACTTCAACGTGAATATTCTAACTGCAACGTGAATATTCTAACTTCAACGTGAATATTCTAACTGCAACGTGAATATTCTAACTTTAACGTGAATATTCTAACTGCAACGTGAATATTCTAACTGCAATGTGAATATTCTAACTGCAATGTGAATATTCTAACTGCAATGTGAATATTCTAACTGCAATGTGAATATTCTAACTTCAACGTGAATATTCTAACTCCAATGTGAATATTCTAACGATCTGCTGAGGAAATTTCATATTTGAGGACGTTCTTCATTTAGCAATATGGCAGGATCTTTTGCTGTACAGATTATTAAGATACACATGAAGATGAAATTTTAACAGTGCTGTAAACATTGAACATCGTTAACCTATCATAAGAATTGTCATAAGACTTGACAAACCACGCATAAGCAATATAGTGCAATGGTGGAATGTCTCTTTTTATCCTTAGTGCCCTAACTCATATATCAATGCCAGCTTGTCGCAGAACTTGGTCACCTCGATAGTCAATTGGCCATTCTATAAAGTTAGTCCCATGTTAGACAAAACATTCATGGGATAATTTGTTATGCCGCTTGGTCTCTATCATAATTTAAAATTCTTGGTAAGCTAAGAGTTAAACCAATGGTCGTCTTGCCTTTTGTGTATGTTCATTAGTACACATAATAAACTGAGCCATTCTGCATAGCTTTGCAAATTGTTTATTACTCTAAACTGATATTTCGTTTTACCATCGAAGGATATACTTCTTGCTATACATTCAAACATAGTGTATAAATATACGTCAAAGTTTTAACACATTGAATGTGGGAAAGATTTCCTGGCACATTCACACGTATCAAAGTATGGACAATTAAAGTGCTCCACAGTAAAGCATACAGGCTGTGCTATGCAGTGTGCTCACCCCATGTAACAGAGTATGGACAATCAAAGTGCTCCACAGTAAAGCATACGAGCTGTGCTATACAGTGTGCTCACCCCATGTATCAAAGTATGGACAATCAAAGTGCTCCATAGTAAAGCATACGGGCTGTGCTATGCAGTGTGCTCACCCCATGTATCAGAGTATGGACAATCAAAGTGCTCCACAGTAAAGCATACGGGCTGTGCTATACAGTGTGCTCACCCCATGTATCAAAGTATGGACAATTAAAGTGCTCCATAGTAAAGCATACGGGCTGTGCTATACAGTGTGCTCACCCCATGTATCAAAGTATGGACAATCAAAGTGCTCCATAGTAAAGCATACGGACTGTGCTATGCAGTGTGCTCACCCATGTATCAGAGTATGGACAATCAAAGTGCTCCATAGTAAAGCATACGGGCTGTGCTATACAGTGTGCTCACCCCATGTATCAAAGTATGGACAATCAAAGTGCTCCACAGTAAAGCATACGGGCTGTGCTATACAGTGTGCTCACCCCATGTATCAGAGTAAGGACAATTAAAGTGCTCCACAGTAAAGCATACGGGCTGTGCTATGCAGTGTGCTCACCCATGTATCAGAGTATGGACAATCAAAGTGCTCCATAGTAAAGCATACGGGCTGTGCTATACAGTGTGCTCACCCCATGTATCAAAGTATGGACAATCAAAGTGCTCCACAGTAAAGCATACGGGCTGTGCGATGCAGTGTGCTCACCCATGTATCAGAGTATGGACAATCAAAGTGCTCCATAGTAAAGCATACGGGCTGTGCTATACAGTGTGCTCACCCCATGTATCAAAGTATGGACAATCAAAGTGCTCCACAGTAAAGCATACAGGCTGTGCTATGCAGTGTGCTCACCCCATGTAACAGAGTATGGACAATCAAAGTGCTCCACAGTAAAGCATACGGGCTGTGCTATACAGTGTGCTCACCCCATGTATCAAAGTATGGACAATCAAAGTGCTCCATAGTAAAGCATACGGGCTGTGCTATGCAGTGTGCTCACCCCATGTATCAGAGTATGGACAATCAAAGTGCTCCACAGTAAAGCATACGGGCTGTGCTATACAGTGTGCTCACCCCATGTATCAAAGTATGGACAATTAAAGTGCTCCATAGTAAAGCATACGGGCTGTGCTATACAGTGTGCTCACCCCATTTATCAAAGTATGGACAATCAAAGTGCTCCATAGTAAAGCATACGGACTGTGCTATGCAGTGTGCTCACCCATGTATCAGAGTATGGACAATCAAAGTGCTCCATAGTAAAGCATACGGGCTGTGCTATACAGTGTGCTCACCCCATGTATCAAAGTATGGACAATCAAAGTGCTCCACAGTAAAGCATACGGGCTGTGCTATACAGTGTGCTCACCCCATGTATCAGAGTAAGGACAATTAAAGTGCTCCATAGTAAAGCATACGGGCTGTGCTATACAGTGTGCTCACCCCATGTATCAGAGTATGGACAATCAAAGTGCTCCATAGTAAAGCATACGGGCTGTGCTATGCAGTGTGCTCACCCCATGTATCAGAGTATGGACAATCAAAGTGCTCCATAGTAAAGCATACGGGCTGTGCTATGCAGTGTGCTCACCCCATGTATCAGAGTATGGACAATCAAAGTGTTCCATAGTAAATCATACGGGCTGTGCTATGCAGTGGGCTCACCCCATGTATCAGAGTATGGACAATCAAAGTGCTCTATAATAAAGTATACAGGCTGTGCTATGCAGTGTGCTCACCCCATGTATCAGAGTATGGACAATCAAAGTGCTCTATAATAAAGTATACAGGCTGTGCTATGCAGTGTGCTCACCCCATGTATCAGAGTATGGACAATCAAAGTGTTCCATAGTAAATCATATGGGCTGTGCTATGCAGCGGGCTCACCCCATGTATCAGAGTATGGACAATCAAAGTGCTCTATAATAAAGTATACAGGCTGTGCTATGCAGTGTGCTCACCCCATGTATCAGAGTATGGACAATCAAAGTGCTCTATAATAAAGTATACAGGCTGTGCTATGCAGTGTGCTCACCCCATGTATCAGAGTATGGACAATCAAAGTGTTCCATAGTAAAGCATACAGGCTGTGCTATGCAGTGTGCTCACCCCATGTATCAGAGTATGGACAATCAAAGTGCTCCACAGTAAAGCATACAGGCTGTGCTATGCAGTGGGCTCACCCCATGTATCAGAGTGCTCTATAATAAAGAGTATGGACAATTAAAGTGCTCCATAGTAAAGCATACGGGCTGTGCTATGCAGTGTGCTCACCCCATGTATCAGAGTATGGACAATCAAAGTGCTCTATAATAAAGTATACAGGCTGTGCTATGCAGTGTGCTCACCCCATGTATCAGAGTATGGACAATCAAAGTGTTCCATAGTAAAGCATACAGGCTGTGCTATGCAGTGTGCTCACCCCATGTATCATAATCAATCAAAGTGCTCCACAGTAAAGCATACGGGCTGTGCTATGCAGTGTGCTCACCCCATTCCGTCGTCCTAGAGTTCTCTTCCTTGTGCAGATGCAAATCTATGATCTAACTACTTATCACCTATTCTTCCTAAAAAACGTGTTTTTGCGAATGAACTTATTTAGAACTGTGCAGGCACTATGACATTTTATTCATCCAGGTAACTCACACTAAATTCTGGTTTTGTCAATTTATATTTGGCTAGATAATAACTAATTTGGCAACAAACTCATAAAAATAATAATCTCGATGTAAAGATAATAGTCTTAAAAATAATAATTCATTCACCTTTTTGCAACTGAATTTTGCACGTTGAATTTATTCACCGTGAGTTTAATAAACGGCATCCATTGTATATAAAACAAAAAGTTAATGTACCTGAAAACTCATCTTCCACACTTGAATCTGCAATATCAGGAATATGATGGAAGAAATTCGTGAAATTCTCATTTACCAATGCTGTATCTGACAACCTAGTCAGCACCTAAACAATAAAGAAAAACCGGAAAGTTGAATTCTGCAATCATTTTCCAGCAGCTTTTTACACCTGAAATGCTGTTGCCAATGACACTGTAACAAATGTATCAGTTAGTCTTAAGTGATGGACCATCATTATCAAATCACATAATTAAGACTCATGTATTTCGAAACCAGGTAATAAAGTCATAGGTAAAAAAGTCACAGGTACAGTACAAGAGTCACAGGTACAAAAGTCACAGGTACAAGAGTCATGGGTACAAGAGTCACGGGTACAAGAGTCACGGGTACAAAAGTCACAGGTACAAAAATCACTGGTACAAGAGTCACAGGTACAAAAGTTGCAAAAAAGTCCCAGGAAAAACGGCATAGGAAAAAAGAAATAACCCTAACCCTAACTTTAACCCTAACCCTAACCTTAACCGTAACCCTAACCCAAACTTTGCATGTTGCTAGTACAGAGGAACTCGAAGAATGACTAACAAACCTATACCAAACAACAACATTACCTTTTAATATAAATAACTTTGACCCAAAATTAAAAAAATTCAGTTTTTCTTTCTGAGGGGAAACAATATATTCATTGTTCAATAAAAAGACTTATAATAATAATTTCTGGTAGTTCTTTACTAACATCATCATATTTGACCTAGTACAGCAATATATTGGTTTTAATTACCTTAATTAGCAATTAGAATAGCTAGGTATACTTTGTGATGGGCTTGTTGTTTCTGTTAAACTGCACTCCTGTAAATTTTGCAGCCTGAGGCAACTTGATCAGCATTTATTTGCTTTTTGGCAAAGGCAACTATTTCAAATAAATGTTTATGAAAAACTCTAATCCAAGCCACAATTAATTGTGACTTTCTTCTAACTAAAATTGTGGCTTTTTTCCGTGACTTTTTTATCGGTCACTGTTATTTCAAATCCTTTTTTTACTTTTTTACTTCGACCAGATGGTTTAGTCTTGTGGTAATGCGTCTGCTTTCCGTCTGGGAGGTCGTGAGTTCGAACCAGCGGACGGGTCATAGCAAAGACTTTAAAAATGGTACCTGCTGTTGCCCTGCCTGACGCGTGGTGTTTAGGGTAAAAGTGGTGTAATAATAGTCTCTGTTATGTAGTTGTAGGTTGTTATTTACAGTCGGCAATAATAGCTCTTTGAGCTAATGTTAATTGTTGACACAAAAGCTGACTTTAAATAAAGATTATTATTATTATTATTATTTGCATAATTCTATACAATTTGTATTTATGTAAATCTAAGCAAGCGAAGCAAATGCCGCCGACTCACTTTATCTTCCTCTGGTATAACAAAAGCAAATGAATATTCAGAATTCTCCAGTGTGGTGTAGTAGTAAGTTCTCTTGCCGGTCTGAAACAAAACCACATTTCACATGAAGAAATGGAAGGCAAACATGTCTCTCACAATCTTTTCAAAAACGTTTATAACTTTCGCCATTAATAATGCTGTTACAAGCTTTTTATCCGGTGTCGGAAAGAACAAAATGTGTAACTGGAAGCTCGTTATTCGCTGTTCATCTGCTTAAGTTTGCAAATCAAAATGCTTGCTTTAAATCCACATTCTCCCATCATACACACTCAAATAACTCCTGTATGTATCAAATATAGCAGTATTTCGCATAGATTCACACCAGTAGAAGAACTAAAATATTATTTTCCAAAACACTAGCTCAATTCGAAACAAAAACATCAGAAATTAAAGAGTTAAAAATGCAAAATGTGATTTTTTTGCTCTTTCTGTCTCTCTCTCTCTCTCTCTCTCTCTCTCTCTCTCTCTCTCTCTCTCTCTCTCTCTCTCTCTCCCTCTCCCTCTCTCTCTCCCTCTCTCTCTCTCTCTCTCTCTCTCTCTCTCTCCCTCTCTCTCTCTCTCTCTCTCTCTCTCTCTCTCTCTCTCTCTCATCTCTCTCCCTCCCCCTCTCTCTCTTCCTCTGTCTCTCCCCCTGTCTCTCCTTCTCTCCCCTTCTCTCTCTCTCTCTCTTCTGTCTCTCTCTCTTCTGTCTCTCTCTCTTTCTCTCTCTCTCTCTCTCTCTCTCTCTCTTTCTCTCTCTCTCTCTCTCTCTCTCTCTCTCTCTCTCTCTCTCTCTCTCTCTCTCTCTCTCTCTCTCTCTCCTCTCTGTCTTTCTCTCTGCATGCTATTTTAGAGTGATTCTGTTTATAGTAAGGCTTGTGTTCTTCACCTTGTTGAAAGGGGTTATCTGAAAACTGACAAAAAAACTGCGACGAACTTAGCATTTCAACTTTTCGAGGTTTATTGTTCATGAGATCATACAGCAGTCTTCTAACATAAGCAGTCTGCACTGCTTAGTGTGTGTTGGGCCTGGTTTGCAGAACGATGAACAGCGTTACAAAAACAATTACACACCAGCATCAAAACACGGCGGAAAAAACTTTGCTACGAAAATGAAAATACAAAACTGAACTAAGCACTGTACCATGTATCTGCCGGAATCGCTTAACGTGCAATTGCCAGTCCTTCCAGACATCATTTCTTCCTGAATTTTTGCAAATTCTGGTGGACTTCCAGCAACGTCTTGCTCCAGCTGATTAATCCGTACAAAAAACGGATCGTCCACCAACTAAAAATATGAAATAAAATCGTACTGTTACACTTGTAGCAAAAAAGAGTAATGCCCTGCAAAATAAAGGTTTTATGCGAAGTTATGATTAGAAGTACATAGTGAAATACATGATAATAACAAACCTCACTACTAGGTTTTAGCAATGGATGAAAATAAGTGTCCCCTTCACCATCAATCATAAAAGCCGATACGCCTCCCCACTTCTGCTTTTCGATGAAAGTGACGATGTCATCCAATGTGACATCTATGCCAGAGACACCTATTGTACTGAAAAGAATACTCGGTTATTCGCAAACTCACTTTCCTCCGTCTACTTTCTTTAATGCGTAATTTAAACTAATATCTTCCATCACAATACTGTTTTTAACTCTGTGTTACCATATCTATCTGTATCTATTTCTTTGCTCATGCTTTCAATGTTTTTTCATGCTCTTTCTTGCAATGATTTCACTTGATCAGAATTTCTTTTACTTGTCTATATTGCCTGTATTAAATAATAATAATATTTTTCTGTTGACTGTGTGAAATAAATATTTTCAAATAACTTCACTTCTACAGAATTTTTTTTAGCTTGTATTAAATAATTTTCAAAATGATTTTACTTTTGTTTTCCTCGTAACATATTAACCCTTTCAGTCCCAAATTATTTTTTTAATAAGAAAAATTTTTTTGCCTTGGTACTTTCGTTCAGTATGTCCATCTCGTTTACACATAATAATTATTTTTTTCTGCCTGTGCCCACGTGCTAAATATAGCCTTAAAATGTGCTTCATTTTGCAACTGCTGATAATTTTTTAAAGTATTTAAGACATTTAGTATGCATGCTATGCTGATCTGTACAAAGTCGTCTCTAAAGTACTGTACCTTGCGCAGTTTTTTATGCTATGTAGATTTTCTAGTTTGCCATTTTATCACTTTTAGTCTATTGTTATTGGCTTAAATCAAAATAACTACTAACAGATCAAATAACTGTCAGTTTTAAAATTTTATTACCAGAAAATATTCTGGTATCCCACGTTATACAACAGGTATGAAAGGGTTAAAGTCTTTGCTTTATGTTTTTAACTTATTTCTATACTTTACATAATGTATTGCTCTGGGTATGGCACAGACTGCGTGTGAGCGAAGTGTTCAGCACGTATAAACTTGTATCAATATATATATATATATATATATATATATATATAGAAAAAGATTTTAAGAGTGTGCCATATTTCTAATTTTTTAACCTGGCAACACTACACTCAGTGTTTATCAAAACTCAAAAAACGTACTGATTTACTACTGTGCTAAAAGCAGGTACAGGATAAGCTACAATGAGTCCAAGACCAGAAGCATCTTGATACGGCGATGTCCAAAATCCGTGCAAATTGCTACTCGACCTAGCCAAAAACTCAAAAAAGTTTGACAGTTTGGAAATAGTGTTCGTGGCGTCATGCAAAATGCGGAAGGCGCCTCCATTTTCACAAGCGAGCTCTCCTAAAATATAAAGAATGAGAATTAGTAGTAAGATAAAGTGTTGTGGAGATCGCTAGCGTCTATTAGAATTACATGGAACATTGTAGAATGTTCCACTGGAATGATCATCTTACCGTGTGGAATGTTCTGGAACAAAACTTCTGGAAGCTTCTCGGGCGCGCTATATAAGGCGAAGCAGGCCACTGAGACGGGGCACGCTGATTCACACGGACACCACTTACGCATTCTCTTGTATACTTACATTTTCAGACACATTTAAAATGTTTTCCAGATTTTCACATTTAGTGTAAACATTTCGCGTTCCTTCATACTTTTGTGTTGTAGAATTCTCGCTTAATAAACTAGTTTAATTTGACGGCGTGTTTTCTGGTTTGCTCTACGAGCCTTCCGAGAGAAACAAAACACAACATAAAGAGAAATATAAGGGAAACAAAAAGCAAAAATAATAGCAATGCGGGAAATCAAATCAAATAAAACGCAGACTAGGACAATATAAGAAAATTAGCATCAGTCTCACAGGCATAAAAACTAGTATAGACCATAGTCCTTGCCCATTTCTCTTAGTTATTCAGTTTGATACAATAAGAGACTAACATCTATGTTCTGCTGCTGCTTTCCCTTTTTTGATCTAAAGCTCAGCTATCTTTACAAGAAAACTTACAACTATAACTAATCAGCAATAAAGATAAAAAAATTATCGTATCAACATGAAATATTAGTTTTAATCATCTTCGTATCGATATTATTCTAGAAATATCATTACAGTATCGCCAAATGTATCGTTACGGTACAGCTTACTCTTATGGGATCGTTGGAAAAAAGTATCGTATCTTATCGCCAAATGTGTATCGTTTAACATCCCTAAATCGAAAGAGGCTGACTACAATGGGGAAGAAGCAATAGCTACACGCAAACCATCCTTAACATATTTGAATACTGATAATTGATAATACCAGGCAAGCTTGTAGAAGAACGACTTGTGTAATCCGTCAAATATGTGAATATTTTCACAGTGGCGTCAGCGTTATATTGCTTTACAGTTTTCCGCACGACATCCCACTGGTAGCTGCACTCCGGACCAGGGACGTATCCACTTCTAGTGTAATAGCCTAAAAATGAACTATGAACTATGAATTTTACTTCACACATCAAAAAACAATATCAAACATATTAATAAATTTTACATAAAATAATTTGAGTAATGCGAGGTGAGTGTACGACCGTACGGTCATTAACACACTCACCTTACTTAAATGAAAAAAATGATTATAGTTATGTGTGCTTCTGTAGATAACTTATTGTAAATAAGGATGAAGTAAATGATGTAGTAATAGCAATAGTATAAGAGCAATAAACCTGAAAGTTGAGAAAGGAAAACAGAATATGTAATTACGACTTTGAGTGAGCCTTAAAGAGTGAAATTTTTTTTAAATAGTTACGAATTTGAATTATGTGATTATCTGTCAATGCACCGCTTACTTGTAATACAATGCACCATATTGCTTACTTGTATATACAACGATGTACATATACACATATATGTACCCAAATATAAGTGGGGAGAAGAGATTAAATTATATATTATGTTTGTAGTAATAACTATAACTGTATAGAACATTTAAATCTAATTGATGGTAGTAATGTAGCCATCATAACCATTAAAGATGGGCTACGGGGAGGGGGGAGGCAAATTATAAGAATACAAGTGATTCAATAGCAAAATTAATGCTACAATAATACATTCAAAATTTTTTGTATCATGAGGAAAATAATGTTGATTATATTTGCAGGCAGCAAAAATTGCAAATGATCAACTTCCTCATTTTCCTAGTTAGGAAGACAGGAATGAGTGGGTAAAAATCATTCAAGCAAACAGAGAAAGAACGTTGTAGTTTAATTTAAATGGAGTATTTATCAGGGCGTAGCTTTAAAAATATTTGACACTTTTCTTTTATCTTTTGACTCCGTGATCTTTTTACGTAAATGAGAGTTGCATGACTGATCAACAAGTCAAAAACAAAATCACGTTTCTTAGTTTTATATTTCTTATTGCAGCTAATGAAATAATTTAATACCACAGCGAAAAAGTTTTTAATTTGATGAACGCAACTCCTTTACAAAAAATATCATCTTGCCAAGGAAGACAAATTGAATTCTATTTCAGCTAAACATGGGGATTAGCTGCAGATATGAGGAATTTCATATGAAATACATCACATATCATATATATGTTATTTACTATTCATTTAGTTTCAAACCAGTATAGCCTTACAGGTACATGCAACTTTGCTTCTTTTAGCGTCACTATTGCATAGTCAAATTTGTTAACAATTTTGCCTTTAATTAGTTAGTTTTGCCCATAGAACTCTGCTTTACCAATTTTTTTCACTTTGTTTTGCACAAATTTGCATAATTTTATTTACCATAATTGTTTGCTATTAATTTAATCTTGATCTGTTTTCCTATTCTATTCTTTATTTTGCACTAATAACACATGCTGAAATTAGTAGACTCACTATTTAGGGATGGCAGACTAGATGACGTTTAGATCTTTCGCCATCCCGCCCTTCTTTAAATTTTGTAACTCATTGTTATATACTATCTATGATTGTTATTTTGAAGGCAAAAAAATAAATTATAAATTATTATATGTCACACATCTGTTGTGTGGAGGCAATGCTATAGCGATCACTAAAAATTGAAGACTTGTACTGATAGCAGAAATACATTAGTTCATTAGAAATGCATTCGCTTATCAAGACTAAGCAGCCCTACATGATAAATCACAATATTTTAGATGTCTTACATACTCTGAATTGAAAAAAAAATGAGTACAGTTACCTGGTCCACACCTGACATCAACGCCATCATTATCCAGTCCATCACTAATGAATATAATAACTGACAGGCAGCTAGGTCTGGATGAGTTCTGTAAAAGCTCAAAAGCTTTTTCAAATGCCATTCTGTTTGTAAATAGAAATGCTAGGTAAAGTTAAAAATGTTCAGTAAAAAACATTACGAAGACAATGAATTTAATTTCTTTATGTTCAATAAATTTTTCTTGCAGGTGTAAGCAACTTTTGCTTTTTTTAGTTTCACTATTGCATAACCAGATTAATTTGTTAGCTATTTTGCTTATAATTAGTTAGTTTTGCAAATAGAATTCTGCTTTACTAATTTAATTTTCCCTATGTTTTGCACAAATTTGAATAATGATGTTTTCCATAACTGTTTGCAATCAATTTAATTTTGATTTATTTTCTTTTCATATATTTTTATTTTATTACAAAAATTTTTCCTCGCCATTATGAAATTAGTAGACTCACTAGGGATGACAGACTAGATGACTATTTGGTCTTTCACCATCCCGCCTTTCTTAAATTTTGTAGTTTATTGTTGTGTCCATCTGCCGTTCTTAAATTTTGTACTTTATTATATTATTATATCCGTCTGTCCTTAAATTTTGTAGTTTATTGTTGTGTCCATCTGCCGTTCTTAAATTTTGTACTTTATTATATTATTATATCTGTCTGTCCTTCTTAAATTTTGTAGTTTATTGTTATATCCATCTGTCCTTCTTAAATTTTGTAGTTTATTGTTATATCCGTCTGTCCTTCTTAAATTTTGTAGTTTATTGTTACATCCATCTGTCCTTAAATTTTGTAGTTTATTGTTATATCCGTCTGTCCTTCTTAAATTTTGTAGTTTATTGTTATGTACTATTCTGTGAACATTATTTTGAAAGAAGAGAATTTATTCAATTCAATTCTATTCCATTCTGTTCTTAACTGCAAATGAAAGCATAATGAGATCTATCTCTCATCTTCATACAGACTTGTTAAATGTAGAAAGAGAATGCATTTAGTAAGAGTACTCACTCAAATTCACTTGTGCCAACGGGTTTGAGCTTCTTAACTTGAGAGATGAGATCTCGTTTGTAACCTATAGTTGTAGGTGCCATCCTGTCTTGATCACACCCCAACACTTCCGTAGTATGTTCTCTCCATCTATTTATTGTGTAAAAAAATGTGTAGTATCACAAAAAGGAAACTAGTTTATGAAATTATTTTGCGAAAAACTTGTAGTATCACAAAAAGGAAACTAGTTTATGAAATTGTTATTGTGCAAAAAAACTTGTAGTATCACCAAAAGGAAACTAGTTTATGAAATTGTTATTGTGCAAAAAAACTTGTAGTATCACCAAAAGGAAACTAGTTTATGAAATTGTTATAGTGCAAAAAAACTTGTAGTATCACAAAAAGGAAACAAGTTTATGAAATTGCTATTGTGCAAAAAAACTTGTAGTATCATAAAAAGGAAACTAGTTTATGAAATTGTTATTGTGCAAAAAACTTGTAGTATCATAAAAAGGAAACTAGTTTATGAAATTGTTATAGTGCAAAAAAACTTGTAGTATCACAAAAAGGAAACTAGTTTATGAAATTGCTATTGTGCAAAAAAACTTGTAGTATCACAAAAAAGAAACTAGTTTATGAAATTGTTATAGTGCAAAAAAACTTGTAGTATCACAAAAAGGAAACTAGTTTATGAAATAGTTATTGTGCAAAAAAACTTGTAGTATGACAAAAAGGAAACTAGTTTATGAAATTGTTATTGTGCAAAAAAACTTGTAGTATCACAAAAAGGAAACTAGTTTATGAAATTATTGTGCAAAAAACTTGTAGTATCACAAAAAGGAAACTAGTTTATGAAATTATTTTGCAAAAAACTTGTAGTATCACAAAAAGGAAACTAGTTTATGAAATTGTTATTGTGCAAAAAAAACTTGTAGTATGACAAAAAGGAAACTAGTTTATGAAATTGTTATTGTGCAAAACAACTTGTAGTATCACAAAAAAGGAAACTAGTTTATGAAATTGTTATTGTGCAAAAAAACTTGTAGTATCACAAAAAGGAAACTAGTTTATGAAATTTACTGGGCCCGTCAGCATGAATTACTTATTGCAGATTTGAAGATATATGTATATTGTGTTTGTCAGCATCTTTAGGAGAGATTTGGATACTTTACTCTACCAATTACAGAAATAAATTACCAAAATCTGAGTGAGTCAGAAGATCCACAAATAGCAAAGCAGTTGGCGGAATTTATTGAAATAGCAATGGAAACAAGAAGAGGAGGTGTCACGCTAGAAATTTAGCCAAAATAATAACAGTCATAAACGGTTTATGAAGCATCAAGATTGATCACGTTACTTGTGTCTTGCACGGTGATATTCATTTGTGCCTATCTAACCAGATAGAGTGGACACCCAGGAAACAACAAAAATATGAAGGAGATGCCTATATTTACAGATTTTGTGCAGACTTTAAAGCTTGTTGAATGATACACCTGTTGCACAGCACTTGTCTTTGCTAACATTTAACTATTTTTGTAAAAAACTATTTTTAAGAATTTAGAATTTGCCAAATCCTCGTGCAGGGTAATCACTAGTAGAGGCGAGCATTCTCTACTAGAAAGCGAATTCGAATCGAATTGAATCGAATTTGTGACTTTAAAATTTGAATCCAACCGAACTTCAGTATTTCGAATTCAAATTGAGTTCAAAGATTTCGAACAAGTTTTCAAACCACCAGTAAAAAGTTGGCTTGCAAAGATCATGCATATTATTGATTTTTTCTGCAGTAAAACCACTACTAATTTGTTTAAAACTTGAGCACAGAAATCACAGCTAAATTATGCTGACTGCACAATGTTTCAAATGTTTTAATGATAAAGAACGTATGTGGTTGAAGTGCTGAATTATTTGCATCTCTAGTTTTAGGTTTGAATCGAATTCGAACTAAAAAACTCGTTCGAATTGAATTCGAAAGTTCAATGCCCACCCCCCAATTACTAGCCATTCGACATATCGTTTATTGAGTTTACTGAATTCATTTATTTTAGTCAATTCAAGATTTTAAAAAGTCCTCCTCAGGCTAACGTCCATGACATTATCTGTGCCTCGGGCCACAGGCTGATTATAATAAATTCAGCATTGTGACCAGAGCTACAAATAACTGGGACTTGTTAATAAAAGAAAGTTTATCTGTGTACCCTAATAAGCCTTCTCTTATGTGTTAATGTAATATTAAGTAATATATTGCATAATGTAATAATGCAAATTAATGTAATATATAATACAATATACACAATTTTGAATTAGCTAGTTTGCAAATAATCATCTCATTCACTTCATTTCTAGTGAAATATTTTAAAATTAATTTATGTTGACAGTAAATTTTATAAACTAGTTTTTATTCTATTTCATAATTTGAAACTATTTCTTTATTTCCACCAAAATTTTTTTTTCACCAACTGTGGTTAGACTAGCGTGCAAGTGTGGTTAGAGTGTATACATCTTTAATAATCGTTTACAAAAAAGTTTATAGAGGGTATAGGTTCGACTACGCAATGTGTCATATTCGAATGGGGGTTTTACGGAGTAGCTAAAATTTTTAACAAACATGTCCTAAATTCCACAGCTATCAAAGTTACTACCAGTTAGGCAGAATATACCACAAATTTTAGTAACTACCCGCTTATCACAAATTTTCCTAAAGTAACACAACATTGAATTTACAAACTTAATGAAATCTTGATGAAAACAATAGTTAAAGTAAGTAAGTACTGTACAATAGTCTACTTTACATTTGCACAAAAATGTTTGAATATGTATACTGGTAATGCAATTACTGCTTATCTTGGTCATGGAAAATCAATATTTGGTCAGGGAAATTTATTTTGAATCCTATGGGAACCCTGTTATGGATAATTCAGAATTGGAACTCGCACTGCCATGCAGAATGCGTTTTCTATCAGACTGCTGCTGTCATAACAATGTCAACATATATGCTTTGACAAGTTTCATTGTCTTTTAAACATGCATTGCTTGTAGGTTTTCATACTGTTGCGGGCTACGAAAGACCACATGTGAACTTCATGTGATCTAAACAAATAACTTCGTTATCATCATTTTCATCTAGTTCCCTGAACAATAATTCTGATGTCAAACATGCAAGGAGCTCAAGTATCAGCATATCAGTTTCAAACATTTAATCATGTTGCATGTATAAGATGAGCATTGATCACATTGTTTGAGGTTACTATTTCTAGCTGAGCAGCAAGGCGAAAGTACTACACCTACACATGAGAAGTACTACACCCACACACGAGAAGTAGTACACCCACACACGAGAAAGCAAATGCACCGACGCATCTAAGCGTTAGCAACAACACTTTGCTGAGTCGAGCAGTTGCCGCTCGTGTACAGGTACTGTGGAACTGCAGCACCCCCTATTTTCACTCAAGATTATCAATAATATTCAATATAATAAGTCTTTTTCTTTAGTTCTTTCTTTAAACTTGTATGGAACCAGAACACATGAGGGTAGTACTGTTCACAGCCACAGCCCAGGACAGAGGTGTATTTGGCTGTTCTGAGCATGTGGCCATGCGTATATGTCTAGGATAACATGCTGTATGCTGCACTGCTAGCACTGTTGCTAGGTAGAAAGAGTACTGTCACTCACACAGTTTGTTGTCAGTTTTCACGTGCTTAAGGGGCAAGAAAAGGGGTACCTGACGTAGGTTTCAGAAAAATCACCTTAAAAAATTGTATTACTTTACAGCAATTTTATGCATAATCGTACTCGCGTTGAAAGGAATTTTTGTTTGTTTTCATTTTACATCTCTAGCAAGACTGTTCTGATGGCGAAAATTACATGACGTCACCTATGCAAATGTAAATCGGGGGAAAAGACAATGTTAAATTATGTCCCAAAAAACTTTCCGTGCAAATCTATATTACTTAGCATTTCGCTTACCTGCTTGAAAGACTTATGTAACTAGAAATAATAATTTAAAATATTTGTGTCAATTGATAAAATGTTGCTGACCAACCTTCCAGCGTGCACCACTCATTAACCAAAAACATATTTTTAATCTTATTGGCAAGATACAGTA
Organism: Tubiluchus corallicola; assembly: GCA_030141605.1. Taxonomy (NCBI): domain Eukaryota; kingdom Metazoa; phylum Priapulida; class Priapulimorpha; order Priapulimorphida; family Tubiluchidae; genus Tubiluchus; species Tubiluchus corallicola. Next base: position 193,921 of record JAQGDQ010000060.1, read on the forward strand.
ATTTAAAGTTTTACTTAGTTAGCAACATGTATGCTGCAAATGCTCCGATTATTTTTTCAAACTTTACTCAATGTTATCAAAACTTGTTTAAAACAACCTTTAAAATGGCTGAGCCTAATGGCCATCTCGGGAGTTTAAATTTACAAATTTATCGTTACGGCTGATATAAGCCCTGCATGCAAAACGGCAACATGTAAGTGGTATAAATTTCGAGACGAATTTTTTAATGTTTACATAAGTGGAGGGTTTTCTTGTGCTTTAAAAACCGTTTACTAGCATATTCTTGAACTGCGGCAATTCAGGCTATTCGTAAGCAAAAATTTTTCGTTTGTTTGCTTGTTTAAAATTACAATAACATTTACATACGTTCGTTTCCTTTTACACAGTATTAAAACAATGTCTAAAATTTTCTGAAGCAGCACCCCTACTAATTTCAGCTACGAGCCGCCACTAGAGTCGAGTCACCTAAATCTCAGCCACCCGGTTTGCATTTACGCAACATTATCGGTGAGCTGATACATTGCACTACGCACAATTGGATTAAATCCAACAAAAAACATACAGTTACCAGATAAAACCAGCATTGCACTCACATGCCAACGTGATCCCAGAAGCTTTGTCGTGCGCATATAACGCTGACATAGTCGTGCTGAGAAAGAGACTTAATTAACACCGTTGCAAGCGACTGAGCCGTCAGAAACCTCTGATTCTCTTGCATGGATGAGCTGAAAAAAATTGCCTTTGTTTATAAGCATTGCTCTCACAGTGACAGGTAATAAAGTCACAAAGTACAGGAAAGAAGGTCTCAAGAAGGCGTCACAATTTTGGTTAGGATCGGTTTAGGGTTATTTCTATTTTTCCTATGCCTTTTTCCTGTAACTTTTTCCTATAACTTTTCTTCTGTGACTTTTTACCTGTGACATTTTTACATGTGACTTTATTACCTGAATTTGCTTTCACATACTTGCGCTACAGTACGTACTATGAGACAGGATTAATCCCAAAGTTGCACGGCAGCACAGCAATACTGTGAGAAGATTATCCGGAGGCAAAACAGGCCGACTGCACTTCAGAAGGCAACTAGGAAATGTACACAACCTGGTGGCAATTCAAGGTCATTGATCATGCGAATCCAGGTAAAAAAGTCGGAGGAAAAGTCACAGAAAAAGTCACAAGAAAAAATAAATAACCTTAACCCTAGCACTAACCCTATTCTTAACCACTAACCCTAAACCTTACCATAGCCAAAATTGTGACTCTTTTCCTATGACTTTATTATTGGTCACCGATCGTGCATATACAGATATTCACTAATTACTGACTGTCTGTATGTAAAATACTAATAAAGTGCTTATCAATAATTTACGACTATGTATACACAATAAGAAGTTAAATCCGACTAATGAAGAATTTATAAAAAATCATACATAGTAAAACCGATAACTTCACTTACCTACAGTCTAAAATCACCACAATGTTTTTTGGCCCACTGATTGCTGAAATGTACCACGGTCGTAGTCGAGGATCGTAGTCATTAGGCAAACCAATGTGATTTATAGACCACGATTTGCCGGGGTAGCTTCGTAAAAAACCAGCATTTGAACCAAAGTACTGCCATCTGAAACATGGGGAAAGTGTTACATAAAAAAATTAGTGTATACGTACAGTCGACTCTCGTTAAACCGGACCCCGTTAGCCCGGATATCGGATAAGACGGACGTCATCCGTGGTAAAGGAAACCGACCGATTTCCATCCGAGCCCGAGAGCTAAACACAACACGGCCTACCAACTGTACAATAATTTCTTTATCCTCACAGGTTAACTATTTTAAAGTAATATACAGTATAGTATATAGTGCACAGTATATAGTGCAATGTATATAGGTTTTATTAAGGTGATTATTCCTGTATAATATAGACCATATATAGGCATATCGGATAAATCGGACAATCGGCTAAACCGGACCACCCATCCCCCCAATTAGTCCGGTTTAACGAGGGTTGACTGTATTATGCTTCGTATTGAAATATTCTTAAACTTTGCTGTATTTGTGGAAACTTTGTTTCTCTACAACTCAGAATTATGGACAATTAAAGCACAACACGAATCAGAAATTGATGCATTTCAAAGAAGAAACTACAGGAACACTCTAGGAACAAAGTGGCCAAGGAAAATATCAAACCAGGATCTACAATAAAGTCAAAGCAGAGGAATGAACAATTAAAATCAAAAGGAGAAGATTAAGATGGACAGGACGTGTTATACAACTACAAGATGACAGTCCATTAAAATTAGCTTTCAAAGAAGCAGTGTAGAAAGAAAAGAAAGAGCAAGGAGGACAGCTGCTGACTTACATCAATTTCATCCAAAAAGATCTTATCAACACACCATTAGATATCAAAAATACAGAGACATGGGAGGCTGCGGGTGACAGGGCAGCGTGGTCTGAAGAGATTGCAAGGGTCATGTCAGAGGACGTGTGACTCCAGAAATGATGATGATTCTTTATCATTTATTAATACATTCATTAATAATTCATCATTAATCATACAACAAATTAATTAATCGAATGTTTTTAGTTTGCATAGCAATGTTAATATTAACATACAAAAGCTTTGGATCTCGCAGCCTGTTTTCAATAAAGACGCTGTCCAAATGCCGTGTGTAGAGAATAGCCGATATGGTGTCGTCAGAATCTCTCGGAACGTCTTCGGATAGTTTCACCGCACTAGCATTAACATTAACTGGTCTCTTGAAATACCTGTGAACATAAGAGTTCAAATTCAAACAAAAAATGTTTATCACACTGAAAAATGATCATTAAATATTTGAATGAAAGCAGTAACAGTGCAACTAGTTTAACCAAATGAGAAATACTTACTCGCTATAAAAGCGCGGGTCTGGAAACCTGCTCTGTATATCCATGTCCTTATACAACTCCGAACTGACGTCATTCAGTCTGTCATAGGACGGTTTTGTTTCCATGGTAACATAATCATCGTGAAACTTCACAGCAGCAGCAGCAATTCTCTGGAAGATGGGACAGATGACAGTAAGCCTTGAGCAAAAACGCAAACTATCAAAGCTGCTTTAAAGAATCGAACAAACATGTTAGCTGAAGCGTCCAAAATATTCCGTCAATATCCAGTTATCATTCATAGACGCACCCCAAACTACCGGTGTTTGTTGCAAGCCATGAAACAAGCCTACATATCTTTTTAATACTTCTATTTTAGGTTTTGCATATTCAGGGCAATTTATACAGGCATTCACAGTATTATGAAAAAGAAAATTACTAAAAACATGTCATGCTGCAGTCATCATCAGTAGTAGATTACACAAAGCAAACAAGCAGTTTTGCAGACACGGACTACAGAAATTCACTAATTGTGTATTTATAAAGAAATATATACATATATATATATAATATGTAAAATATGTGAGATGAATCAAGTGGCAGATGAAATGCATTTTTGTATATGACATGTCCTGCTTATCAAAATGGAAGAAAAGTTGTATTCAAAAAGTTTAAAATATTTCCTCTTTTTGCAGAAATGCCTGTAAGTGAACAGTTTATGTTTATTAATGGCCTAAATGTTGCAGAGATGAGAACACTAGTAATAAATTTTATATATGACATCAGTAAGAAAAGGGAAGAGAAACAGGATAGCAACTTACTTTAATTTGAACTCGTAGCCTACAAAATGTATTCTTATTATTGTTGCCTTTGTATGCTATTATTGTGTTTTTGTTAGTATGTTTTTTTATCGTCCGTACTACACGTTTGAGCCGTTCTAACCTATGTACATGGTCAATGTAGTTTTTTGGTCTCTATGTTGGATGCTCAATAAATTGTACACACACACACGCGCGCACGCACATGCACTCACGGTTTATTGAGCACACAACATAAAGAGACCAAAAAAATACATTGAGCCTGTCATATATATATATATCTGGCTTTCTTGTGAATGCACAATTAGTGGATTTCTGTGAATTTCTGTTGCCTTTGCCTATAAAACTGGTTGTTTTGTTCGAGTACTGTAGTCTATCATTGCAGCCTACTTTTTAACATTTTACATCCTAAAGCTTTTGCACTTTAGTTTTTATATACTACATCACATCAAAACTGACAACAGAAAGACGTGAAATACAAAGAGATATATGCCTTAGATGCCTCTTCTTTAAGAGTAAAATAGTCTTTGAAATGATCCCGGATTCTCTGAACAAGTTCTGCACCATCTTTTTCCTCTTTCTCATATTCTGCCTGATCGTAGAGTGTCTGAGTGGCGCTGACATGCATGCTACGTTCTGCAAACTATAACAGAAAACAATTTGACAAGTGCTCATCTTTAAAGGACAAGATTTTGCACAATTTTTCACAAATAGGCTCGAAACTTGTCTCAGGTGAAATTCTATATCAGGGCTGGATTATGACCTTTTGGCTGATGAAATTATGGGACCCCCAGATGGAGCCACCCTCTAATTTGCTTGCATTTGTCTCGAAATTTTTTACTTGTCATATGTTTTAACAACATTTGCATAGCTGGGTGCCCCATATCTCAAATAAAGGGCCTCAGATAAGGGCCCTTATCTCAAATAAAGGACCTCAGATAAGGGCCCTTTGCCTCAAATAAAAGGCCTTAAACAAAGATCCTTCATCTCAAATAACGAGCCACTTCAAAATTGGATTTTCAGCCTTCCTGGCCTCCTTTTTTAAAGTTGAAATTTTATTTTAAGTTTTATGAATTATTCAGCAATGCAAAGTATAGGCCCCAAGCTTGAATGCCTAGGCTGCAGCCTATACTAGCCTATAGGGTAATTCAGCCATGTCTTACATCCATATAAACTCATTGCATGCACAAACACGTTAGGAGCAGCATTACGTGAAAATGAAAATTTAAGCTGACGCAGTTCTCAACATATTAGATGAAGCCATTTTAGCAATCAATTACCTGTTAGAAAGACTCGCAAAATCTGTTAATGTATTTTTACACATTATAAAAGGCAGGTGCAAAACAAGTGTCTACATACCCACAGCTTTGCAAAAGGTAAATTACAGTATTTCATAAAAATAGGTTACAGTTAATTATTTTGAGGAGCTACTACAGCATTGATTTGCGAGTTTCGGAAATTGTATTGGATCTTTTCCATGAAATATTCTCAATTATCAAAATATAAAATTACCTCAGCTATGAACTGATCTAGTTTGTCCGACCAAATTTGCACTTGCCGCAACAGCTTACTTGAAGCAATAAGTTTTCCACTATGAATGAACACAACTGTCGTTATTAACCACAACCACATGATGTTATCGTGGATGTATAGGTGTGTCCGTAATCATTGCCACAACCGTTACCAGGACAACAGTTTTTTTGGCAACACAAAGTGGGAATCCAAATGGAGATCTCTATTATTGTTGTTGGATAGTTATAAAATATCTGCAAGGCACATTTTTTAGGTTCTCAAATAATAATTGTGCATGAAACATTTTTTTCAGTGAATCTTGGAAGAATCAATTTGTTAAAGCCTCCATTACCACTGTTAACACGTAGTCAACAATTACTAATAACCATCACAAAAATCACACAGTCGTAGACTTTGAGCGAATTCTGAGTCTCACCATCCAAAACTCCATAGCCTAGTGGAAAATTCTGACGCCTAGTCTGTCACACAATCAAATGCTATAAAACACAAAGGCAGGGTCTGCTTTAATAACGTTACTCACGTGTGACCGCGCACTCTTTGAAGCCTACATCCAAACTTTTATAATGCGGTTAAGTAATCCAGGTAATGAATACGGCTGGCTTCATTATACAGGTGAGCACGCTTTGAAGCCATATTCAGATCAGCATGAGAGTATAAGTGATACAGGGAATGAGAATAAATGGCTTCAGGACATTAGGCAGGTGAGCAAACGAGCATGTCTGTTCTTGATAAACGAATTTACATAAGATAATTACATTGTATTTGTGATAGCTCGATTGCCAGGTTTTATTGATGTGCCAAGTCTAACATCTATCATGGCTCAGTGAACCACAAATTAATATGTTCAACAACCATGTATGCATGTATGGTATATGCATGTGCCTTTACACAAGAAGGGATGATTGTAGTTTTGATTTTAAACTGTGAAATGCATCAAAGTTTACAGTGTTTTAATGGTGACTGGTAATTAAGTCTCAGAAAATAGGGTTAGGGTTAAGGGCTAAGGTTATGGTTATGATTAGGGTAACGGATATTTCTTTTTTCTGTGCTTTTTTCCCGTGACTTTTCACCTGCGACTTTTTCCTGTGATTTTTTACCTGTAACTTCTTTCTGTGACTTTTTTCATGTGACTTTTTTACCTGTGACACTTTCTTGTGACTTTTTTACCTAGATTAGTTTCTCAGCAACGCATTCGCAATTTCCAAGACCCAGTCAATGTGCAAGGTAGCCAGTATTACTGTAAAATGATAAGCAAACCCATTCATTACTTAAGCCAATAAAATATACAAAAATATAATTTTGGAAATTAAAGATGCCTTTTCTTTATTCATTTTCTCTATAACATGGGCTCCCAACCTTGGGGTCACCAAGCACTTTCTGTGGTGTTGCGGGCTAGTCCAAAAAAAATTTGAAAGAATGCTGTTTTCATAAAACGTATCTAAGTAAGTGTTGTTCCCTGTAGCGGATAGCCCTATAGGCTGAAGCCTAAGGCCCGGGATCAAAAGGGGCCTGGCAAAATAAAACGAAAAAAATTTTGTTTTGTAAAAAAAAATAAATTGACAAAAGAGCAAGGGGCCCGCCAAAATAAAATATAGAAAAAAGTTTTTTTTCAAAAGTCAGTCACTATATTTCAAATCGGGTTTACACAATTTAAGTTTACACAATTCACGTTTACACAATTTAAGTTTACACAATTCACGTTTACACAATTTAAGTTTACACAATTCACGTTTACACAGTTTAAGTTTAAGTTCAAAATTTCACTTTCCGAATTTTTCTGGGGGCAAAGTCAGTTATAATTTCGACGAGAGCTCCACAAAAACACGTCAGCTCAGCAGTGTAGCAACATTTAAAAGGCCCGTTCCAAGCTCAAGCCTAAGGCCCATAAAATCATAATCCGCCGCTGCAACTTCCCTCCATCATTTTGTTCTGGAAAGTGAAACTGGGTTTCCCTGCTCTAAATGAGGTATATCAATGGTCGATTTTCCGGGAAAATGAAGATGCACGTTGTTCCATGCTGCACACTTGTGTACAGTGTACACCGCCCGAAAGCGTGAAACTATTCATTTTACCTTGAATACCTATTGCTGTTGCATTACTGGTTGCTGAAAAACAGGTGCAACAGTCACATTAATGAATTAATGTAACAGTCACTCATTGTTCAATAATTTGTTGAATAGTAAGTTAATAAAATTAATAAATACGAACGATAATGATGTCTAATTGTATAACATGTGATTATGTTCTTCGTGAGGTTGTGATATGATGCAGGGTTCTAGAAAAGGGTTGCCATCAACAAAAAACGTTGGGAACCACTGCTCTATAAGTTGCAAATACTTGTGAAAAACTGAATGCGCCCTCAACAAAATGTTAGTTGGCTTGATCGAATCTAATTTCTGGTCACACGTGTACACATGAGAAACTATTGAGCTTTAAAAAGTAATTATACTAATTACTAATAACTACTAATGAAAATGGTGATGATTAATCCCGCAACAAAGAAATAAAATCAACCTTTCTTCTCTTCCTTTACCGAGGAATACTTATTGATATTTTTGGCAGAAAATTATACATAAGAACACATCAGTGACAGTTTTAGCCTGGCCCCCCTTTCACAGTAGCAGTTACAGCACACCAAGTGAATATTTTCTCTGGATTATAAGTTTTAGAACGTTTAGTGTTAGCTTTTAATGACTTGTATCGAGTAAAAAGTTCTGCATTAATGATTTCAGTGTAAAAACGTTTGTGCCCTTTAAGTGATAATTGAAGTTTTTGGCAAAGACATCGCTGTGCGCAATTATATGCTATACCAGTGTGTATACTAGTATATTGGTGTGTAATTAAGAGTCAAAAGTTTGAGGTGACATAATGAGTTTTAAACTATTGAATTTGCTTAAGGAAATAGGTAAAAAAAAGGTCTAAAATGCAGTAAAGTGCATTGGTAGCCGGGGTTCCCCAGACCCCCTAGCTGCTTTTTCGTTGAACCCACCCTTTTCTGAAGCCTGTATCCGCCATTGGTCCTTTAAGCTTGCAGCAATATAGAACTATAAGTTGTACCGTTAACGTTTTCACGAGAATCTGGCAATGTACCCCTCAAAACACACAAGATGAACGTGCAAAAAGAAATTGAAGGAAAAATTTCAAATTTATCGTTACATTTCCGTCATGATTTCACTTTCTTTACATCTGTGAATATGAAGTAGAGATGCAAAGAGGTTTCTATTGATTGGACTAATGTCTGTGAGAAATTTTCATTCAACACGTTCCATCGTGGGTAATAGCATCCACAGCACGCCAACACAAGAATCAAATCACTAAGTTGTCATTATAAACAGGGCGCCTCAGAATTCACTATACACTTTACAGCGTCTGTATTTCTTCAAAAAAAAGTTTCAGTAACAAGTTTGAAGTACAAATGAAGTAAAACTTTTCGCAACTCTTTTAGGCAAATTAGACAAAAATCTGAAAAGAAATTCTGCACTGATGGGCTTTGTACTTTCCAAATGAACTGGGTCACAAACTTCCAACCAAATTTGAAGGCACAAAAGCTTCAGAGACCAACCCAAAGGCATGTTGGATATCTTGCAATGAGAGTCTCTAACAATACAGTATTGAGGAATGGCTTCACCTTTTTGAAAAACTACATTGTTAATAAGAGACAACAGTGTAGTGTGTTTGGTGCTCTGAATTTAAGCTGAACTTTAGTTAATAATCGTGCCAGTCTGAGATCTCATTTCTAATGTTAATGTCGACGCCACAGTTCAAAAGATAAAAAGATAGCCAAAGAACCTTTTTGATCCACGAAAGAGTCTGACGAGATTACAAACCATTTAAAAAGAAAATTAGAAATCAAAGTGTTTAGTGACTTTTGAGACACGTTGTACTTTTTTGTGAACAGCACCTGAGCTTTTGAATATCCGGTGAAACATCATCATGCCGTTGCATGCTTCCAAATGATGACTATTCATTTTTCTTCATACTTTCAAAACAGCTATGAAATTTTGTTTTCCATGCCAAGTTCTGACAACACAAGAAGGGTATATAATAAGGGATATTAGTATTAAAAGCAGGTACACGTAACACAAAATTTTAATTGTAATATACAATTATGCAACAGTTCATTCACTTTTCAGACTCCACATTCATACATGTACGGCTTAGACCAGACGGTTTAGTCTAGTGGTAATGCGTCTGCTTTCCGTCTGGGAGGTCATGAGTTCGAACCAGCGGCCGGGTCATACCAAAGACTTTAAAAATGGTACCTACTGTCGCCCTGCCTGACGCGTGGTATTTAGGGTAAAAGTGGGGTAATAATAGTCTCTGTTATGCAGCTGTAGGTTGTTATTTACAGTCGGCGATAATAGCTCTTTGAGCTTATGTTAGTTGATGACTAATTATTATTATTATTATTATTATTATTATTATTATTATTATGTACTACAATTACAGTAATTGAACAGCAGTTCACTCTATACAACATTGCGGATGAGATAAGATAACCTTCTTAACAAATTTGGTCCCTCCTATGTTGTATATAAATACGTCTGTCATCAATGTGACGGATTTTACATAGGGCAGACAACAAAACAACTTACTTTAAATAATAATGTGAAATCTAACAGTGATTAATTGATCTAGCATGCAATACATGCTGCATCATCATATATGTATCAATTCACTAGACGTGGATAATTTACATTATTGTATGTATTAAGAAAAGGACTGTTAATAATATCCAAGATGTATGATTACTAAAAAAACACAAATACGAAAAACAACTGCTATTCTTACAGCATTTTTACGATTTTTGCACAAACCTAACGAGATTTTCCGTCTGCTTAAAAAACATAAAATCAAATTATTTTAATTCAAAAACAAAATCGGTTTTCTTAATTTAGCAACCGTGAGTTTGACAATTACAAGATAACTCGATTACTACTCGCGTCACAAACTCAGCATTATTTTCAAAAGCGTTTACAGTAACAGATGAAACCTTAATTAAACATGGTTTTATCAGTGAACTGGGCTGATGGAAATTTCCCAGCTTTCACCCGTAATTTCCTTCATTAACCGAAAACATAAAGTATTAATTCACCTGCATTCACTGCCACACGTCAACCGCGCTGTCACAGCTGATATTTAAACTTACCCATGTCAGGTTTCACGTCGTTTCCATGGCAACTGATTGCAGCAGATGTGGCTGTCAAACGCACTGCAGCAGAAAAAAAACTATAATGACCAACGCGGTGGAAAACATGCTTCTGATATGAAAGTACGATAAACAATTGATTACTTGATCAATTACAATAAATAAGTGAAGTAAATTATGACCTGAAGTTTAGCAACAGGTAATACATGCAAGAAAGATGTAACTAATTGAATATCATAGCACGGCAACTGTACAAAAACTTGATTTAGCACACTGTGACTATCATGATTTCTTAAAGCAGTACTTTTTTAGAAGGCACAAAAATGTTACATACCATTAGCAGTTGTCCGATTCCATACGTCAATTTTACACAAAAGCATTTAATACACACTAACCAACGCACAATGCAAATCTGGCACTCTTAAATAAAACACGGGGCTGTATATAACTGAAAGTAATATCTTTTATTCTAGAATAAAAGGTGTTATTTTTAATCATAGCTGAGGTGTTAGTTCAGTTATTAAGCAGGCACTTCTCCAATTCCAAGTTTAACATTTTTGTAGCACTGCATTTTGTTAGCAAGCCTGTTATATTTTACTTTCCAACATCAATATAATTAACGAGATTACATAGATTTGATCGTAGATGCTACCAAAAATTTGTCAATTTGTAACACTGCCTAGTGTTACAAACTCAGAAACTTTAACGTTTGTGTCTAAATGAAATTACATATTGTGAAGCTTAGGGAGAAGTTAATTATGGTTACTTGACAAAATATGACAAAAATGAAGATATATTAGCGGAGTTTAAAATGCCTTACAAGTTAAAAGAAAATCTGTTAAGTGGATCTGCCTTTTAAAGACTTAATAAAGAGAAACGTTTAACAACAACTGGTTTGCCCACAGTGATACAGGAGAGCAAACACAGGTAAAAAATAACAGCTTAAAAAGTTACAGAAAAGTCACAGGAAAAGGTCACAAGAAAAAAGGACAGGAAAAAGAAATAATCCTAACCCAAATTAATTGTGACTTTTCCCTAGCCAAAATTAGAGAGTTTTTTCCTGAGACTTTATTACCAGTCAAAGTGATATACAGCGACAGAAAAAAATACACAAAACAAGATTTCAAATGTGTACTGAGGATTTATTCATACATCAATTAACGATCAATTCATAACAGCATTAATTTGTCTAAGTAGAATTTCTCTTAAGAGGCAGTAGCTGACAAGGCACTCCAATACAAGCTGAATCATTTGTGACAAATGAAGGGTAAAAACTGACAGAAAGTAAATTGACAAGTAATTTTGAAGGTGCGCAAGACCTGCTCATTAAGAAAGATACACGAAAAAGCCCGATATTAATTTTGTCAACGAGCGTAAATACAATTAAGTACAGATTAAGTAAACTTTCAGGTAGATAAAATCAACTACAGCCAAAGCTTGTTAAGACAACCACCGCCCTACCACAATCACCCCCTTTATAATGCCCGTCTCGCTTAACGTCCAAATTTCTAACAAAACGTGTATACAGTATTTGCACAGACACGCATGTATTCATGCAACTTTTGTAATGTGAAACTAGCGAAACACCAATTTTTTTGCAGTCCAAAAGTAGGCAGTGTAAAGAAGTTTGACTTGATGCAGATAAGTTAACCGTTATAGGGTCACGATTTTTTACAACCGATTTTGGTAACCGGGGGTAAAAAATTACCCCCACCATAATTCGTAAATTACTTTTGATAAACCGCCGTGTTTCATTAGTAAACAGCAACAGCATAATTTGCGGTTACGCTGACCACCATAGGATACATTATACCTCTGCTTAAAGACATGTGACTTTCTAGTAATACGAAATTTAAGTTCACTTAGTTACGTTCCCTTATCTATGCTGGAATAACTGTAGACAACCGACATTGCTAGCGCGTGTGCAAAAATTGTTATTTTGAATTTATTGTCTGCTACTTTCATCTTTTAGGTGGAGTTGAGTAACTGACATGGCCACAAAACAACCACGCCGAGTTTCAGCACAACTTGCCACCTGTCACAGCACAAAAAATCGACATATTGCATTTTCACTTTTATTTCGTGGTGAGACAATGCGCCTAAACTAAATAACTGAAAGCATTTTGTGCACAAAACATATTTAGAAAAAGTCGTAGAAAAGGTTTACTGGGATTCGTATGGGAAAAGGGTAAAATGCAAAAAACCGGACTGGGGGTAATTTTCTAGGGTCAACCTCTTTGTAGGAGACACAGGACAACAATTAAGTAATTTATTTTATCAGAGGTGTAAAGCAAGTTTACATAACAAAAAAAGTTGCCAAATATTCACCAACAATTTCACTCATTCCACAAGTGTCAGGTACATTCAGGGACGGATTATGACTTTTAGCTTCCCTTAGGTTAATGAAATTATGCCCCCCCCCCAGATGGAGCCACCCTCTGATTTGTCAGTCCCAACTGGATGTAAGCCTAACTAATAAGAACTTGCATTAATAATTGCAGCTACTACGGCAATACCAACACAATGGGGTGTTTACAATTGGTGAAAATAACAAAAAAAACACCCTTTTTGCACATATAATTGCAATTACTACAGCAATACCAACACAATGGGGTGTTTACAATTGATGAAACTAACAAAGAAACACCCTTTTTGCACATTTCAAGTACAACAATGTAGCAAAAACACGCAGTAAGGTGTCTAGTGGGCATTTTCACGTGTTTCCAATTATCTGGATAATTTTAACGCTTGCTGTCTCTGCCTTCAAGTAAAAAACGTTTAAAAATTTTTGTTTGGAAAGTGTACATTTGTCAGCTACTGCACCGTATGCTTGCAAAAATTCATCTACTCACAAGTCAAAATTGTGGACCTCAGCATAATAATCAATTAAAATACAATATGTACATAATAATTAGTAACCAGCCTCACTCTTGGCATTGTGCCAACTATAATTTTTTCCTATAGTTGCACTTGGAATCGCTATGCTCCACTAAACTCGCTAATATCAAAATACTTTGAGGTTGCCTCAATCACAGTTATTGTGGTATCAAAAATAACACTCGCCTCACACGTAGTATGGTCTCCCGTTCAATCTCACTCACACTCACACCTCACAAACGTCTTAAATAAACGAGGAACTCGCCAAGTTGCCCCGCGAATAAATATCACAATTTTGTACAAAATGATAACAAGAGTGAGCCTGCTTCTTTTGAAAAGCAGCCATCAGCTTAATACGAATGAACAACAAATATACGCGTTGCCGCGGTAACACTGTCATCGCAGTCACGCAACAATTATGTACATTTATAGAGCAAACAATCTATGGCACAGTCGTGAAACAATGCAATTTTAACAACAATGGTTCTGCTCTGTAAAGAACAATGGTTATAAAACAATACCAGGCACTTACAAGATTGTTCTACTCTTTACAACAAATATGTCATCAGTCTTTCAATCGTTCGCTACCTCTAAATAACTAACGACTACCAAAACGCACACACCTTAAAAATCAGGAAATATCTCAAACAATACGCACAAACTCAGTCATCCACGAAACTATGCTAATGTAATAACTTGCAGATTTATACAGAAGATTATATTTTAGACTTTTCTTGGTGCATATTATCTTAGAACGTTTCTGTCAAACAAGCTCAATAATCAACAACACCTATTTTACAAAATTTGTAAGACTATTTGTGGCAGTTTACCGTGAAGAAACAGCAAAATTTCCAACTTTGATAAAGTGCACTAACAAAATTCCCACTTTCAGTAGTTAGGGGCAAAACAAACATGCTCACAAAAATATAAAATAGCTTCCCTAGACTTCTCAATACCCTTATGTTTTCATTTATACTTAATTTAAGGAAGGCTTTAAGGAAAATTTTGGTAAAATAAGTAGGCTGACAGCTTTGTAATTCATGCAAAAACTTTTTGAGTGACTAAACTACTTCAAACACCACATAAGTACTTGAAAATCAGAAACTTACAACTATATACAAACATCCACATAAACAAGTCATCCATTGAAAGGATAGATAATGGCTAATGACACCCATCATAAAGAAATAAACCCAACCTACATATTTTGCACATAATCGAGTCTTTTCACAGAATGTTCATTATTCATTCAATACGCAAACTTAGCGATCATTTTTACAAGTTCGAACCAGACGATAAAAAAACCCCAACAAAATTTTAGAAGATACAAGTGTTATAACAATCAGCAGTTATTGACATGTTTTAATGCCTCCTCCAGAGGAAAGTAAGCTCAGAAAATAAACAGAAAATGAATCTCCACAAAGTAATTAAGTGCTGCTAATTAAAACCATTCCTTCTTCACTAGCAGGATAAGTATACGTTGTAGAGTTAAATGCACAATGTGCTGAGGTACTAGACCCATGGACACCTCAAGGTAGATGATGTTCTTGCCCGTTCCCATCACTTTTTCGTCAACTTGCGTGTTGCACGTTTGATGCGTCGTTGCGTGGCGACACGTGGCGTCTGTGGTTGCTGTTGCGTCGCTGCACTGTAACAGGAAGAACTGTTGTTCAGTCTTGCACAATACTTCCACAGAATGCCACAATGGCAGCTAAAGGAAAGGCCAAGTCTTCTGGGAAGTGAGGCTTAATTCAATGTTTGCAAAAATTGTTAGAAGGATTTAGTAAAAAGTGTAACAAGCGCCTCCTGTAATTAGTAAAATCACTTTAAAGTTGCGATCATTTTGCACTTGGGCGCGGCTCCCATTTTTCCACCAATGATGTCATTCATTGACTGAAGAAAAGCAGCGCACTGTTAATTGGGGTCTAAAGTATAATAAACATTCACAAAACATTAGATAGCTATTTTGACATATTTCTGCCTGAATATTAGGTGAGCCGCAGAAGTGTGAAATATTTTAACCAGGCTGCGCTTATGAAAAGTCACGTAGTCCCACCAGTTACGTCATAACTTTTAAATGAATAGCAGGAGTATAAATTAACTTTATGCTTTTATACACAGCTTTGACAATTTTTTGTTATATTTTTCTAAGTTTAAATAATAGCGTTAAAATAAACCAACGTGCTAAATGACTTGTCTTTTCCTTTAATTACTATTACAGACAGTTGTTCTTTCCTTTAATTGCTATTATAGACAATTGTTCTTTCCTTTAATTGCTATTACAGACTGTTGTTCTTTCCTTTAATTGTATTACAGACTGTTGTTCTTTCTTTTAATTGCTATTATAGACAGTTGTTCTTTCCTTTAATTGCTATTACAGACTGTTGTTCTTTCCTTTAATTGCTATTACAGACTGTTGTTCTTTCCTTTAATTACTATTACAGACTGTTGTTCTTTCCTTTAATTACTATTATAGACAGTTGTTCTTTCCTTTAATTGCTATTACAGACTGTTGTTCTTTCCTTTAATTGCTATTACAGACTGTTGCTCTTTCCTTTAATTACTATTACAGACTGTTGTTCTTTCCTTTAATTGCTATTACAGACTGTTGTTCTTTCCTTTAATTACTATTACAGACTGTTGCTCTTTCCTTTAATTGCTATTACAGACTGTTGTTCTTTCCTTTACCAACAAACATATTTCACAATATCAAATGTGTAGAAATGCTGATTCCGTTAAATTTATTAAATTAACTAGAAGTGTTCCACAGATACCATTGGATTTCCATTTTTAAGAACGTTCGTACCTGAAGTTGAAAGACGGCTGCTGGCTAGGCGCACCAAAGTTGAAGTTAGGAGCGGCGCCAGTTGCTTGAGAAAAGTTAAATCCACCTTGACTAGGTCCAGCGGTCGGTTGCTGACCAAATGCAAAAGCTGGCTGTTGAGACGGCTGTGGCGGTTGTTGCTGCTGCTAAAAAGAAGCAACTTTCGTGTTAATTAGTCAAAAACTTCAAATCTGCATTGACATCTTTTTTAGACCAAGTCGTGGCAAAGCAGTTAAAAGTTAAGCATAAATAAAAATTTATACAAACACGGTTTTGCGGTCTAGAGTTTTACGTTTTAGTACAAATAAAAGTAAGAACATGTAAAATACAAGGAACTATAAAATTTATATGACACTAATGTCAGAAGCAGCTTTCCGATTAAAATTTTAACACTTTACTGTACGATGTATTGCAAATGTGATAGGGTATGTTTAAAGCCATAAAAGAAACTGGTATATATAATAATGGTAAATTATAAATTCAGTAATTAGTCATCAAATGATTGTGATGTGACCTAATTTGCGATCATCTAATGAACATATTAGCACACTAATTATCGTCTATCGTAATGTTTTAATCCTTTGTTAACTGTTTTATTTTTCACAGCTAGGAAAGCATTTGCTAACATTAAGCAATGAACTCTCAAAGCATTTGAGTTATACAAGCAATACATTATCGATTTTTCAGCATCAGAGCATACATCATGGTCTATCGAAGGTACGACTTCATTGAACTATGGAATCACTTAACACTATATTTTCCTGAAATCCCTAATTATGCTTAAGCAAGGATTTTATTATAAGTAAAGTTTAAATACCTGAGAACCAAAAGAAAAGTTCGGCGTTGCTGAAGCACTAAAGTTAAAACCACCAGTGGGAGCCTGAGTAACAGGGGCTGCACCAAAGTTCGGTACTGCAGCAGCATTACTAGAGAAATTACTGCTTCCAAAGCCACCTGAAAATACGCAATACAACTTACCGTATTTTCCCGTGTATAAGAGACCCTTTTTTGCTCAGAATTTTCACTTTAAAAATAGGGGGTCTCTTATACATGGGAGTAAGTCTTTTCAATAAGATGCATAAATTGTGACACTAATGATTTTAAAGAAATAAGTGCTCTACAACTGTTTTGCGTGTCGCGTTCGACTATGAAGCGGTTGTAAGCAATACAAGCATCGTGACACAGGCATTATCTCCTCGTTTTCTCTTTTCCTGTTACAGGTTTGCAGGTACGCACTTTAATATATACCAGTACTCTTTTTCTACAACACATTAACTGGTTTTATTTTGTTTTCAGTACCGCACTGAGTTGAAAAAAGTTGTACTTTACCCTCTAAAAATGTCCGTCTGAAAAAACTTTTTTCCAGAATTTTTGCCTAAAAATTGAAGGGGTCTCTTATACACAAGGGTCTCTTATACACGGGAAAATACGGTAATCATGTTTATTTCTAGACTTCCATTAGTAAATTACAAAAAAAATTCGGCTCCGTTTCCACAAAAATTCGCTTTCGATCCACTTTTAGCTTGATAGCTTATTCAGAAATCGGTTTGGTGGCACGTTCGATCGTTCAGATTAACACCAAAAAAATCAGTTCAGTTGATGCAAATGTGCCTTCAGTATACCCTTAGAAAATACGTAATCACAGAGCATGACTTTATTCATAGAGCATCAGTCTCAGCAATACTATGACATCATTCTGCCGTCAAGAGTAGCAAATATTTTTAGGCACATCATAGACAGATGCTCTCAGAGTCTAAGAGAAGCGGATATTCAAAAAACTAACACAAACTACTTTCCTTTGCTGCAAGAGCAATGCACTACATGTTATTTAGTTGTTTACGCAGATACAGACACACACCTGTGGTACCCAGTCACATCGCAGAGTACAAGGTAATTCTCTTCATCTCTTGCATCCAAAGCTAAATTAACACAATTACTATCAAAACTAGTACAGCATAAATAATTACGTGATTTACTTATGTCAACTTGAAAGCATTTAGAATAAAAACTACTTACCGAAAGCTGGAGCAGCAGATCCAGCAGCAGGAGTCCCGAAAGCGGGTGCGGCGGAAGGAAATCCTCCGGTATTAGCTGCGCCAAATGCAAAAGGTGCCGAATTCGCCTGTGTGGTCTGTGTGATTCCACCTAGCAACGTAAAGAATGATATTACAAAACTAACAACTTTGCTAAAACTCCAAGAAATCTGCTGTTACTTAGTAATCTTACGAAACTGGAGACAGATTCACTAACAGTTTTCATAAGAAAGTTTATAAAAATTGTTTTTGTTTTCGCAAAGCTATGATCGTATTTAATAACCTTATCAGGTTACGAAACCTTTGTGAATACTACCGTAAGCCTAAAAATCTTCCTAAGAACAATGTTACAAATTAAACTGTTCGTAACTTTGTGAATCCGCCTCACAATTTTGACAAGAAATGTTTCAGCGGTAGACGTGGACTTTATACACAAAACTGCCAATGACAATACATGCAATTTCAGCTTCGTGTGATTTCTCCAGACTCATTATACAAAAAAAAACAGCGTTAGTAAATCCTTTTCTCAGAACTGTAAACAATTTATCTGAAACTGTCAGGCGCTATATATTATGGACTCACTTGAAAAGCAAACTGGGAAAGGGACAAATTTAGCAAGAAGAAGAAACAACAACGTAAGAATGTGCGCAACAATAAACCCAAGTGGTCGGTGGAAAGATCTGGGTGGGTGGTGAGGCAAAGGGGGATAGTGGGGCAATAGGGTGGTGTTAGGAGCAAGTAATAAATAACTTTTTGTTTTTTACAAAATCTGAATGACAAAATATGTCATAAACACTAAGGTAAAGGAACACATACAGTTTATAAAGAATAAAACTGACATAAGAATTATAAACTGCTAAATAAACTGGTTTACTAAATTAGGTTTTATTTGTGAAATAAATCGTTGTGTTCATTCTTCTTGTTTACAATTTGAAGCATACCAAAATAAAAAAGCTGTGTTCACGTGTGTATGAGAGGCGCTAGGAAATCACATGAAAGTCGAGGGGGCGCCAGCCTGGAAACGTATGGGAACCACTGCTCTAAACAATGCAAAATCTGATGAATAATAATGAAACCACTAATAACAAAGACTTACCTGTAATGGACTGTGAAGTGCTTGCTACTGAAGCTGTAGCACCAAATGCGAAAGGTGCAGCACTTGCTGCTGGAATACTCTGACCAAATGCAAATGATGCAGTACTAGTTGTAGGCATTGCAGAAGTTGACTGACCAAATGCAAACGGTGTAACGGTGCTTACTGACGTAGCCGGTGATGCAGAAACGGGTTGGCCAAAAGAAAATGGCGCAACACTACTGGCAGATGATGCTGGAGCAGAAGCAGCCTGACCAAATGCAAAAGGGGCGGTACTAGAAGATTCCGGGGTTTGCCGACCAAAAACGAACGGTGCACTTGCACTTGAAGCGACTGTAGTATTTGTCTGGCCAAAGGAAAATGGTGCACTTCCAGCTGCACCAGTCTGCCCAAATGCAAATGGTGTGCTTCCAGCCGAAGTAGTTGCTGCTGCACTAGGTAAACCAAAAGAAAATGGTGCAGTTGTGGTAGACACCGGTGCAGTGTTTGCCTGGCCAAACGACAACTGAGATGTTGCAGGTGGCGTCGCTGCGGCACTGGACAGACCAAAAGAAAACGGCGCAGTTGTTGCCAATGTCGCTGTAGAACTCTTTTGGCCGAAGGCAAATGATGCACTAGCTGATGTTGTTGCAGAAGTTTGAGAAAACGACAGAGGCGCAACCACGGCTGACGACGCTGCTGTAGTTGACGGTCCAAAAGCAAAAGGTGTACTAGTCGATGTGGCAGCTGTGCTTCCAGTTTGACCAAAAGAAAATGGCGCACTGCCGCTTGAAGTAACCGCGGTGCTGGACTTTCCAAACGCAAATGGGACTGCAGAACTTGTTGAGGTTGCAGGCTGTCCAAAAGTAAACTGAGAACTAACAGCTTCCGACTTCTTCTGAGTTTCCGGCTCAACACCTGCAAAAATGAAGAGTGTTGCAAATGAAATGTAGCCAAAAACCGTTAATGTAGATGCAAGGCAACAAGTAAGACAATATAGTAAAAAATTTAATAACTAAATCGAATGTTAGCTTTACAGAACGGCTGTGTACAAACTTTTAAACTTCCTCATCTCACTTTTAATAAATTAAGACTTATTACTTCAAAAAATCCAATCACTATTATCTTGCATATATCACATATTAGAAGTGCACAGACTGTGGAATTTACCAGTTAACCAGTTAACCGCCATTACCAATTACATTCACTGATTATTTAAAAAATGGTAGAACATCTCGTTAAGCCCTGTTTTTTATGTTTACGGTTGTGCAACATGTAAACAAATTGTCAATTCAGGATTGAGACTTTCATTTTGAATAGCTACCATTTTTACTAGACTCCTGTCATCTGCGTCTACTTTAAAAACACTCCACACTTCTGGTTTTGTTTGCTGTTATCCTTAACAATTCCATCAAAGTTATAGAAAGCATCTGTCTCAGTAATAAGTTGACATCATTCTGATTGTCAAGAGTAGCAAATATTTGTTAAATACATCACAGGCAGATGCTATACCCCCAGTGTTCCCACAGCAAGTTGAGAAACTTTTCCACAATCACTGCCATATAAAACTTCCGAAAAGTTAGTGCTATTCCGACTAATCAATTTTATCGTAAGTCAGTCGGCCGTGACATTCGACTAAGCGCTCGATCATAAATTAACATAATCGATGATTGCTAAATACAGTAAGTGTAAGTTTAATTGTAGTGTTGATAGCAACAAATGTCATTAGTAAAATATCTTAATGAATATGCACAATAACTTAATCAAACAGAGTATTTACTTAGGGAAAGAAGTTTCCAACGATCAACACTGAAGCAGCGTGACTTACAGTAAGATGCAGCAAGCACTTTGTGACGTTCTTAAATGATATCCCGCATTGCTGTGAAGGTGGTGAAACAAAGGCCAGTTAATGTCCAAATATAATGTTTTACACTGACACATCTCTACAAAATATTACGACCAGTCATTTCTTGATCATCGATCGTAATTCAATATCAATCACAGAAATGAGACATTTTCAACACTAAAAGCACTAAATGTACACATACCTGTCTGTTTGGTCTGCAATCCACCAGTTCCAAATGTAAATGGTGCAGCTGCGTTTGCGCTGGACTGCGCACCAAATTTGAAACCAGTGTCCGGAGCACCAAAAGCCTTACTGGTCACTGCATCACGCGGCTCTAACTGCGAGTCACTCGGTTTCTTAGCAGATGTCTGGCCGAAAACACCGGTCTGATCACCTGTCTGCTTGCCAAACGCAAAAGCAGGAGCATTTGATTTCTCGCCTGTGAACTGAATACTGCCAGCAAATGGTGAAGCACCGAGTCCCGCACCAGAGTTTGCACTCACATCTGGAGTGGCGATTTTGAAAGGAGCGGCACCACTTACGGGTAACTTTTCACTATCAACTGGCGTTGCTGCCTCACTTTGTTTGGCATAACCAAATGAAAGTAGTTTCTTACTGTCTGATTCAACACTAGAAACTAACGTGCTGGTCGGCACACTAGATACGGCAGGTGAAAACTGGAATGTAGAAGGTGTCGATGACAAAGCAGCGACGACGCTCGTTGTTGCAACACCAAATTGAAAAGTCGGTGCCGCTGATGAGGTAGATTCTGTTGACTTAACGGCAGGCGGAAGCTGAAATCCGGGTTTTGATGATGAATCGTCTTCACCAGTGGATTTGGTGCCAAAAGAGAAGCCAGATCCTGCAGCCGAGGTACTATCACCGAGTTTAAATGAAATGCCTTCACCTACAGGTTTGAATCCTACACTACCAGGTGGAGTTTCTGTTGTATGAGAACTTCCAGTAGACTCAGATCCAGTAAATGTGGATGAAAGTGAACTCTCGGCCAATTTTGAACCAAAAGTAAATCCACCTGGACCAGCAGAAGTCGATGCGCTGTCTTTGTCTGGCACAGCTGTCAATGAACAAAAAAATATTTGTGCATGAAATATATACTAAAATGAGCACTCGTAAGAATAATATTAATTTTTCACGTTAGATTTTGGGAATTCCGCCAATTAATGACTAGTCACCAATTCCATTCACTACAATGATTACAATTTTATTAGTATAATAAGTAGTTATGTAACATTAATTAATCAGAAATTTAGAACGACGACATTTTGAGAAATTGCAAGATGAATCGATTAATTTCGGTGCTAAAAAACATCAACAAAAGAAATGAAAGTATAAAATACGAAACAGCCCATCCACTCCTGCTGTATACAGACTCCCCCCCTCCCCCCGATTAAACATAAGTTTCAGCGGATGACTACTTTTTAAACTATGACTGCAGAAATATCAATATACACTTACATAGCGATTTGGTGCCGGGTCGAATTGAGTTGCACGCAACACACTTGTTCGTAGAGCTGTTATTGTGTAACATGCATACGTCACACTCCCACTTATCGGTGCCCTTTTTGAATTTCTCACCGAAACCTAAGAGTTTAGATACAAAAAAATGATATTTGTTACCTTAATGCGTACTACTAACATCAAGCAACTTTTTACACTACTTGACCTCAGAAAATCTGGGCATGGCTTTCAACAGAATTCATCTGTGTGGTGCAAGACGCCTACTCATCATTGGTCATTACTTGTAGCAATAAACACAAACATGTTAAAAAATGAAAGTTTTCCAATTCAATAGGATTTCGGATTTAAAAACCCTTAAAACTGATTCATAAAGAGACTTTAAATACATGGATGAAAATTACAATTAATAATAATGTAATAATAATAATAATAATAATCATAATCATAAGCTCTGTTGTGATTCTTTCTACATCCAACACACACTTAAGTTCATAAACACAAACTCTAATGCCATTTAAAACAGACTGAACTGACTAAATAAAAAAATATATAATTTGTCATATCAGTGGTAAACAATCCTTTATGTTGGCAAAGTGAAAGCTAAACTTCTACTCACACATTAAGCCAACTTCACAATATACACACGTAATGGAAAAAGACTAATTTTGGACAAAAAACACCTAAGCCTGTAACAGTACATTGACCTATCAATGCAACACGATATCTCTGATTACGAAAGTGATAATGCGAGTGTTAAAACTGACCGAGCAAATAGACGGGTCAGTTTAAGTTTATAGCCTGAATTAATGAGACGTACCATTAGCAGTTGACTGTTCGCTTGCCTGTTCTGTAGATTTTTCAGACGGTTTCGGCGTCTGACAAGCTACACACTGAGCATCCGTCTTTGAGTTACTAACCATACACGAGGAACAAGACCAGGAGCCTTTAGGCGGTTTAAACTTGTCCCCAAAGCCACCAACAGGCAAGTCTGCAATGTCCGATGAATTCTGACAAGTTTTGCAAGGGTCAAGATCTGTGCATAACGAACCACATTTAGGACATTTTTTAAGCACAGGGCCACTTGAAGATTGTTGTTCTGAGCAACTAGACGTGGGTTTACTTTCACCACAGGCGGCGCAGTTCTTTGCATCTGCTGCATTGTTGATCATGCACACTGAGCAAGTCCAGCTACCAGCTGGTTTAAATTGTGATGCACACAGAGGCACACCTGTACAGTTATTACCTGCAAACAAACATATGATTATATATAGTGCAAAAGCAGAAATTTAGCTTAAAAAATTCTAAAGATTTAAATATAACAAAGCAAAGTGTGACATATGGCTAACAGCTAGCAGCACACCCAGCATTTCTCAAGAATTTTATTAATTTACTACTGACAATAACAAGCAAATTAAACCGAAAGCAATTCGCTCACCTTTTTTCAATGCATCCAGCACACTACCTGTACTCAGCTCAGATGCCGGCTTTACCTGCTCGTCAACACGATTAGCAACCTTGCTTTTCAATGCAGCTTCCGTAAATGTTGTTTTTAGCGCCGCATCTGTAAACGCCGAAGACGACTTCTTGCCCAAAACGTCCATAACGCTACCTGATTTGAACTTTGACGCAACTTTGATGCCACCTACAAGAAAAATTCTCACCTACACTGACTGTACCCAAGAATTTGTATTTGCAAGACCACACAGATGCAGGTGAAGGCCAAAGCCATAAACTAGGCAGTCCATAGCACTACTCCTAAAAGCAGGGTCATCTTAACAACATTATAGAATAGTCAGGCAATATATATATAGGCCCAGGCACAAAGCAGTGCAATGGGACCTTTACCTACCCAAACACTCACAGGAATAAAAATGTAAATGATCAATAAGTGAAACCTGCATTTACTGTATTGGTACTTCCAACAAAATCAGTGTATTTAAACATTGAAAAACAAGCTGTACAGCAAAGATTAAGAGGTTTGAAAAACACAAAAATTTAAACATATTAATGATACTCAATTAGCAAATCGTGAAGACGGAGATGGAGCAGTATGAAATTACTATGAATATTTATTAATCAAGTGTTTAGCACAAACATTTGCAGAAAGTCTTTGCAGAAAAATAGTTTATAATTGGATTAAAGTCAACACACTCCAGGGTGTCATTTTCCATATACACAAGTGAAAGCCAGTTCAAAACCTACTGCCTCATTGTGCTGATGTTGAAGCCGATTTTTTTTATAAGTTTCAGTCTTGAATACGACCATCATTTTTAAAATTTTCATCATCAAAAACCACGTAGTGCTTGAGATGCTCACAGTAATACTTATAGTTTAGTTTAGCATAGCATTCACTTATTGACAGCAATTCACAAAATATACAGATTAGCATGTGCTTGTGGGGCCCAGTCAGCGACTGCCTAGCGTGTGCATGCGCGTTAAGGCAGCTCTGCTTAAAGGTGAATTGCTAAACAAAAATATCAATGATTTTAAATACACACAAAAATGTAGACTAGCACATGAAAGAATTGTAAATCACAGAAGAAATTCAATTAAACTTACCACCAGAAGAAAGAGATTCGGATTTAACCGGTGATGAAGATTTGCCAAACTGCAGTTGTGGAGTAAACGCAGAAGAACCGCTGACTGGCTGTGCAACTTTCTCTTTTGTCTCTTTACCCGACGACCTTTCATCAATCGGAGACGTGAATTGAAAATGGTTCTGCAAAACGAACAAAATGAAACCATTCACAAAAGACAGGATAAAGTCAAAGTGAAAGTTCAATATTTTACCACAATGAACTTTGGTGAATGCCTGTGAAAAACAGTCAATGAATTTCTGTTATTATGATACCGTTTTGCAATGTCCTAAATAGCATTCTCACATTCATTCTCATTCAGATCATTTCATTAACTCATCCTTACTAATTTTCATCTCCTGCACTCTCCACTATCAATCCATTTTTTACCTTTCCTTTTTTGCACCCTAACACCTTTGCAGTATTTGTTTATAGTGACTTGTGAAGAAAATGCATTTGATTTTGTTTCTGCTGGTTGCGTTAGGCTTTCACATCATATTATAATAAGGCACAGTTGAGCAAAAACAAACACAACTATTTCCCATTTTCATGTGGCCCAATCAAAACTTTTCTATGAACCTACACCAACACAGGTAGTTTGGCAGAGTATAGAGAATACAGAGAATAGAGAGTATACAGAGTAAATTGGATACTTTTAAGCAATGCTAAGCCACAAGGAAGAGAAAAAGTTTGGCAACAGCCAAAAATAAAAAAAAGTCGTAAAGCAGTGAACAAAACCATCGGAACCACTTTAAATTCACTCCAGCATACATGTGTACAATGGTTTCAAAACAAAAATAGACAAAAAAACCTACATGTAAAAATATTCCGCTTCTTTATTTTTAGGTACGACAAGTTGCAAAAATAGCAATTCGTTAAAAAAGTTAAAGTTCGTACTCCCTGTTCTGAAAAACTAGCTCGTGATGGATACTCTACTATTGGGCTAGCAAACGTGAACTCCATTTCCATTTCTTCTGTGGACTCTTTCTCTTCTTTAGCACCGATATTTGACTGAACCCCATCGTATGGCAATACAGGACTTTGAACTGCCAAAGCGGCAGAAGCAGCAGAAGCAGCGGCCGTAGAGACGACAGGTGTGGAAAAGTTAAACTTTGGCAAACTGCCTAGTTGTAGCGGAACCGCAGTGGACAAATTTGGTTCTTCAATTAGCTGTAAACAGAAACATCTCATTAAAACAGGTAGACAATAACAACAGGTAATTAGCTAATCTCAAATCAACATAATTTATTTTTTGTGCAAAATATCAAACAAAGTGGATTAATGTTGTCCTGAGTTGGGTGACTGAGTGGTCTAGATTTCTTGAGTTTGAGTCTAGCGGCTGTCAACATCATGACATATACCCTACATGTTATTCGTGTGTTGCATCTATACCTGTACTGTTGTAAGATGTTGCTCATTTAACAGACAACATTAGTGTTGCATCCATACCTGTATTGTTGTAAGTTGTTGCTCATTTAACAGACAACATTAGTGTTGCATCCATACCTGTATTGTTGTAAGTTGTTGCTCATTTAACAGACAACATTAGTGTTGCATACATACCTGTACTGTTGTAAGATGTTGCTCATTTAACAGACAACATTAGTGTTGCATCCATATCTGTACTGTTGTAAGATGTTGCTCATTTAACAGATAACATTAGTGTTGCATCCATACCTGTATTGTTGTAAGTTGTTGCTCATTTAACAGAGAACATTGGCACTCACAGCAACACAGGTAAAGACTACAAAAGTCTGAAAACTAAACAACTTGGCAACCCAGGATGAAGTGTTTAAAAAGTCAGCAATCTCAATGTACAGCCATTTTCCTAAGGAATGACCTCAGAAGATTTTCGGGAAAGGCTTTCAACAGAATCTGTCTGCGTGGTGCATGCCTTTGTCTCTCATCATAGATCATTTCTAATATATGTACCTGATACGAGTTGGCTAATGATCAATGCAAATACCTCTATTTCCTCATGCTGCTTGGTGCTGTAGTGTGTCGTTCGTGGCCGCTTCATTTTTCCTCCAGCTCCACTATCTATCGACGACTGGGGAACCGTGACCGAAGTAAGAGGCAGCCGATTGACTGCAATAATTCCGGATTTTGTCGGCTGGCTAAGGTTCGCCGTTGGTGGACCACTTTGCCTTGACAGCTGTGAACAGAAAATCATACTTGCTTGGAAAAATAAATCATAAATGAGATGATTTAAAATCATTGTCAAAATATCAACCCATTCCACCTTCGTCAAACATGTTAGGTACAAACCTAAACGAGTTACGTATTGATTTTTTTATTCAGAAGAAATAAAACTGTTGAAATCAATATTTGAAAATAATACTTCAAAGTTAAAAGCAAAGACGTAGCATTTAAATTTCTCTTTTTTTCTTAGAAGTTTCTGTTTAATCTAAAGACAATATAAGTAGGATCTATTTTTTTATTTTATCAACATTTTTTTACAATTTCATTGATGCATTGATTTTTGGTTTTGGAACGTTTCTCAATTCATTTACATTACTTATCCTATAAGAGTTAAGGTTTTGTCTAACGACATTTTGCTTAACATCTTGTTCTGTTGGAACGCATTAGCGTCGTTAAATGAGGGCTTACTGTACTGCAATTATTAAATTATGAAACTTAATTTGTCGCTTTCTAGGGAACTATAAATTTTTTCAGATAGGGTTAAAGAAACCTCGCTGGATGTTATACAAGGTTGAAACAAACTTATAAACTGACCTCGGTCGTTTTAAATGGCATATCCGTTGTTCGTCGACGAGCAGACATATTTTTGGTAACACTGTACGGCGTCGCAAGCGGACTGTTCGGTATCCGCCTCGCATCCGATAGTGGAGTCGACATTTTTTCTAAAGCGTCGAGAATTCGTTTTGCCGTGGTGCTCGTCACACAGGACGGTCCACCAGCTGATGCGGAAGTGGCACGCGGTTTTGCTCTAACATCAATAGATCGTGGCTGAAATTCAGTGACATGTTAAATGACCCACTCAATGGGCAATAAATTTCAATGGTGATTAAGTCGCGTTAGAGCTTACGTTTAAAGCACAAGAAAACCCTCCACTTACATAAATGTTAAAAACTTCGTCTTGAAACATTTACATACCACTTACATACTGCCTTTTTGTACATTAGACATGCGTCGACAGTAATGCTGTATCAAACATATAAATTTAAACTCCCGCGATGACCGCTAGTCGCAACCATTTTGATGATTAGTCATTTGAAACAAATAATCAGGGCATTCGTAGTGCACACGTCACCGACTAAATAAAATTTAGAATTACTGTATCTTGTCAATAAGATTAAAAATAAGTTTTGCGAGTGGTGCACCCTGGAGGGTGAGTCAACGACATATTATCAATTGGCACAAACATTTTAAATGATTATTTCTAGTTACAAGCAGGTAAACGAAATGCTAAGTAATATAATTTTGCACAGAAAGTTTTTTGGGACATATTTTAACATTTAGTTTTCTTCCCCTTATTTAGGCTAAGCGTAAGTTACGTCACGTAATGGAGCGGTTGTCGGAACAGTGTCACAGGAATTCCAAAATGAAAATAACTGCAAAGAGTCTTTGTTAATTCAACAAGCTACTGTCTCTACTTCTGCCTTATATTATAACCAATTATTCCTACTGAATAATAATCACAAATACAAAAAAAAGCTCAACCTGATAAGGTGCAGCAGAAATTGGCCGCCCACGCTTTGATGCCGATGCTCCTCCAAAAACTGTTTTACCCGGGTAATACGGGGACTCCAGAATGTTTGAGCCGAGTGTCGTAGCTGGCTCCAACTGTAACACATTTTCCATTCTGTGTTAAATATTATCAAGTCACACAAAATAAGGATGAAAAACGTATAAATAATAGAGAAAACTGACTAAAGTATAATTTTAAAAACGAGATTTCACAATAGATATGTATACTGCGAATTTGAGTTTTCCACGATCAATAATTCGTTTGCAATGATAATCTCTCTCTCTCTCACTCTTAATACATATGCAGCAAATAATTGTGATAATTTAGCTAAATTTTACGAAAACTAAAAAAACTATATTTACTATAGGCTAGAAATTCCTGGACAATTTTCAAGCATTTTTGCAATGATAACAATTGTTTTGCTATAATTTCGGTAACACACAAGAACAATTCTGATAAAGCCACACCCCAAGTCTACAATTTCTCAAGCATGCTTTAGTTAGGATCTGAGAAGCTCGTGCCGTTTGTGCAAGTAAATGAAATGATTGTAATTTCAGTGCAAGGAACAAACTCTATCATGCTGTTTCTACATTCAACTCTTATCGATCACACCAAAGAATCCACCGTGTTCTTAAAATTTATTTTATTTTTCGGAAAAAGTGCAATATGATCCCTCTTTGTCAGAAGCGTTATTTAAGCTGCACAAGGCAACCTGGTAGTAAAACAAACGCATGAATAATCGGGACACAAAAAAATGTAACCATGCTGCAATAACAAAACAGGAAATCAATAACAATAACAAAACACCAGTGACATGACGCTAAAACTTCTACACAATGAATGTAATTTGTATTTTCATCTATTGCACATATATGTATTGATGAAGCTATGATTTGAGTATAACATTAAAAATGCCTTCAGAGCTGCTTCAAGGACGTCAGCCCCAGCCAAGAGTTACCATTAGCAACCACTTAGCAACCATTCGCACTACGGTAAAACTGCCGTAACATACCCACTTTCGATAAGACATTAATTATACGACTTTTAAAAGCACCAAGCAACGCGTAACACCTGTTCCAATGTTAAATCACTTGCCATAATCAAAAGCCATTCCAAGATTTTCCATTAAAAACTCTTTGTACAGGCACTCGTTGACTTACGACTGTTCGACTTTACAACTCGACCGCATATTAAGTAGTTAAGCATACAAAACCAACTATAACTTATATTTCATTGTACTTTTTTAAACAAATTAACTTTAAATCGTTGCCTTTTTCGATAAATTCTAAGTATATACTTAGTGTGCATACACCAGGGATGTTACCGAAACAATACGCGACTGAAATTTTTGTTTCTGAATGCTGATAATTGCACTTTTGATTGAGCTTCATTTTTGTCGAAAATTATTAAGCTTTGTAGCCGAAACTGTTTGTAATCTTCGATAGCATTTTCCCCAAGTTTTAGTAATATTTATTCCGCTCACCTTTTTGCTGCTTAGTTCTTAAGAATCACAGAAAAATTTTGGTTGAAATAGCTCAAGTAAAGTTGTTTATTTAACTTTTTTTGTACCACTTGTAGCATGCTTTTCATGGCAATGTGGCACATCTTCAGTGCCAATGACTGTGAAGCTTAAACATTTCCAGGCACAGTCAACCAAAATACCAAAGCATAATTCAAATAAAACCTAGTTTAATTTTAAAATTCGTGAAATTTTTTAAAGCTTAATGATCTTTAACTACTATAAACATTGTTCCACGTTTCTAGTTAGGATTTTTTGCCTATGCGCTTCAACAAGCTTGTATCAGAGCAAATATAAGCAAACAGCAACGACAAAGTATTTCATTTATTTCAGAATTTTCCAATTTTGCAGAAATGATTTCGTTTCGGTAATATCCCTGGAATACACACAACGTCTTGCATGTAGACGTGCACCACTTTAATATACAGGTCCTACTTGTGCCCAATTCGCCTTACGACAAATCTGCCCGAAACCTATTGTGGTCGTAAGAGGACGACTACCTGTACTACTTTTTTACAATTTCACGATGATAACTACTAGCCTATAACTATCAACTCATGAAAAGAACAAAACTTACTCCTACTGGTGACCCAAAAATTGACACGTTAAAAGAACGGCGTCGTGTCGATGGGCCAGCGCTCGCTATAGAAGACGGTCCGCTTGGAGGCGCTGAATCGCCCAACTGAGGAGCTACTGACCATAACGATGATCGTCTACTGGAAGACCTCTGTGAAACAACTGGAAAATGCAACCATATTAACATGATCATCAGTGTTTTAATGATGCTGAGGCTTGAAACTTAACATTTGTAAATTATTGACAATTAAGTACATACAGCCATGAGCAAATTAAATTTCTGACACTAAAATAAATTATTATTAATAGATATCACTGATGAGAAGCAAACAAAAATTAGGGCTGCATTAGATCCATTTTGCCTGTTACAGATCTACAAATTAATGTAAAAGATTTGTTTAACCTTCTGTTCGTGTGGTGACATCACGTGTCCATTTTTAGGGTCACTGAGTAAATTTAAGTGGAAAAACTGCAAACATTAACGTGCTTTAATTATGAATACTTGATCGGCACTCGGTTTAAACTAAAAAAGCCACGAAACTATGCTTTTACTGGAAGTAGACAACTCTAAATTTCAGCCTACATTCTTGCAGCAATAATACTGTCTTTGATTCGTGTTACGAGGAACCAGACTGTGAAGATTGCTGGTATTGCTTGCACGGCTACAAACATGGCGGCATAAATACTAAGCGATATGTCCATAAATTTCTGAAGATTTTATATATAAATCCTTCAAATTCTTTAAGAAAATTAAGACTACTGAGGTAATTAAACAGGTATATATACTATAAATTCTCACCCATTCTAATTTTTCAGTAACCGGTGCACAATTGCTTAGTTTTACAGAAAATTTACAGAATATTTTTTAAAAAAATAGAATACAAACATTACAAAATCCTATGCAGCTTTTTGCCGGATCCAGACGGATATGGATCTATTAAAATTACCATATCTCGGAATCCGAATCTAGGACATCCTTAACAAAACGACCTGTAATTAGCATTTTTTAATCATCTAACAAATCCGTCCACAAATCAAATGATTAAATAATAACACAACGGGTGAAATCTTCAGGTAAATGTGAAAAACCTGTTTTTGACAAATTTTAACACGTACAGGATTCGTTTTCCGCCGGTTGTCCTGCTAATTTTGACTTCTGCTGATCAGCAGTAAGTTTTGACACAGCATCCACCGTCAGACGAGCCGGCAGTCCACTTGGGGGAGCTTCCTGTCGATGGTTGTCTTGATGTAGCGATGAGCAACCGCTAGTTGATGCATCAGAATCATCTTTGTCTAAAAAAAAGCAAAGTTGTCAATTACGATTAATGAATCAAAAAATAAAACACTTGCACATATATACAAGGCTGGAGCACAACAACATTTGTTTCTGTCTTACCGCATGAGCTCAAAAGATGTCAGCAGGGAAGGAGGAATCAGCTTTAAAGCTTTGTGAATGTTTAAAGCTGAATCGTGGAATGTTTAAAATCAGTTGAAATCAAAGTTTGTTCATCTCCAATTGATTAGCAGCAAAGTTTTAGATTTTTTCAATGCACATTCAATGAGCATCATGTAAAATGGCAACCCCGGCTGAGAGCAATCCCTTAAAAAACATGGCCGCGTTCTGAATTCCCTGAAAGCACGATAATATAATAATTATAGCTTTAATATGACTCTATCAAGTAGGTATACAAACATACAAAAATTTTTTATAAAACTCCCGGCCAGGGGAACGACAAAAAATATTATCCGGGCAATTAAACGGAAATAGAAGTATTTTTATTGTTGGCCTAACAAAAATCAGATGGAAAAAGTATGACTGTCCCGAAATATTCCACTAATAAAATATCACAGTGCTCACATTTAGCGAAAATACTATTAATTAACAACAGGGTGCAAATTTAGCAATTTTTTCTACAAGAAATGAAGACGGGCAGGTAAAAAATCTGCCTGTACCCATTCTTTTCAACAGGTAAAGAATCCTATACAATACTAATTTCATAACACAACTACTTAACATTACATAGCATATTTTTCCTTATACACCCTATTTATGTTTAATGTGCTCCAATGTATACTTAACACTAAATACCTTATTCAATTCTTTTTCATAAAAACTCGCAAACGGCACGGTTTTGAGGTTTAAAAATTCAGCCGTCAATACACACACGTGTAGCGAGACTGATAACATAAATCATAACACAATAAACACAACAGAGCTTGTAGAAGCAAAAATCAATCTCCTGGTTGAATTTTGGATAAAAATATAAAACTATTAAATGCATACATTTTAATCCAATTTATTTTTATTGTACCCTTTTTCTTTTGTATTTTTCAATTAGTTGGTTTACTGTGGGAAAAACCAGAGTAGTTCAAATCTAGCATTCGCCAGTGAAAATGCCATTAACATGCAATAACACGAGCGAAAACTTTTTTTATGATTAGGCATTTAGATGCTTCTTAGATCATAACCGCATAACGGTAATCGCACTCTTCTGACTCTAGTCGGCACCAGCCCAGAGATTCATGTGTAGTCTGACACAATGTGTTAGTGTTGCTAATTAGAAATTGAGTCTTATGCATTATTACCTGCCGGGGCTTGAGTTGACTTTTCAGCAGCTTCAGTTCTGCTAGTGACCGTTTCCGTGCCAGAGCTACACGGCTCAATCGGTGACGGCATTGCATTTGCTAGCTCACCAACTTCCTGTAGCGGTGGCAGATATTTCTCAAACGGAACAGAGCACTCCGCTTCGCTTTCGCCGGCACCAAATTTCGGTGTCACGTTTGTAGAATGTGATGATTTAGCAGCGGACGAGGAACCAGACCAATAAAATGGTTTGGTTGACGACTGTGGTTGCAACGGCACGTTTGATGACAAAGCTGCCTTTGACGGTAACGATTCATTGTGCAAATTAGACAAACTGTGGTCTAAATTAGAATTTTTTAATTGTCCTAAAGGCGGCATAGTTCTAAGAGGTGGGCCAATATTGTAATAATTATTAGACGCCTCAGGTTCTGCTTGATTTACTTGTTGGAATGTGTAACCTGAACTGAATGGATTTAACCGATGGTTATTATACAACCGTTCATTAGGTGACTGCTGAACATCATACTCCTGCGGTATTTGATACCCATGTGGTGGACTGTATGAATATCCAACATTATTGCTGTCAGTAGAAGAATTCGACGATGGCTGGTCATTGTAATCCAACATCCATGATGGAATCAATAAATCTTTCACGGTATTGGCAATTCTCGATAAAAACGACTGAAAGGAAAAAACCAAATTTAATACTTTAGCTTAGCTAGTTTAGCAACTAGATTATTTTTTTTAAGAAAAGGGTACAGTTTGCCGTTAAAGTGACACTGCAGATTAAGGAATGGGTCATCTCCACAGAATGTGCAAAACGTGCGTGAAAAAGTCTGCTAAATGATAGGCGAGATTTTATTTAAAAATACTGTGTCCTGCTATTAATAAGATCCTCTTGTATATGAAGAAGATACTGACAGAGCTTAAGACACTTATGACCATTTTAAAGTCATCCGAATGATTACTTGTGTCATTACTGTTACAGATATGAGGTGTGCAATAAAACATATGCACATCAAGTAATGTACTAAACTAATAAAATACATTTTTTATCCCTTGCTATAAATATCTGGTCAGTTTTTTATCTGAATACAACCTTTTTTAAAATGGAACTGGTTTTCACATTTACTATGCAGCATTTGTGTCTAGCAAGAACTCTTAAATGGATGTAACTTCACTTAAGAGAAATGACAAAAACATACCACTTTATGGAAATGATCAGTGTATGCCTTGTTTTGTCAGTGATGGATTTTGAGCATTGTTTGACTTAGTTATTAACAATCAGGAAACTTTACTTGGCAACACAGTAATTTATAAAATAGTCCGGTCACTCAAACATAAATGGAATAATAAATTTATCACTAAACGAATTTTGCACAAAACAGACTTCAATTAATGATTTCTTGGTAGCTGAGTTTTGGTCATATAAAATAATTTGCTATTTAGCTTTTTCCCAATACCGAATCAATTCAATTCAATTCACAATTTTATTTCAGACTTAAAATCCACATAAAGCATACAGATAAGCTAAATATTATATATGTAAGACATTAACACTATGCGAACATAAGCCTTAAATTACTGAAATTACAATAAAACAGAGCACACAACTACAATTAGTCTGTCACTTTTACTTCCTTTTCACTGACTTGCAAAATTTAAACATTCTTGCAAACCATTGCCAAAATAATAAAAAACCCAATTCTTTTCCATTTATTAGTGTGCTAAATTCTTTAGACTAAATTAGATATAAGGGCCAAACATAAAAGATCTTACACACAGGCCTTGACTCCAGCAGCACGAAGTTTGCGGATGATGCTAAGCTTGTTTTTGGCATCCAAATACTGACAGTTTTGTTAATTTATCAAATTTTGAAATCAATCAGTAAACATTCACAGCAGAAATTTAATATCTTGTGAATACGAAAGCTTTCAAAATAATTCTTATCAACAAAAATTTCATTCATAGAAGACACTGACATGATTGAAATTGAATGATTCATAAATATACTGAGAAAAGCTGTTTATCAAGAAAACTTAACGACAATAGATCATTTCAGAGAATTCAAGGAGAGCATTTCTCCTGATTTCTCAACCCACATAAACTATAAACTAAGCTCAACGATTAATTAGCAAAAAATGATTGGAATTCAAAAACTGATCAGTTGGCTAACAGTCACCACTAAATGACACCCATTTGGTACAAGCTAAAGAAGAGGGGAGGGGGATCTCGGCGTACTTGCAGTTTAGGTGGTTCTCCTCACACCCTACTACCATCCTATATCAGTCCCACTGCCAGTGCTCCAAACCTTCTCTCCCTCTCCCATTTCATCACCAAGAATGCCAAGCTGCCAAGACACTAAGAATGCCAAGCCGCCAAGAATGCCAAGCTGCCCAACCCAACCTGCCATACAGCAAACTCATCAAAACTAATTGATTGACTAACTGACTAGTTTAGCTAGCTAACTAACTAATTAATAATCTTCGTACAGTCACCATTTTTTTACGATATGAAGCCTCAAATTATCGTGTGTTCCAATATTAAATATTTTATTGTATGAACCGCAACCCTGCTTTGCTGGTTGCGCCGCATTTCAAAAGTGAAACAAAGATTACAAAACAACGCCGATAGAGTATGCCAATTACTGGCACACACACACGGACACGGACACACATTCGCCCAAAGCTCTTTTTAACTTGCAGTAAGTTTACAATTTGGTTCTTTTTTGTGAACAGATTTTCTAGGCTGTGGCACACAGAAGTAGATAAAAAATATTGCTCTCTGATAACTCCCAAATGACAATATTTCATCAAATCTGTCAATCTTAGTCCATCTCGCGATGCTAACAGTAAGTTTTTTAAAATATTTTTTTTATAAACAGGAGATATGTTTCAACTTTTCTTTACATGGTGGCTTAACAAGGTCAGCTGTTTTCAGTTATACAAGATGTTGTACATGTACATTTGTATTATTGTAGTTTGCTGGTGAAATAAACTGAATTCGAAATGTCGGAATACATCAGTGTGCAGATAAAGAATGCATCTTTTTGTTGTAGCTCTGGTTTCAGCGATATTTCTGATTTAGGCGACGTGCGAGTACCTTAAAAAGTACCACCTAAACTGCAATTTACCTGGGATCTCGAATGAATGCTCACTGTAAGGTGAGCAAATTTGATTAAACTTCATACAATAATTAGATTTACAAAATTATTTTCACGCAAAACCAGATTTAAAAACAGTGTAACTATACAAAACAGTAAAAGCAGCAAAAGACATGCAATCACACAAATAACACAATATCTGAGAAATACTATTGTTACAGTAACTGACCTCTTTTCTGTTTTGTTGCTGAGTTTTGCTTGCGATTCTGTCATAAGGTTTTGCGCCCTTTTGGCTAGGCCATTTTTTGGTGCGTACTTTTCCAATATCTTCGTTCATGTTTAGGTAATGTAAAACACAAAAGTGTATTAGATAATCTTATTTGAAACGTGAAACATGAAAAACATGCTTTCCACAAAAAATCTCCGAAAACTCACAGGAAAGATGGCGGCAAAACAAGGGTTACCGTATTGGCTAAAACAGATCACGTGCCTTTCAGGCGTGTAAGCCGCATGTTGTTAAAATTTATTATTAAACTTTATTCACGTTAGAACTTTAAGTGTTTTAATTTTTTGTAACGACAAAAAATAATGGCGAACATAATTCAGACAACAGTAATGCAATATGATTTTCTTAGTTATTTTTTATTTTATTTGAACTTTTGGGAGAAGTTATACAATATGTCTGCTTACATGAGCATGTTAAAATGTGAATTTCTATCCCCAATGTGTTAATTATTTTATGTAGGTGCATAATTAGTCAGCTATCTCCATCCACCTTGCTGGGATTTATGGTCGCATTACAAGAAACGGTTTATATATCAGCATTTTTTTATATTAGGCAATATTTTCGCAACAAAATGCCATTTTATGCAGTGCAACTTGGTAGAGTGACAGGAGTGTATACTTCATGGTAATACTTTTCTTGAGTTTTTGCACCGCAGTATATATTATAGGAATTAGTTAATCGTTTATTTGGTTTTTAGTTTCTTAGCATAACACATGTGACTATTAACCCTTAATCAGTTTGCTGTTCTCGTTTTTGCAACAAAGTTAAACGTGTTAAAATTAATGACTCTGCTTCATATAAGCGATAACAGGAATAAGATGTAAGAAGAAATATTAAGACAGAATGGAGGAGTGCTGCATACTTGCTCAGTAACCTTAAGGATAGTGTTGCAACTTTGTTGCTATGGTTTTGATGCAGTCTTGCATCTTGTTGATGCTGGCCTGTATCGAAACGTAAGTAATAAAGAGCAATACGTAATGCATGATTGCTTTTGAAATACATTAGTAGCATTAGTTACTACCAGTTTTGATTACGTGTAATATCCATGTGATTACCGTTACCTATTGGTTTAAAGAAAAAATTAGCCAAGTCAGCCAAAGCTGCAAATTTTTGTTAACTAAATAAAAAAATAGGTAATAATTTGTTACTTAGCTGTTATATTATGGAGACATTTTTTTAAATAATTCTTGTTGCTTATACACAGAAAAAAACTGATGTACAAATTCAATTAATCCACAAGAGATTTATTTTTATTACTATTAAAACCAATGGATTTATTGCAAATATGATTTAAATGGAACTCTTGGCGACGCTTATCTTGAACACCAAAATGATCCCATATGTTTGATTAACGTTACCTATTTGTGTATTTAATTTTAAATTGATTGCTTTCTCGTTCAAAAATTTCTAAAGTTTAGTTCTCTGCCAGCGTATGTACAATCTGACTGCGAATCCGCAAAGCGTCTGCCGTATTTCAACCAATGATTTCACCATCATCATATGCCCGTTACATCAATTGTAGACATTGGGCAGGCAGAAATCTGCCCTCAAGATAGGTAAACACAGCAGTAATCCAGCAAAAAAAACTAGACAATACCATGCAAGTGGTTTGTTCAAAAGACCGAAAATCTTTGCAGCCGACAAAAATGTTGGCAAGTTCAACTCCCGTCACTGAGTGGTTAAAGCTCTTTCTTATCGAGTAGGTTATCTGCAGAAATGAACCGAAATCCAGCTGAACCAGCGGCTCAGGCCTCTACTTGTACTTAGACATTGCTTATATTGAAGAAAACTGTCGAACTACCTGTGGTGTACTAGGTTTTATGTCTTAATTTTGCAAACTACACTTGTTCATTATATATCTGCTTACAAACCAAAACCATCTATTAGTTGGCAGAGTTAACACTATGTTATGATGGTTCAATTCACAAATTAGGTTGATACTAATTTTTTGCTTCTTCGCAAGAACAAATTCCAATTGTATTGGACTTTTATATTCTAGCATCAAATTGTCAAAAAATTGTTTTAAAGATACTACAAAATTTAATTTTGTCACTCTTACCCTCTTTTCTGCTTTAAAAAATTGCAAAAAATTCATACTTGCAAACTTCAATAGTAGCTGTTGTAAGCAGTTATTATTTGTTGCATTTTTTTTCTGTTGCCTAGATCCTCATCTGGAAGAACCTTCTACTGGATTTAAACATAACTTGAATGTGTTATTGCAAAGTTCTTTTATGTGGTTGTTAAGCGTTTTTGTAGAAATGCTAGAAGAATCAATGGCAAACTTCAACTGCAATTTTCTCATTGTTAAGTTTTCCAGTGCACAGTGAGCACATCGACATCAATATAGATTGCCTCACCTTGTACTAAATTCTGGCTTATAGTGCTCTGAATTGAATAAAAAATATAATGCTTTAAATATAGCTTTAGGTGAAATGACTGTTTATATGTAAATGAAACAGTGTGTAATTGTGCTTCCGTGACTGTTTTCAGGCCAGATTGCCAAAAGCAAATAAAAGGATTTAAAGGAGCTAAGTATAAAAAATTCGACACCAGAGGGGATGCGGAAGAATTCGTCAAATCTGGTCCTCCTAGTGGAATATGTCAGAGTCGCTTAGCAAGAGGTTGTGTTTTAGAATGACCTTTAGTTTAGTTTTAGAAAATGACGAAGTTCTTTTGTAAAATAACATTATGCAGATAATCCTGAGCACGATGCTTCATCTTTCTGCAAATCAGAAAGAGAAACGTAATCACTTTCTTCTTTACAAACTGTAATCCAGCACACAATGGCGGGTCCCTCTTAACGTGTGAAATCCTTTCTTGACAGTCGATGTGCAGTGGGACTCATTACCATTTCATTACCAAGGATAAAAGCGGTTAAAACAAAACCGGACCCAACCTTAAACTGTAGATCAACACAATTTACTGTTTAAAATATTAAATGGAAACATTCTATTTTTTTCAAAAATGACTCACGTGAAAGAATTATTACCACACGAATACAATTTCGCATTCGTGCCACTAGTTCTTCGCTGTTACATGCATTTCACCATTCGCTAATTAAACGGGCACTAGCGCCTGCATTTCAGAAACGCATTATACAAAAACAGGTATTGTACCTCTCAGTTCAGATGTGTTAGTTTCTGATGAACTACGCATGTTCGACAGTTTATGCTTGAGCACAGCGGTAAATTTGAAATTTGAATTTTTATCTTAAAACTTGCCTAGTTTTAGTACAACACACTGAATATCTGACAGTAGTACTGTATTTCAATTTTCCCTTTCACAAACACGTACAACACACTAGTAGAATATTTTTACTGTTGAAAATTATATTAGTTTGTGATGTCATCAATAACTGGGCACACCCGCCATTAAGTAAGTTTTTAATCTATTATTTCATTATCAGAAATACTTTTGCAATATTAATCGTGTTAAAATGTAAACTTTTTATCGGGCTTGAAAATGAGGTAGTATGTGAAAAATCATCCTGTCTTTCTTTAAAATACAATGAATTTTGTTCGAGAGTTGGCTTTTCCTTTAATCTATGTTGTGATCCATATCAACCCATAAATAAATGTAACTAAATAGGGATAGTTAGGTTGCTCCCTTATTAAATTATTTAAGCAAGTTAATGCATTGCATTATATTTTTGACTTATGGAAGTATCAATTAATGAAACGATGATAGCGGTGAAGATGATGATGATGATGATGACAGTGATGCTGAGGATGGTGATTAACGATATCGACAGTGAGATGTTGATGTTGATGATGTTATTGAGGATGCTGATGATAATGATGATTGTATTGATTATGTTGTTGATGCTGCTGCTGATGATGATGATGATGACGACGACGACGATGAATAAGAATGGCGATGATGATGTTGATAATGACGACCATAATTTAAGAGATCTATGAGACTATGCTAAAGGGCATCTTCGCCTAGTTATGTGAATCATTTCTGAAGTTCAATATGATCTAATTTATCGCACTACTTTTTCAGCAGCTGACAGTGTTCCTGTTTACAAACTCGGCACAAAGACTATCTGTCCTGTAAGTGAACCACTGTCATCTGTTTCTGTTGGCGCAAACGAACAGTCGGAACGATGCCAACTGACAAGTCTTGTTTCTTCCATTAAAAATCAACTTATTAGGTAGAATTTTGTTATTTATTAAAGCAAAACAGACAACTTCTTCCAGAATGTTTGGTGTATTACGACACTTGTAAAAAAATTTGGACAGTTTTGGAATGCATCAGTTTAAACATTTTAAAGTTGCCATAATTTCACATCCAGGCGACTTATTTTAGAGAAATACTGATGTTATCTCAACTAAGAAGCAGTATACTGTCAAAGGTACAACAGTTGTTAGCAAAATTACTAGATAACTAGATTTGGGATATTTCTGAGAGAATATTACGCAGAGCTGCCAAAGTTTGCATTAGTTTCAGCATGTCTATAGAGCCCCATTAAGATCTCAAGAAGCCCTGAGCACAGGAAAGATTATGGTACCACCCACCCAGTTTCCCATATATGTGTAATTCAGATACTAAACTATAAAATGCAATTTTATCTTTTGAAATGAAAAAAGACTTGCAGCAGTAAGTTTTATTTACAATAGTCACGTAGTCATTATGACCACCATGTGATAAAAAGCGTAGAGTCAAAAGCAAAATTTTGTTGTTTTCAGCATCCCCATGTTTTTATAAGCATTGGCATACTTGAAATGTGTTATGACACATTATATATTCAGTTATATGGGCAGTGAGCAGCTCAGACTGCTCAGTAGCTAGAGTCTCGATGCGCATCCGTACGTTAATATTTATTGTAAACAAATTGCTTCGTCATCTCATGAGCCGAATCTCAACAAGCCACTCTTCCTACGCTTTTTGAACATTCTTTTATCCATCACTTCTATCCTTACTTTGCACAACTCTTTTTTTTTTAATTGCCTAAAAACCTTCGTTTTTTTGTTCTTTTTTTTTCTCATTATTTGGATGTGTTTATAATGGTGCAAGCGCATAACTAGTTTTACTTCTGGTTCTTGCGATTTATTATATGCATGCTGTCATATAATCATTATTATTAATATCTATTTTTTCCCAGTGTTTCTTGATATTGTATTTGTATTTACACTTCCAAATAAATTTGTTATTAAACACATAAACAGCCACACGCATTACAGTGTCTTTAACGTTATTGTAATTAATTCCATTTGAGGAAAATGTTGAATTTTAGTTGTTTTCTTTGTTACTTAGTTTGCTACATCTAGCCAATACACTAGGGGCAAAAGCTGAGAATGCTGAAGATCGGGCAGCTACGATGAGAAACATACAGATGAAATGTCACGTAGAGAATATGCAATCTGATCTCACACTGTTAGAAAACTGCATAGACGGGTAAGCTATTTGTGATGGAAAATAAACCGAAACGAACCACTTTGTTAAACTTTATTTTTTTTACCTTTTTTTCTTTATTTCTTGTAAGAAAGTCAGATGAATTTATTTGTTCTACATGTAGAAAGACGTAGTTCTGAACTGCAGAGCAAATGTTAAATTTTATTGACTGGTGGACACAAGGTGTATTACAGTTTAGTGCATTAGGACAGCAATGTGGTGTGTATTGACTGTTTCCATGTGTCCGTGAATGCTAGGCATAAGCTCACAACTCTCTTTCCGCCATTTTTGTTGCTGTTCATGAAAACTGGATGTAATAATTTTGGAAGCCGTGCCTCTGTCGAAATTTCAGACAGATAGCATTAGCTTATTATTGTACTACTAGACTGCAAAGGGAGTACAGGCTTTGGGTGCACAACATTTTGCAGGGGAGAGAATAAAACTGCATGTACCATCACATAGTGATACAACTGT
Source organism: Tubiluchus corallicola (assembly GCA_030141605.1). Lineage (NCBI taxonomy): Eukaryota > Metazoa > Priapulida > Priapulimorpha > Priapulimorphida > Tubiluchidae > Tubiluchus > Tubiluchus corallicola. The sequence goes on from JAQGDQ010000060.1 coordinate 236,637, forward strand.
AACTAGATGCATAATACATTATAAACTCACCTCTCACTAACTCATGTAGAAGAAATATTATTGTGTCTGCGTCATGGACTGACCAAAACCAACCTAACAACAATTTCCAGAAGAAAATCAGCAAGCAGGACGATAGCCATTAACTTCGAATGAATACGAATCACACGTCACGGATCGCGCATTACATACACTTGGAAACACTTTCACTCGTTTAAATACAAGCTGTACGTTTTGTACGTTTTTATACGCATTATGATCACTCATCACGTACACATGGAGTCATACCTTTACTGAAAAAGTTTCACAAAGTAAAACATGCACCATTATTTGTTCTTATATGAGAGTGAAATTTTGGAACCCTTATGAAAAAATACATATGCTGCTTGCTTTTTGTGGTTTTGGAACAAAATTTTACTTCTTTGTTTCAGTTGTAATTCTTCAACTAATGTTTCGGGAACAAACTGTTTTACTTCTGAGGGGCCAAGTAACAGTGCAGGACAAGATACTAGAAGTGCTGTAGTTAGTTCATCGCATCAAGCAGACAGCAATGTTCAACAGGCATCTATGATTGGTCAGCCAGCTTGTGCAGGTACAGTACTACTCTTTGCTTTGAACTAGTTTTTCTTCACTAAGTTTTCTATAGTTTGTTCAAATGTTAATTGCTATTTTCAGTTTATCAGTAATCTAAATTCTAAATTCTTAAAGAAACACAGAATTATTTTTCTGATACTAACCTCATCTTGAAGTATGGTAAAAAGCATACATTTTAACACCTATAATAATGACAAACTGTTTCTGATGATGGTAATTAAATAATAGGTTAAAAACTTTTTTAATTATCATGCAACATTCAGCATGATATACAAAAACTTGACAAATTTTAAATTTAAAATTCAAATTTCAAGTTTACTGCTGTGCTCACGCATGAGCTCTCAAACGTGTGCACTACATAGCAATTGAACACCTCTGAACTGAGAGGAACACCATCTAGTTTTTTGTACAATGCGTTTCTGAGATGCAGGCGCTAGTGCCCATCTAATTAGCAAATGGTAACATGCTTGTAATAATAAAGAGCTAGCTATGCGATTGTGATATTGTATTTCCGTGGTTACAATTCCTTCACGTCGGTCATTCTTGAAAAAATACTAAGTTCCTTCTCAATACTTTATCTGGTACATTCAGGGCCTGCTCTAGGTAGTTTGACACCCTAGGCAAAGTAATTTTAGCACCACCCTGAACTGCCACTTTCTGACCCCCCCCCCCAAATTGAATTTTCGTTGTATTTAATAAAGACTAATTGTAATTACATGTTAATTACCTATTTACAGCTTGTGTTGATTCAACTTGAAATTGAATTTATAACCTCATTCTTATGGGATTTCATCGGCAATCAAAATTTCTGCAATTTCTGCCGTGCACTCTTCATTCATTGGCACATGGCGCATATAGTGACACAGTCATAGAGTAGGTAGTTAACAAATATGCATGTTTATAAAAATAGTTTGCCAGTACAAAAATCACATAGAAACAACGAAGGCCATGAAGAAGTTTATAGACTGTATTTCACTGCAATCTTTGATACATATGGCTAAAACGCTAAAAAATCTCAGCAAAGGATTAATTGGCATTTCAAATTACAATAACAAGATAATTATTGAATTACAAAATCGCCCATCACTAGTGTAAAGGAGTAGGGACAGTACCATAATGACTGTTTTTCACGCAGGAGTACTTTATTGAAAAATTATTATGACAAAAACATATTTTTTCGTACTTGTCCAAGATGCCATGACGGTTTTATTTGCTAGACAGGAATAAGGGTCTAAATGTCTACACGGATGGTGCGTGCAGCAACAATGGCCGTGGTAATTCACAAGCTGGAATTGGCGTTTACTGGGGTCGGGGAAGCAAATACAACGTATCTGAAAGGCTGATGGGCAGACAGACGAATAACAGGGCAGAAATTATGGTAATTTTCTTCCTAAGTTTGATGGGCAGACAGACGAATAACGGGGCAGAAATTATGGTAATTTTCTTCCTAAGTTTGATGGGCAGACAGACGAATAACAGAGCAAAAATTCAGGTAATTTTCTTCCTAAGTTTGATGGGCAGACAGACGAATAACAGGGCAGAAATTCAGGTAATTTTCTTCCTAAGTTTGATGGGCAGACAGACGAATAACAGAGCAGAAATTCAGATAATTTTCTTCCTAAGTTTGATGGGCAGACAGACGAATAACAGAGCAGAAATTCAGGTAATTTTCTTCCTAAGTTTGATGGGCAGACAGACGAATAACAGAGCAGAAATTCAGGTAATTTTCTTCCTAAGTTTGATGGGCAGACAGACGAATAACAGAGCAGAAATTCAAGTAATTTTCTTCCTAAGTTTGATGGGCAAACAGACGAATAAATTCTGTTTGTATTGCGATGGCTGTACTTTTAACTGTAATTTTACATTCTATACATTGTCTGTTTTACAACATTTTTAATGGATTATAAGTCTCTTGACTTCTGTTCATAGATTAGATTAGTAATTTATTTTTCTCCGCAAATTTACATTTAGCAATAACATATACAAACATGCAAATGGACATGGGAGAAAGAGTGGCAAAAAAGCAAAGGTTGGCGAGTCAACCACCCTTTTCAGAGATACAAGTAAACAAGAGATTACACTAATGACAGAAAGAACGAAATTATGAAAGATGCATAAACACAGATGTACGAATAAATTCAATACAATTAGCATTCAAATCACTGCTCGACAAATGTTCATTTAAAATATTTTTACTACGGGTATGGTTTGTCTCATTAGCACAGAGTCTTCATTTTCTAGTGTGATGCCATAGTCTTACGTTGCAGGCTGTGTGTAAAGCGCTGAAACAAGTTCAGTATGAAATGCATGAAAATAAGGTGACAGTAAACACGGACAGCCAGTTTCTGATTAAAGGTAAGCAATGTAATTTTTTGTGCATTTGTCCTAAGTAAGGAAAATGGCTGCTCACTGTAATTTGTGAGTGAAAATTCGTATTAATGTAAGTCCAGAAAAATAGAATTTGTTTAACCACGTCTCGATTACGTCTTTCTTCTCACCGGCTGGCAATAGAGACTGGCCGGTGGTCAAGAACCACATATAATCAGAGTTTGTGCACCTGTGGGAGTTTGCAAACTGAAAACCATGTTGTGTGTGACTGCCCTAGAACAGAGGAAATAATTGTCATTGAAAATATGGTTATTGATTTAGATATTATTATCACAGGTGCCGTTACTTCGTCCGATGGTTGTTTTTAGAGGGCCTTTTTGTAAAATTTGTTGTATTGACTTATTTACTGTGCTAATAAAATTACTGCTGCTGCTGCTACTGCTGCTGCTGCTGCTACTGCTACTACAACTGCTGCTGCTACTACTGCTGCTACTACTACTACTACTGCTACTACTACTACTACTACTGCTACTACTACTACTACTACTACTACTGCTACTGCTACTACTACTACTACTGCTACTGCTACTGCTACTGCTACTGCTACTGTTACTACTACTGCTACTACTACTACTACTACTACTACTACTACTACTACTACTACTACTACTACTACTACTACTACTACTACTACTACTACTACTACTACTACTACTACTACTGTGTTGAAATTCTGCTAATTTGGTTTGCAATAAAACTTAATAGTATAATAGTGGTACTTTTTAAAGAATATTTTTATTGACAAACAAAAGATAGCTATACTAGTACGTTTTTTAAGAATTTGCAATAAGTTTACTTCAAGCTATGCAAATGTTGCTAAAACATAACAGGAGTAAAGATGTTCAAGACAAGTGCGGCCGAGTTAGATTGTGGCTCCGTCTAACAGTGCCCTAATTTCATTAGCAATGGGGCCTCAAAGGGGCAAAGGTCGTAGCCTGACCTTATGCTGGAGAGCAACTTCTGAATTGTGGTTAAATGATGTTTAATGTGACAACAGACATTCGGTGAGTGAAAAACCGGACCTTAACAGACTGACAATCTATTTCTGTTTTTATCATACATTTTTGGACTCCGTAATACAAGGTAGATTTTTGTGTGCGATGTAAGCATTCAGTTTTCTTTAATATCAATGCATTCATCAGGATCAGAGCAAAAAGAAGTTGTCTGCCAATAACTTTTGACTTGCTTTTTAATTACTGCCTTTTATTGTCATTTTAATGCATTTCAAAGTGGATTTTAATAAAATTGAACACCAACGAGAATCTATTCATAGTTTTATTTTTTATTTGAACATCTGGAAAGACTTGTGATTTTTAGCTGCGACTGATTGGATGCCGAAGTGGAAGAAAAATGGGTGGAAGTTGTCCACAGGCGGAAATGTGAAAAACAGAGCCGACTTGGAGAAATTAGACGAGCTATCTACAGGAATGGACGTAACCTATGTAAGTGAGGGTTGAATTTCTCTTTTATGAATTTCCTTCGTAGTTTGTCTCAAACAAGACCAGTGGTCACTCATCCAGTCTTAAACAAGGCCAGTGGTCACTCATCCAGTCTTAAACAAGGCCAGTGGTCACTCATCCAGTCTTAAACAAGGCCAGTGGTCACTCATCCAGTCTCAAATAAGACCAATGGTCACTCATCCAGTCTTAAACAAGGCCAGTGGTCATTCATACAGTCGTTGTATCTATAAGAAATTTCCATTTTTTACAGAATTATGTTCCTGCTCACTGTGGTGTTGAGGGTAACGAAAAAGCCGACAAGTTAGCTGTCGAGGGTTCAAAGCGACCGTACATAAAGCGCCGAGGCGACTACGATTCCGAATCAGACTACTAATTTTATACACTGTTACCAATTGTGCTGAAATTGTGATTATTTATATCTACAGATTTTGAACTTGATTTAAATTGGGACTTACTAGATTTTACTAATAATCAGGGCCGGGTTATCCTAGCATAGACTGCAGCCTCGGGCCTCTCAAGCTTGAGGTGTCCTGCTGAAACATTTTCAAAAAATTCGTTTTTCACTCCGGTTGTGTTGAAATACGTAATAATTTGACTTATAATAAATTGTAAAATAGTGGTATTTCTTATAGGTATTCTAGTTTATTTGAACAATTTGCAATAAGTTTACTTCAAGCTATGTGAAGGTCACTAAAATATATCGTGCGTAAAAAATGTTCAAGATAGGTATGGGCAAGTTAGAGGGTGGCTCCATCTGTGGGGTCCCATAATTTCATTAGCCTAGGCGCACCACAAGGTCATAATCTGGCTCTGCTGATAATGCACTTAGTTTCATTTTGATTGTTATGTTTGGAAAAATAAAAGTTTTAATTGCTCTTTAATACAGTAACCAGTTATGATTGTTATCTTTAAGATAGTAACAGTACATGATCTTGCACGCACCAGCTATAGCTCTTCCAAAAGAAAATGTAAACTTTTTTTTTATAAATATTTGATTTCAAAGAAGCAGTGTTGGTTCTGTATTTTTCGATTAAAAATTAAAGATACACTAGTCTCACTTCAATAATAATTATATTTTGAGAGGGGTATATTTACCAATACCAATTGGGACCGGTGTTGGTGGTCCCTTATAAACGAGTACCTTATACCAGAGGTTGACTGTACATAAATTCTGTAACTAACGTGCACATTATTTTTCATTATACATTTAACAAGCAAAATATACACTTTGTTATAAAACTTTATGTACATTAGGCAAATATCATTGTCCATTTCTGCGCATCGATAATTGTTGTAGGTGTAGCAATGTGAAATTTGTCATAATTTTCACATCTATTTTTTCATGTGTTATAATGTGTTTTGCATGTGCAGATAATTTTTACTGTTATTAGAAATACTTCAAGCTTGCAGATCAACTTTTCAGTGAGTGTACATGATTTTCCTAATTTTAATTTAATAAACATTTAAAATTTTGCCTAACACACTTTAATTAATTTAATCACGTAAAAGTGTGAAGTTTACAAAAACACAAGATGAAATTTCAGCACCAACAATTAATTTTATTTTAAATGAAACCATAATGCACTTAACTTGTAACATGGAAACTTTAAACTGAGAATAGAAGTTGTATATCAAACTGAGTGTCTGCCGTGATTGCAGATTATTTTTATAATCCTATTTATTTAACTAAACCCACTAATTTTGTAATACAACAATAATTACACCTCATAGCTTCAACAAAATATAGTTCTCAGCTACAATACTGTTGAGTAGCATAGTCGTAATCGACATGACAATATTTGTTTCAATAATACAATATAAACATGGCAGTAGCATGTAGACAATATAAAAAATTCATTTGAAATAACTTCCACAGTGCAAATTTCTAGTAACAAAAAATTGTGTTGAGATATCAAAATCTGATTATGATGTCATTTCTGCCAATACGTTTCTAAACATTACTACTGATAAACCGTGACAGCCTTACCAACTATTGTGCTATACAACTTTAGCAAATGTAATGTGCATATCATGTTACCTGGACCTTTAGTAGGGCTGAGTATGTTGCAGTACCTAGCTTACCACTCACCTTAAAACTAGTGATGGCAACCCGTTTGGTTACCATGCATTGCTTCACACAAAATGTTTTTCAAGTCAATACAAAAACATTTTTATTTTAATTCTTTTTCGTTTTTTTCGCTCTGCTATGTATAACATCAATGATCTGTGTTTAAACCCTTTAAAGTGAGATCACTACTTGGTATTCGTTTAAGAATGGTCTGCCTGCCATGATAACTGCCACACCACATCCAGTAAAGTTTAAATATTTAACTGATGGTTACTTTGTGCAAAAATTTTTATGAGTGTACTCGCTTAATCCCTACAAGTGACAGTATGAACATTACTACACTCATCTCGGTTTCCTCGACAAAAGCGGGGAGACGTCGGTCCAAATTTGCCAGTTGTCCTGTTAAGCTAATACAGTAGGCGCCGTGTATGAGACTCACGGCGATGCAGAACATCTCGAAAACATCTAATACAGGCCACTGTATGCAAAAGTATGTAAAAACTGTCGACAATTTACTCAAATAACTCCGCATAATTGATACATTGATTTATACATAGAGATAAACATGTAGTTATATTGATGTAATGATGTAAGCAAAGTGACAACCAACTAGCAGTCAGCTCGAGAAACAATGGACTGTGTCCGTAGTGTGAGAGACTTTTAACGGTCCGATGTTTCTGATATCCATAAAAGCAAGGTCCAGCAAATGAAAATATAAGTGTACTTTTAATCTTGTTCGCTTTAAACAAACGATGTCACTAAGCTACCAGTCCAAATGGAATTTTGCCAGTGTAAGCTTTATAGAGTTTGGTAAATTTACCTACTAAGATTTTTTTATTTAAAATTTTTTATAATTTTCATGATAAAATCATTTGAGTTTTTTACTGTTTTTCATACAATAAATTAAGTATTAAACCGCAAAAAGTTTCGAGTTACCTGCGGAAAACTGCAACCACGACTCTAGCTGCCAAGGTTACAAACATTCTGTCGTTAAGCAACTTAAGTTTGTTGAGACCACCAAGTTAACAAGATCGGCTAGATTCAGAATAATAGGTATTTGTGATTTATATTTGGAAAAGAAATGTGCACTAGGGACACAGATTTTTCCTTTCGTAAACTGAACACTTTTCCATTCACCCAAAACAGTAGCTAAAGCAACTGGCTGGCAAATGTAACGACTGTTTGCCTGTTATTCTTAGCTCTGCTTAAGCCAATGCCTCCTAGATATACACAGTCCAAGTCTCTAAACAATCTCCTGCTCCTGGGTTATTTGGTACAGTCCCTGTACCAAGCTTTTAGCTTTTTTCCCAGATATACAGTCTTAGTAGCTAGTCTCAGGCATTTGCTCTCAAATAAAAACATTACTTGTGTTGTCTTCGCGGATCATTTGTCACATCAAGGCAATAAACTCTTTTGGTAACAACTACTCCGATCCCCAAGAAAGAAGAAAGCAGTATTACTGTCAGTCACAGTAATCTCAATACCTAGTATATAGTTTTGTCTCCCAAATACAGACTCAAAACCTAGTCTCCTCTTTTTTCTCGCAGATGCACACATTCTCGGTCAACCATATGCACATTCTGAGTACCTAGTGTCTCCTTTATCTGCCAGACACTTAGAGCCACCTAACTGATAATGTTATTACACAGTAATTCAATGATTTGAATTAGACCAGCAGCTTTGACATAAATAAGAACTTAATTTGCTATAAATCAGTGTCAAAAATGAACGGTTCCAAATATTACACCGATGGCAAAAGTGTGCCAAAAAATTGACAAAAATGTGACATATACTCTCCAAGTAGTCAGAAATCCCTAATTTTAACTAAGCTTAACTAAAAACTATTCTGCCTTTATTTTACTTAACTATCTTTGCCTCCACCCCAAAGCCAGCCTTTTACAAATCCAGTGATCCCCTTTCCTGGACCTGCCTTTCGAGTCTCCATACGTTCCTCCAGAGACGGAAACTCGACGTGGTTGAGAGCTAAGTCGAAGAAAAGTGGTTTGCACGGTATGGGTTCAAATGGAGGTGGGAAAGTGACAAAGTTGGCGGTACCTTTTTTGAGCAACGGATCTTCATAGTAAACATCCAGTCGCTCTACCAGTGTCTTATTTATCTCAACGGTGGGTTTCTTTGCTTCTTTCGATGCGTCAGATTTCTCTAGAATAGCCGACGCTTGAACTGAGTACTGCTTGCTTTCTACTTGCTGTTTTAGCTGTTCTAAATTAGACTGCTCATCCTTGTACGAAGACTGGAAAGACAACTGCTGAAATGTGGCGAGTGCTTCTGCGATGCGCTCTAACGTGCGCTCGTACAAAGCAGCTGCTTCCTTTGACTTCTGCAGACTGGCATATGACAAAGCTATATAAAAACATCTATATGCTTTATATGCAGTTATCTTAGCTTCCGTTTCCTTGGTCAATTCTGTGTCATCATCCAGTCCTGGAAGCTGAAGAATTTCTGACAGATTCTGTATGATGACATCATACAATCTAATTAAATCTTGCGGCTTTGCTACTTTTGCCCCAGAAGGATTCGAACTTCCCGTAAGGTTTTCCTTGAGTGCGGTTATCATGAGTAGAGTGCGGTCTATGGTTTTCGTCAACCTTTCATACACCAGGTAGGTGTGAAGATACTGCAAGCCGGTCAGTTTTGACGAATCATTACCGTGTCGCGACAAGGGATCCGAGCGAATTTCGTCTCGAAGAACTTGCAGCGCATCTTTGCAGTCCATGAGAAGGCTTTCGTACACAGACATTTTACCATCCAAGTCTTCGGCTTTTGATAAATTGTTAGCCACTTCCTTCACATTCAACAAGAATAAGCGAACCTTTTCTTGTTTCACGGGAACTGTACGTCCTCTCCAGGTCACCTCGGACAGGGTTACAGCTTGCTTTTCACGCGTTTGTGAAATCAACGTGTCAATATTGGAAGCAACGTCACCAGTGTGTGTGGACGTTAGTCGCATTTGCATCAAATCATCTAGGGCAGAATCATCACCAATGTTGTATGCACAATATCGAATGTTAGGCAAAAACTCTTCAACGCGTTGCTGATACAACAGATTGCCCTCAGCACTCATCGTCGTTCCAAGTTTTTCATAAATGGTCCTGGCCTTTTGAAAATGCTCTATGGCCTCCTCCCAATTTTCCATTTCAAAATCTAAAGTAGCCTGCATCCACGACGAATATGCTTGCGCTTCTAGTTTAGTCCTAGCATCGCATTTTTCACTTTGACAGAGCTGATCTAGTTCCTCTGCGTACTTCGTAGCCTTTCGAAGTCTAGCGATTGTGTGAAATCGCTTTCGGGGTTCTGTATTTGCCTCAGTTCTCAACTGCATAGCATAACTCCATGCACGTTCTGCGCTAACCAAAGCCATCTGCAATTGTTTTGAATCATGTAAATTGTCAACAGTTAGCTTCTTGTTTTGGAATCGCCTTTTCCCACTCGTCAAACAAAAGTGCAACGATTTTCGGATTCTACGAAGACGCCTCGTGCAGTAACTTCTGTACCTTTGATAATCTCCATGACGAAGGCCATGCTGTTGCTGGGATTCTTTGATTAACACGAGAATTTCCAACGTTAAGTCTGTTTTTGCACTATTTTCCGCATCTACCTGGTTCTTTTCTGTTTTCTCTTCGTCTACACAATCTGTTGCAGTCATTTTTCACTTTCAAACTTTCTGGTTGATAAAATTTTTTAAAATTAAAAGTGAAAAACCTAACACGTCAGCCAGCTTTTAGCCACAGCAGCATTTGCCAATACAAGAAATCTTCGAAATACATCAATATGTTCTATTGAGATTTTTAACCTTCATGGCGCTCTAGTTCTTTATGCTCAACTGTCATTCTGTAATTATTGTTTCCACAGGCATCATTTTTAAACATTGAGTTTGCTTTGAATTATGCTTTTGCCACTGATTGTTAGCAATGCCATCATAATTAATTTTATCTTAAACAGTCCTAGCAACAGGTGTATATTCGACTCCATTTTATAAAATTAATGTCAGTTTTTATTACAGGTACTTAAAAGCATTTACAGTTAAAAATCAACACAACTTTATTAAAACATTTAAGTTAAAATGAGGCCAGATGTTTCGACAGGCTGCTGCTGGCGTCATCAGTGGTAAATTACCAACATACCAGCAGTTTACATAGGCAGAGCTTATTATTACCTATTTGGCTTTTGTTAACTATTTAATTAGTACGTTTATAGAGTGTCTATAAATCTTATTTACTAAAATACTACTACAGCAACTGCTATAATTGGTACAGTGTAGATTATAATTGTGCACTAAGTATATTGTTAAATCTGACAGCAATCGATAGCCGAAACCCAAAATTAGCTTTGCATGAGTGAATGTATAAATTATAGAACATGCTTCTAGTAGAGCTGTCTAAGACACAGAAAACATGCACTACCTTAGACGAATGCCAGTGTGTAAAGAAACATTTGGGTTTGAGAATATCGTCATTTCTCACGAAGTATGCTCTGTACATGTACAAGTGAAACGAGAAATTAATTTGCATGTTAAATTTATATATATATATATATATATATATATATATATGTTTCTATAACTTTCAGTACACTGTTTGAATATATATATATATATTCAAACAGTGTACTGAAACTTATAGAAGAAGACTTTTGGAAAGAAAACATAAAGTGGTGTGATGCTATCAGTCTGTGAGAATGGGCAGCTATTTGTTTGAGTGAGCTTGAGAGAGAAAGAGAGAGAGAGGACGAGCCCCAACTTAGCCTGTTGAGTAGATTTGTTTGGTGTACACTTGCATGATCATACACACAAATTAATTGATTGCCTGATTGCTGCAGCCCAACTTGTAAGGTGTTCTGCTGTTATCCCAGGAAACACAACCGATGTCCTGAAGAAGTTATGTGCTGAGTGTGCTACTAACCTGCCAAACCAACATGCGGTCCTATTTCCTTCTACACATCTCTTTTTCAGTACTATCATTGTGCTCAGGTAGACATTTAATTATCATAATTATAATATTACTTGATTCTTTCTACTTATAATTTTATTATTTCAGTTTTATCAGCCACTGTGAACTTCGTAAACATGTGTGCAGAAATATTTATTTCTACTAAAGCAGTGCTTTTGCTAATGAAGTAAATTTATTAATGAACCCAACTTCTGATTAGTTGCTTACAAGAAAACCGCCATATATATATATATATATATATATATATATAAACAGCCTTGTGTAATGCTCAAACACAATGAAGTCGTGAACATTGAGCCAGGCTGAAATCATGATCAAGTTTGTTCTTATGCTTATTTAGGAATCGGATCAGTAATCACTAGTTGGTGACGCGTCCAGTCGGCTTTGACTTGCGTGGTTATTTTGTCGGCTTGTCGTTGTGTTATTACAAATTTCTTTAGATAGTTTCTCTTCTGGTAATGCATCATGGCAAGTAAGTAGCAATATGCTGTCCAATTATTTGTATTTAAGTAATAGGTTTATATTTTTTGTAGGAAGAACAACTTCAGAATTAGGTCAGTCAGATTTAACTTTTAAGTTCAATATTACGATACTCAATAGTGTAAATCTGTATTACTACCTCAGTGTTCAAGTTAATTAAATTAAATAACACATAAGATTTAACAGTTAATACTGTTGCATGGCATGGCAGGTATTATACAACATTGCTATTAAAAGCCACGGTCGCGCTAACACATCTTTTAAGCAACTAAGGCTGAAGACTTGAAAGTTGAAAACTAACATTAAAGCATCTTGCAAAATTCGCTGTAGTGTACATATACTTGTAATTATGTTAAATGCACTGTCTTTTTTTCAGTCAAATTCCTAGAGATAATTCGTCCATTTTGTGGTATTCTTCCTGAAGTATCTAAGCCTGAACGAAAGGTATGGTTGATTTTTTTTTGTAAAATGAGAAATGATATCAAATCGTGTCAACCAATAACTTCATGATAAAAGCAGCTATTTAAAAAATTAGTGAACAAGAGAAAATAGTCATTTTTGGCATGATAATAACATAACTTAACATGACATAATAATCTTCTTATTCCCAGCTTTTCCCTATTCGGGGTCGCCGTTGTGAATGAGTCTTCTCCACGCATTCCTGTTGTTGACCATCTCTTCATTTATGTCTTCAATTCCCACAAGATCTTCACCGACTCTTCTTTTCAGGTGTCCATACCATCGCAATCTTGCGAGGCTTCCAGTACTTTTACTGTTCCTCTGATATTATTATTTCTAATTTTATCTCTTCTTGTTATTCCCACCATTCATCTCAACATCTCATCTCCTCCACCACACCCATTTTCTTCTCTTCGGTCTTCTTTAGAGAAGCTGCTTCCAGCCCATAGATTAGAGCGGGTCTGACCACTTCTTTGTGGACTTTCCCTTTAAGTCTCACCGACTCATTCAGAGAAGGTTATGGCCCAGTTTTTGCAGGCGGATGCCCTTCCTGACCCTAACCCTTCCTATTTATCCGGGCTTGGGACTGGCACTGAGTTGGGCTGGCTTGCCCCCCCCCCCCAGTGGCTAGGTTAGTCAACACATGAATAATATGTTACATTAATTATTAATTAATCTGTGCAGATTGATGTTTTAAGTGGGATAACTTTCCTTTATGAATTCAATTCAGAGGAAAAGTGTTATTGATGGCTATAACTCTCTCATCTTTCTTGCTTGTTGCCAGGTAGTTATGTTTAACTGTTTACTGTTACAAGAAATATATGGTATTTACTAACTATTCTGTGTAGATTCAATGCTTTATGTAAGTTAATTTTTCTTTTAGATTCAATTCAGAGAAAAAGTATTATGGACGGCTATAACTCTCTTCATATTTCTTGTTTGTTGTCAGGTAAATAACATGTGCATCTTCAAACTTTATGGTGGAATTCACTTATTTGCTTGCCTTTCAACTGTATAATCATATTAAAGATTAGGATAGTAATTACTGGAATAAAGATCTGAACAATAATTGCATTTTTCAAGATAATTTAAGAACTACAATTTGTAAGACCATACCTAGACTTGTTGCTAGACCAGTCATCGTAAAAATCAGACTCTGAACACCAAAACGATAGATAGGAAAGAATGTTTTCTGCCACTATATATGTAACAATAATAAGTTCATTACTAAGCAGTTGTTTTGATGGGCTCAAGATAAATGGGTCAGTGGTGAAGCTATGTTGTACACTCGGCCGCAAGTAAAATTATCAGTATCAGGTACGGAAAACTGGTACAAGGAGTGGGGATTTTCAGTTATTTATTTTTCGAATGTTTGACGAAGAATTATTGGAATATTCATCCATTGGATATTTTCCATTTACACTCATCATTGTAGCCTACACTTTGTAATAGATAAATAAAAATACCATGGAGCAGTTATTGTGTATCTTGTATCACTGTTTGTGTTAATCATTGAGCTGGAATCTTGTCTGAGCTGAACTATGTTGACTGCCATACTGATGTGGACCTGCATTCTTTTCAGAGTGAAGTGTTAATTACCGCACTATGAACTTGAAAATGAGTAGTGCGTATAAATGATTTAACCTAGAACTTTCTGTTGACTTTTTAAAATCTAATTTGTTTTTGCATAATGAACATTCTGTGGTGTCTGAATTAACTTTTTCAAACGATGTTCTTATACCAAGCTCTAAGCTCTCTGACGACATAAGGACGACTAAACATGTGCAGTATATCTAAATTTCCAATGGATTACCCAGGGCAGTGAGCTGACAATGGAAATCTGCCACATATAGTGGCAAAAACGTGACAATGGAGGATTATAGGCGCGCTCAAAAGTGTGTCAGGCACTTTTATGAGTTTAGTGGCTGATCTGGGAAGGTTATTGTGTCCTAAATGTGGGATGAACTGTAACTAAAATCATCTCAATTGTTATTAAAACAGTTCTGTTCTGTAACTTGTTTGTGGATTTTTCAGATTCCGTTATTTGGAATCATGTCATCAGACTCTGCGGATCCATTTTATTGGATGAGAGTGATTATGGCGTCTAATAGGGGTAAGATGTTTTATTGTGTGTTGTTAGCCACCTTGCATATGATACATAGTGCGGGTATTAATATCCAACGTTCCGAAATTCCAGAAGGAAGAAGTGGGGAGTAAAAGGGAAAGAAACGGAAAGAGAGAGTGAGAGAGGGAGGGAGGAAGAGAGAGAGAGAGAGAGAGAAAGACAGAGAGAGAGAGGAGGGGAGCAGACAGAGAGAGACAGATTGAACCTAGGGTAGATTAGTTTAGTTGGACGTTGAAATATTATACAGACGTGCTGTGAACTGATGCTGAATTGCTCAGTAGACATTTCAGCCTGTCCTATTGAAACAAACTTAGAAGTAGAAACTGCTCTTCCTTTTATTTTCATCTATTCCATTCATTTTGACCTTTTCATCATTTTTTGTGTGCTTAGATTTTTTATTTTTGTCTTTTTGATCTTGCAAGCTAAAATGTGAATTTACTTTGCATTTTTCTGAGATGCAAAAGTTCTGGAAGTTTTTCTTCCAGGTATAGCATGACCTGGGCCAGATTATGACCTTTGGGGGCCTTTAGGCTACTGAAATTGTGAGCTTCCGTCAGACAGAGCCGGCATCTAACTCGCCCACATCCGTCTTGAATATTTTTAACGATATTTACATAGTTTGACGTTAACTTATTGCAAATTCTTTAAGGACAAGAAAAGGGATACCTGAAGTAGGTTTCAGAAAACTCCCCTTAAAAATTACTTTATAGCAATTTTTTGCATGTATCGCAATCGCGTTAAAAGGAATTTTCGTTTGTTTGCATTTTAAATCTCCAACAATACTGTTCCGTAAATCAGGGAAAGAAAAGTCAATGTTAAATTATGTCCCAAAAAACTCTCCATGCAAATCTATATTACTTAGCATTTCGCTTATCTGCTGAAAAGACTTGTGTAACTAGAAATAATAATTTAAAATGTTTTCACCAATTGGTAAATATCGCTGACTCACCCTTCAGGTTGCACCACTCACTAACTAAAAACGTATTTTAATCTTATTGACAAAATACATTAATTTAACATTTTACTTAGTTAGTGACGTGTGCGCCACGAATTCCTTGATTATTTTTTCAAACTTTACTCAGTGTTATCTAAACTTGTGTCAAACGACCTACCATCAAAATGGCTGCGCCTAACTATCAATGCGGGAGATTAAATTTACATGTTTTATACAGCGTGACTGCCGACGCATGCCCTGCATGCAAAAAAAACTGTATGTAAGCGGTATAAAATTTCAAGACAAATTTTTTGAGCTTCTTGTAAGTGGAGGGTTTTCTTGTGCTTTAAATGCACTATAATAGCCATCTTTTGTTTGTCAAAAAAAACTATTCTCTAAGAAGTATCACTATTTTACTATTTATTGTAGACTCAATTAGTACATACTTCAACACAATCATAGCGAAAAAACATATTTTTACCAAAGATGTTACCAAAGCTTTTAAGAGCTACCCTGTAGAATAATCTGGCTCTGGCCATGGCCACGGTGCATGTGTTTTTGACTACATTAACTTTTTTTTGAAGCTTTGTCTTATTTTACTTTCCAACTGCTCCATGTAGTGATGATTTTTTTAAATTATTTCAAACAATTATTGTACATTGGTAAATTGTTTTCTCATTTTAGGAACCTTGATGGAACTGGGTATTTCTCCTATTGTCACCTCCGGCCTCATCATGCAGCTGCTTGCCGGAGCAAAAATCATTGAAGTTGGTGACACTCCTAAAGATCGTGCGCTGTTCAACGGTGCTCAGAAACTGTTTGGTATGGTGATTACGATCGGTCAAGCCATCGTGTATGTAATGACAGGAATGTATGGTGAGCCATCAGAGATGGGAGCTGGTGTTTGTTTGTTGATTATAATTCAGGTAGGATGATTTATTGAACAAGAGATGTTTCTTCTTTAGCACAGGGAATTTTTTTCAGTTATAGCATGTGTTGAGTTTTATTTTAAACGGTCTGCTATGTTTAAAAATTTGCAGTGTTGAAACGTTTTGATACAAAATCAGAAAAATGTGGATTTCCCATAGAAACAATTAATTTTTCTAAAGCTGTTCTTTACAGTCACATAAATTTAGAATTATTTCAAACTGATCATATTTCCTACTTTCTGGAACCATTCAAATTTAAGAAGACCAATAAATATGCCGATATTTTTCAAAATTTGGCAAAGTAATGAAGGTTGAGTTCATTTACTGTCAGTTTAAAAACGTTAAAAACATTAATTTTAGCCCACATTTGGATTTGTGTTTTAGTTTCTGACTAAGTCCCTGGTATACTGTGACCTTGACCTCCGGGCTTTCATTTCCATATTCATGTCATGCAGAATTGCCCTTAGTGGCGCAAACTATTGCTGCTGACAAGCGTATGGTACAGAATGACTATCGGGTAAAGCAGCGGGTGTTTAGTAACAATTTACCACTCATTCCAGAAAATGTATGATTGTTATATATATATATATACCTGACTACAAAATGGCTCTTACAGTGACTTTTCTTGGCTGACGTTAGTTGTAGCGATTTTCTGGATGTTGAACTGATTAAGAGAGCCGTAAACAGACAGGAAACTTTTAGAGAAGAATTATAAGTTTACTGTGTTTTCTCTTGCAGTTGTTTGTAGCTGGAATGATTGTGTTACTCCTAGATGAATTGCTTCAGAAAGGCTATGGTCTCGGGTCTGGTATTTCTTTGTTCATTGCTACGAATATATGTGAAACCATAGTATGGAAGGCGTTTAGTCCTGCCACAGTGAACACTGGCCGAGGTATTTTTTACAAGTTTTTTTGTCGACTAGTTAATTAACTTGATAGAATGACTTTGATTCCTTTGGACTAATAAAGGGAGCTCGCCCTCCATGTGTCTATACTTATCACGTGTTGAAATACCTTACTTTGCTTTACATTCGCAGTGTGTCACAAGTGTAATTACAGTTTCTGAAGGTGAAAATTTCCTCCAAACTTTACTATTTTTGTCAAAAATTTTCAACTGAATCGGATTTGGAGCGAGGTGATGGCTGAGTAGTCACAGTATGGACTAGCAGATGAAGTTAAACAGCGTTGAATCCGCTTTTTTGTCCGGAAAATAGTTTTTGAGCAGTTTTATCTGCTATACTCCCTCTGGCTGCTCATATTGTTGAAGGCATATATCTCTGATAGTTTAGTATCTAATCTAATCTATCCATCTATCTAGTCTTCTGACATTGGTAATGAAATAAGTTCTTCGTCCCATGACTCCCACTATGCAGCCATTAAACTGTTACTGACTTACACTTATATCTCGGTTTGCCGGAGTGGTTTAATCAGCTTATGTAAATGGTTTACAGTCAATTATGTGGGGTTATTTGAGTCAACTGTGAACAGTTTTTATATACTTTTGCATGGGAGCGAACTAGATCTTTTCTGAGACAATTAGGTGATTGATTCTACATTACTGTGAGTCTAATACACGGCGCCTACTACATTAGCTTAGTATCGGAAAATGGGGACAATCGGCAAATTCGGACCGGCTTCTCTAAGCTTTTGTCCGGCAAACCGAGATCTGAGTTTACAGACAAAAATATGACACTGAATGCAAGTGTTACTGCAATATTGCTGTGATCGTGTAAGTTAATGTTTTGCCTTGTTTTGCATCTTACGGTGATCCCAAAATCTGATCTACTTCTACCTGTTGTACATTTCTTTTAGGTACTGAATTCGAGGGCGCTGTCATTGCCTTATTCCACCTGTTGGCAACCCGCCAGGATAAAGTGAGAGGTCTGCGTGAAGCTTTCTACCGACAAAATCTGCCAAACCTTATGAATTTACTTGCAACTGTTCTTGTGTTTGCTATAGTCATCTACTTTCAAGTAAGTACTGTATGAAATGCACACTTCTTTCCTTTTTGAACTGTTCACATGGCATTAGTTGAGACCCTCAAAGATCCCCATGAAGTTCTGCACAAACAGTTTTTTCTACACTGTGTTCAGTAAGTTTATGAAAAATGAAAAAACGCTCATTTTTGTTGGTTTTTCACACTCCGTTTCTCCGGACGTCCAGAAAGTGCATCAAAATTGAAAGCATTTTCCTTACTAGATGCCCCACTCCACCACAATGATATATGAAAATCACTAAAGTGATTTTTGCTTTGTTTATATTAGTAACTAATAAACGTTGCTTTGTTTTGCTTTGTTTATATTACTAACTAATAAACAAACTAATAGCAGTGAAAACACAACTTCGTTTTGTGGAAGTAATTATAATAAAAAATTTCAAATTAAACAACCAAGGCGTTTTGCCTTAACTTTTGTCAAACAGATTGAATTTTGGGTTTCTTACTGGAGTTCTGATCAGAAGTATGATCATTCAATCCACTTCCAGTCCACTCAGAAATTTCACTCTAGTTTCAGTTAAACAGCTGTAACAGTTTTGCTAAGTCACGTTGATTGCATTTTTTTTCGTCAATCGAAATTTTTCTAAGCCCAACAGTCGGCAAGATATCCCCGTGACTGTGTTTTGCTACAAATCATTTCTGCAAACTGTCGTCACATAATTTCGTCACAACTTTTGCAACACTTGTGCGGCAAGACTGTTGTCAAGGATCGACAAAATGTCGTCAAATGGGCGCGAAGTCCTCGCAACATTCTCAGGGGCATCGCAAAATGTTCGCCAAGTTTTCGTGGACTCCGAAATTGTTAACGAAAGTCACGAATAATTTCCGACAAATTTGCAAACGTTTGGCGCACGTTACGCAACTTTGTAACAGTTTTGCAAAGATTTGTGAAGTGGCGAGTTTTGCGATTCTTGCGACAAACTGTGAACATTTTAAAAAATTTTGCCGATATTGGTGAACTTTTTGCGACGACGACAAATACCCACGAACATTTTGCGACTGTTTGACGCATGTTTGACGACTGTGTGACTTTTCGGATAGTCACTGAAGTCGTGAAAGCCCGGCTTAATGAACTTTATACGAAGGCTTTCGAGTTCTGCTCTTTACGGGATTATTTGAAAGTAATGTGTACAATATGCCTGTTTTCCTTTTCAGGGCTTCAGGGTTGATTTACCAATCAAGTCGGCTCGTTATAGAGGACAGTATAGCTCGTACCCTATCAAACTATTTTACACTTCTAACATACCCATCATCTTGCAGAGTGCGCTTGTTTCCAACTTGTACATAATCTCACAGGTAACACTTTGCACTACATTAAAATTTACTCTTGTTTTGGCAGTCCAGTTATGTACTAAATGTTTCAAATGTGCACGCGGGGCGACGTCTGTCCGAATTTGCCGATTGTCCTTATTTTCTGATACTAAGCAGTATAGTAGGCGCCGTATATTAGACTCACGGTAATGTGTAATGAATTATCTAATTGTCTCAAAAGCGGTAATTGTCAGCAGTTGACTCAAATAACTCCGCATAATTGACTCTAAACCACTTACACATGCTGATTAAACCACTAAACATTGTGACATACTTGCTACACACGTGCCGTTACACACGCTGCTTGGATATAACTGACGGCCCACCAACTAGCGATCACATAATAACGACTGTACGTAGTATGCTGGACTTTTTAACGGTCCAGATTTTGTCCATATTTTCCGATGTCCGACAAACCAAAACAGGAGTGTTATGCAAGTTCGGTAGTTTTTATCTCCAACTTTCTTCAACAA
The DNA here is from genome assembly GCA_030141605.1 of Tubiluchus corallicola. NCBI lineage: Eukaryota > Metazoa > Priapulida > Priapulimorpha > Priapulimorphida > Tubiluchidae > Tubiluchus > Tubiluchus corallicola. Next base: position 256,817 of record JAQGDQ010000060.1, read on the forward strand.
AGAAAGTCTGCATAAGCAATGATTATTATAAACTGCATATTAATTCCATTAATCTGCATACTTTGTCATTACTTAATCTCAACCAAAAATGAGCAATGCGATTTTGAAATTTTGTGATTCGATTAGAAGCCTGTTCTCGTAGTTCGATATCGCAATTAATCTTTTGCGACCATTTTTAGCGTTTTAGTCATATTTTTCGACGATGGCAGGGAAATATGGCTTATAACTTCTTCATAGTTTTCGTCGACGTTTCCTGTTTTCGTACTTGCAGTCTATTTTTCTCGACACGCGTAACTTTTTATTACACTCTATTTCGCATTTGTGTAAGGCAAGAAAAATGAATGCAAAGATTCCGTTTATTTTTGCTAAAACACTGCCTTTGAGTCAGTGTGTAACACGTTTTGCAAATTACCCTTCAATCATCAATTATATCAGTTTATACATGGTTGTTTACATGATTAATTCTATTAATCACCCATCACTATTGTCAGACACGTTTGCAAATTATTAGCGTTTTAATGCTTATTAAGTTCTTATATATTTTATACAGATGCTTTCAACAAAATTTGGAGGCAACTTTTTCGTGAACTTGTTGGGCGTGTGGGCTGATGTTGGAGGTGGTGGCCCGGCCAGGTCGTACCCCATTGGAGGGTTATGCTATTACTTATCTCCGCCTGAAACGTTTGGTCATATGTTAGAAGATCCGATCCATGCGTTATTATACATCTTCTTTATGCTGGGCTCTTGCGCTTTCTTCTCTAAAACATGGATTGAAGTATCAGGCTCTAGCGCAAAAGATGTAAGTATTTAAATGTTGCTGAATAGAATAAATGTTACTTTGTTTGTTTGCAATATAACCCAGTTGTGATTGAGTATCAGGCTACAAAAATGTAAGAAATTTCTGAATAGAATAAATGATGATGTTTGCAAAACTAGTGATTGAAGTATCACAAAAGTGTGTATTTAAATGTAATAATAAATGTTATTTTGATTGTTTGCAATATAACCTAGTTGTGGATTGAAGTATCAGGCTCTAGCGCAAAAGATGTAAGTATTTAAATGTTGCTGAATAGAATAAATGTTATTTTGTTTGTTTGCAATATAACCTAGTTGAAATAACTGAGTACCGTATGTTTGAACGAAATTTTGAAAAACAAATGTGGGGCTGCCACTGAGTGATTGTGAACTGTGACATAAGTGTGTATGACGGTAATAATAGATGTATTTTTACGTATATTGCGATGGAATTTTGAAGAAACAAATGTGAGGCTGCCACTGAGTGATTGTGAACTGTGACATAAGTGTGTATGGCAGTAATAATAGATGTATTTTTGCGTATATTGCAATGGAATTTTGAAAAAACAAATGTGAGGCTGCCACTGAGTGATTGTGAACTGTGACATAAGTGTGTATGACAGTAATAATAGATGTATTTTTACATATATTGCGATGGAATTTTGAAAAAAACAAATATGAGTGATTGTAAAGTGTGGCATTGTAGATATAAGGACGGGTGACCAGTAATAATACATGTATTTTTCCTTATGCGTGGATTTCATTTTACTCTACCCTACAGGTTGCTAAGCAACTGAAGGAGCAGCAGATGGTGATGCGAGGTCACAGAGAGAAGTCCATGATCCATGAGCTAAACAGGTACATTCCCACAGCAGCTGCATTTGGTGGACTCTGCATCGGTGCATTGTCTGTGCTAGCTGACTTTTTAGGTAAGTGGCATGTGAACTATGTAAGGAAAACGTAATTGTTTTTATACTTAGAAGCAAAAGTTATGGTTATGTGAAATGTGAAGTATTGAAGCGAGGCTTGCTGTTGAAGAGGCGATATAAATGTGATACATTGATATCAAAAATTTAATTAATTGTGGGTTTGTAGCATCATTAATAATAATCTTCTCATTAAGGTAATAGTAATTAATTATCTCATTGAATTTCTGACTCAAAATTAATCTTAATAAAATAATTAAACTAATTATTTATAACCACTGTAGTGTGAAAGATCTAATGCTGAAAGTGCCGAATTTGGTTGGCCAGCTATAAGAGATTGCTGCCTTTGGACTTTGGACTGCCTTTAACACTGGGAGAAACAAGTGGCCTAGTGGTTAAGGCATGTGCAATGTAACCAGAAGGCCTCAGCTGCGTGCCAACTTTTTCACATTATCGATCTTTTAAGTTTGTTATCAAAATTCAATTACACTGTGGGTTTGTAATATCATTAATAGTAGTCTTGACTAGTATATTATTATTATTGTTATTTTATTGTTGTTGTTGTTGTTGTTGTTGTTATTATTATTATTATTGTTATTATTATTATTGTTGTTGTTATTATTGTTATTATTATTATTATTATCAGGGACGTATCGCCCAAAGTTTCTTATTCTCCCCGGAAAATGTGTGTACCTGTAAAGGGTGCACTTTATAACACACCACAGACACTTGCTGAGCTCAGCTTTTATATAAATGCCACATAACACATAAGTGGTATAAGGTATTACACAACAAGCATCGTATAATCTGCTTGAATTTAAGCGCTATGCAAATACATGTAATTAATAATGACTACTTGGAAACTAGGTTAATAGTGTTTCTAATAAACCACAAGTAATTGTTTAATCTGCGCTTTACATAATCAACCATAAATTCACGATAGAGATGGGTGGAAGAACTATCAGCCTATGGAATCGTAAAGTGTTGATACGCCCCTGAGTAATCATCATCATCATTATTATTAGTTAATAATTATCAGTTAATATGAGTTACATGAGTAAACAGTCTGGTTTGGTTGCTTATGGATAGCTACTTGTAATGCTATATTTCTTGGATATTTTCCAGGTGCGATTGGCAGCGGTACAGGTATACTACTCGCTGTGACCATCATCTACCAGTATTTTGAAATATTCATGAAAGAACAAAGTGAGATGGGTGGCATGGGAACGTTACTGTTTTAAATCTGCCAACTCTGATGAAAGATGTGGCCCATTCATGTTTTGTCGATTGTTTGATGCATTTCTGTAGTTCAATACTCACTACTTATCGCATTGGTACGGTCATGTTTTAATATTTTTCAACATCGAAGTTTTACTTTACATCCAGCCCATATCGAATCATTTTGACTTTGAAAGAATGATCAGTTGGTAGGGTGTATTTATTGAAATATTTCTGTTCCATTTAGTATATAGGGTGAGCACATGCTAGATCAAGGCTGTAACCACTTACAAAAGTCTCTCACTTTGAGGGTAAACAAGGGGGAGCAGTTCTCCGTCAAACGTAACAAATTTTCACTGCTTATGTAAATAAACTGCCGGGAAAGGGGTATGTAAAATAGTGTCCTAAAGCACGCAAAAATTACAAAAATGTACGATCATCGTGTTGGCCATGAGAAAAGCTGGCATTCTGTGAGCATCTCAGACAGCTGGCGTTTTGTGAATTATGTACAAGGTGTAACATTTTAATTGTTTCTTTTTTTAAGATTAACAAGCCGTTACTATGTCTCGATATTGTCTAATGTATAAATTTTAGGTAGAGGGTTTTTGTGTATTTAACATCGTTATATTGAAAATCTGTGCATCTTTTACAAATACGATGTAATAAAGTCCAGTTGTGTCAACTGTGAAATAATGTTTTTGTTTGTTATCATAATCACAACTGTATTAATCAATTGTAACAGTTTTTATTGGCTGCAGACAGTAATGGTTGTAACGTGATTATAATAGGGTTGCCAGACGTCACTTGTATACGGGACATGTCCCATGTTTGATCTGGGACACGCAAATGCCCCGTATTTAGTTTATTTTCAAATTTCGTAATTAAAATATATTTTTGCTACCTCCTTACGGTTCCTAGTTGTAACTTCTCTTGATGAAAATGACCCAAATGTAACGAAGTAACTAGTGTTACTGACATGTTTGCAACTTGCTTTATGTTATTAACTTATGTCTCTACTTGTATATAATATATTGGTCTGGGTGTGTAGGCATGTATAAATTTATATATGTTGTTGGCATCCTTCTGTCTCAGAAGACAATGGAGCGTGTGCCAAGAGAGTCAGTTATTGATCACATTGATGGAGCTGCAGCGTCGACTGTGGCTGAGCAATCTGATCCTTGAACGTCTCCAGGGCGCACTCAAGGGCAAGGGTGTATGGAGATCCTAAGTTACCCAGACAACAGGAACCCCCTCTCTTCCTCGCTGGTGTAGTCCAAAGGAAAGCAGAGCTGCTGGCGTCAGTGAGCATGCTGCACTGGTCCGCCTTCGGGGTTCCACTCCTGATTTGGAAGGTTTACTCCTCTACACATGGCCGTTGGGTCACATGACCTCCTCCGCCCTCTAGCCGTTGGCTGCTTGTGCAGCTCCTCCACCTAGTGTCGAGATACAGTGTGGGCATCCCGCAAGCCTACAGCACCTGGTATTCCTAGACGGTCACCCATCCAAGTCTAACTAACCAGGCTCTGTGTTGCTTAACTTCGGTAATCAGACGAGAACATATATAGTAAAATAGAGAGCGATTGTAAGAGATGTCCCGTATTTCTAAGTTTCTAATCTGATAACCCTAGATTATAATCATGCATAATTTGTAGAATCTGATTAGTCAACAACTACCCAAAAAATACTAGGTTTTTGTAAGCGGGGCTTTTTGCCACCTTGTGCGGAAACCATATGGCTGCTCCCTTCTTTCCATTTATGTTAGCATAAATGTTCTTCACCCATTTACCCAGTTTGACTCGGATTGTTTGGAGCTGCTTGAAAATATTGCAGAATGTCGAGAAAAGAAGAAAAGTTTTGCACTAAATGCCATTATGTCACACATGGGAAATTGTCTGCAAAAACTGTCAAACCAATACTTCGCACAGTGGCCGCTAGGGGGACAGTGCCACTACACAATGGCGCCAACAGGCCAGCTTCAAAATTCAACCATTTGGGGAAAGAATCATCATACAAAAACCTCATAATCACAAGAAAGTAATAAAATTATAGTATTTATCCACCTTGCGTGGTTTGCACAACCCTCTGAATCATGCTTGGTATCGTGATAAACCTGTTAAGTACATCTTGCTTTTAAATTGATTATTACACGTATTTGGTTTTATGCGCAGTAAAACGATTAAATACTATAAAGATGTAAAATGCTTACTTTTATGTTACATACTAGAAGAAATTATACATTGGGTGACACACAACCAAATAAAGAGTCAGATAGCGATGAAAATGTGTGGCTGGAAAATTGGCATTAGTGTCTGTCCTTGTGTTCATTTTGTTTCATGCGCATATAAGCCGACCCCCTGATTTCAGTATTGTATTTTATAGTTCTAAATTCGGCTTATATGCGAGTATATACGGTAAATTCAAAATCGCTTAAAAACGTTTCTTAACGTATCCAAATAATTTAGTTGCCCTCTACCTCAAAAGATGGCGTCCGCGAACCTAATTTTGTACAACCTGCCAGTACAGCACCGCAGTGGAGTACAATAATAATTCACCAACATAATTAACAACAGCATGCAGGATCACTTCCTTGCAAATACGGGGCTCGTGTAAATAACAGATTAAAAGAGAAATAATTTAAATTAATGCGCCAAAATGTGTGCCCAAAAATTAGATAGTCTAAACTGAAACACCTGAAACTAATAAAGCTCATAGGAACTGGGAATAAGAAGATCATAATAATTACATTAATAAGGTAATTAAATGCTTCCCAATTTCCTATAACCTAAGGACTATACGCTGTTTACACAACTTTATAATATCTACTTTCCTCTGGAGAAGTTGATTGCGCTGTGCCTAATCTTTCTAGTAAATCCTTACACAACATAATCCTCTAGTAAAAAAAATTATAAGACTAAAATAATTTAGTCTAACGACAAGACTAACAAGGAAAAGAGAAGACTAAAATTGTAATTCAAATTCATTGTTTCTATGTTTACAACTTCACACTGTCCACCAGAAGCCACTATTGTGCAAGACACGAGTAATGTTTTGCTATTTTTGTTTTTTCCTGGGCGAGTCAGTAGAGTATAATGAAAGGGATAAAACTAAGTTCCTATACCTAACTTGTTTCTGAATAAGTTGACTGCTCTATATAGTAACAGTGTGTAGCCCCGTGATAATAATTATTCATTATTCATTCAATAATTACCTTCATGTTGCTACTCAATTCCTAGTTTAAAAACTGACCGTGATAAGATCACGGAATTGCATTTTGTACAAGAGTGACGACGACCTTTCTCTATTCAGCGCTTCTCATAATAGCCTTGAGCAAATTTATCTCTTGGATAACGCTCTCACGCCTCACAGGACTTTGTGACTGCCTCTTGACTGTGCAAAGATGTTAATTGTAGGCGTAGGGCTGGTTCAACTTCGTCCAGGGACAAGTGGACGTTAATTAGTCATTAAGTTGTTATGTGTATAGAAGCAAACAACAAATTAAATACAATCTAGGTGTACACAAAAGGCTCACGACATGTGAGAAGAGCTAGCTATGGACAGCTCTTACTCTGCAAATACAAAAAAAGTATTCGAAGACCTATAGATAAAATTAAATGAGAAAAAAGATTGCCTTAATAAGGCACTTTATTATCTTAACCAAAGACTTGCAGAAGAGCAAAAGTAAAGAGAAAATATTTCTAATTTTCAGTATTATAGGCACCCTCTAAGTCTTACGGTTTTTCTAGCTTCCCACGATATTATGAAGGCCCTAAAAATTAATACGCCTTTTCACGTACATTTCTGAGCATACTTTTTGTGCATGCTTCCATGGTATCCAGTAATAACAAGGATCTCAAAAAACGACAGAGGCCGCACTAATACATGGCGCATACTAAGCAAAAGTCCGACAGATTTTTTTTCAGTCTGCGACTTCGATGCTGTTCTGCAAAATTTGTTGGGTATAAATTTTGCTTAAATTGCTGTGTCCGTTAAACTCGTTCTGCTTGTATGTGCGGGTTGATGTAACAATATGGGCCCAGAATCCCCAATTTTTTAATAATACTAAAAAGCAATGATTTTGTGTCGCGCCAACGAAGGCGCGACGTGCAATTTTATCTGACACAAATTACTTCATACATAACTAGAGTGTGCTGGAAAATTTTGTCTGCGACAAATAACTGTTGGTGCCGACAGATTTTGTTACACTTACAACGTGCACCTACGTAATGCAACAAACTTTCACCACAGTTTATGAATCAACTACTAATTATGAGATCTCACATTTATTCGCATAAATAGGCGCACCTTATTTATTGGTCCGGAATTGCTTTAGGAGTCAAAGTAAAAAAGAGCAGTAACAAAGCAAAGTTAATCAAAACAAGCAATTTTGTAATGTGATTTTGGTGATTACTTGTTGGTTCGCGTCTCAAACAGGTTTGTTAAATTCTTAGTAAAACAGATTAGTTTACTTTGCGTCTTTAATACGTGTAATTTTGTTTTCATTCACAAAAGAAACAGGGTTACAGAAACTATACGAGTGAAACGGACACTGCGATTTGCCGCCAGTAATCTTACAGAAACTGGTTTGCTCATTTATTCCGCTTATACTAACTGTCTGTAGCTGAAACTGGGGGTGAGCATCGAACGTTTGAATTCGAATGGAATGTGTTTTTTTAGTTCGAATATAATTACACACTGCGCACACTTCAACTACATGCGTTCTTTATCATTAAAGCATTTGGAACATCATGTAATCAGCATAATTTTGCTGCGATTTCTGCGCACAATTTTTAAGCAACTACTAGTGTTTTACCGCCGAACAAAATCAAATAATATTACGTAACTTTTGCGAGACCGCTTTTTTAATGCTTCGAAAGTTTACTCGAAAATCTTTAAAACTGAATTCGCTTTCTGGTAGTAGAAAATGCCCTCCCCTACTGAAAACTCACATCTAAATCTCCAATGTCGTCTCGTAGACAGTGCACCCTTTTGCGCCTTCCATGCGCGATTGATTCGTTATTGTTACCAGCACCGTTGTTACTAAGGCAACAAATCGTGCGCAAGGAAGGGGGGGGGGGGGGTAGATGCCACACTTCGATGGGCAGGTAGACTGATAAGTGATAACGAATTTTCGCGAGGTGTTGTTGTGCTGTATTTCGCGCAAGCGTGACTTTGAAATACCTTTTGGTGCTGCTGGAATTCGGCAGTCTTTGTTATTTAAACAGCATGATCTAAGCGGAGAATGACGGAAGTGCGACGAGAACTGCTGTAATGCCTAATGGCTACGACTGTGATTAATTTTAGAAAAACAAGAACGAAAAGATTTCGAGGCGGTGTTTGACAGTTTGACTTCTGTGATTTTGTTTTAGTTACCGCCAAACGTCAGGTAATAGTTGCACGGAACTTGCATTTACAAGTAGCAATCATTTTAAACATAACTGATAGACAGATTGGACTTTTATCCAGCTATATTGACAAGTACTGTATATACTCAACGAACATATACAGTTTACTAACGATATTCATTCATACTGTAGCAGTCAAGCAGGTGCGTGTCTGAGTCCTTGAATCAAGGGATTCTTCTTCCAAGTGACCTTAATCTTTGAATTAATTTCGTGTGTGATAGTAACTTACATTTTGTGAATAAAGGTGGTCTTTAATCGGGAATGGGTACAGCAGTTTCTTGGCTTGTATTTTCAAACTAATCTGCAACGGTTTCTTATCGAATACAAACGTGGCATTGTCTACCTCTAGTGCGCATATATTACCTACCTCAGCAAAGACAGGTAATTTACTTTAAGAGCTGTAATTTTTGTAAAAATTATCGGTGTACTGATTTTTATTTAGTGTGACACACATCCATAGAAATGTTCTAGCCAGTAATTTTGCTGATGTTTTTAAGCTTGCTCAGATAATTAGTTAACTGGTTTGCATTTGCTTTGACTTCGGTATAAAAAGTCACTTTGTCATTAACTTCAAATTATGAGGTTATTAATCTATTATGAAATTTCTATTAAGTGTTTGTATGTATAACGCACTAAAATAAATAGTTCTGGCAAGTTTTCAAATACCAGATAAAAACAAAAGTGAAAAAATAATTCTTTACCATTTGCTAGCATATCATATTTAAGAGTTATGGCCTAAGTAATGTACTTATTTGATATTCTTTGTAAAATTGACCCGGAGTCAGATCCTATCTGGCTATCTCACTGTACCAGTGTTGGCAGAGTGCCATTTGAGTTGGGAACTTGAAATAAGAAACGTCTACACACGTAAGCTGATAGTTGCAATCATAGTTACATCTCTAACGAATTTTGCTGATTGACTATTTTACTATGAATTAACAGGAGTGGATTCGTTAGAAAAGATTCGTGATTTGAGAGAGAACATTAAAATCTTTCAATGTACAAACTTCTGCGCGTTCTCTATTGGTTCAGTTTAGAAAGATCATATTAGGCCTTTTGTAACACTAATTATCCTCTGATTTCAATATTTTCCTAATCCTTAGTGTTGCAATAATTGGAAGATTGAATGTTTATATGAGTTGATACAATGCCCTTCTCATCGTAAATCATCTTCCAATACAGCAGGCTTTAGAATTTCTGCATGCTGCTAAACAACTTTCTTTGTTCACAAATTGTAATAATTTCTAGCAATGATAAGAAAAATATTTTCTAATTTAGGCAGAGTCGGATTATGACCTTTTGGGGTCCCTAGGCTAATAAAACTATGAGGCCCTGTCAGATGGAGTCACCCTCTAACTCACCCTTACCTGTCTTGAATATTTTTTACTCGTGACATATTTTAGTGACATTTACATATCTTCAAGTAAATTTATTGCAAATTCTTTAAAGAAACTAGAAAAACTGTCATTTGTTTGTCAATAAAAATATTTTTTAAGAAATACGACTGTTTTACTACAAATAAAATTAGAAGCATACATTTCACCACAACTCTAGTGAAAAAACAGATTTTGTTTACCAAAGTTACCAAATCCCGAGGGGCCCTAAGCTGTAGCCTATACGAGCCTATAGAACAATCAGACCCCAAGTGTAGTTCTCGTCAGATATCTTAAAATTTGTGTGCTACATTCCCTTTCACGAGAGAATCTCTCAGTTTAAGCTAATAGTTATTTTAGTAAAGCCACTGGGGCTTAGCTTATTCTATTTGTCTAGGGCTTTGTCAACGTTCTGATTCAGACTTTATACATCTGTTTGCCGTCTCTTGCAACCTGGAAGTGAACTCTAATGGTGTTACCAACCCCTCCAAGGCATGACCAACATAGGATTTTAAAATTTGAAGTACGAATTTGCTGCTAATCTCATTGTTCAATAGATCCGTCACAAATTAAAGGCAGGGAACGTGTGTGAATTTGAATCTGGCAAGTCATTCAACATACATGAGAACAGTTCTTATCGTATCATTTCCATAGCATAGGCAACCAAATATCCGGCAGCTTTTAGGCTTTCGTAATCTTGCAGTTTATACAAATAGATATTATAAACATATCATTGTAGGTGAGAGATCATTCCTTTCAGAGACGGTTTCAGTTTTTAAACCTTGGTTGCTATATCAGCCATTAGTCGGTATAAAAATCTCTTGCTACCATTTTGCCAGGTGTAATAAAAATAATAAAGGTGAAACTTGTAATGCATAAGGAATAAAAAACTTTCATGGTGATAAAAAGTAAAATGGCCACCTAAAGCTGTGTTCAAACTTGCAGCACTGGCACACTTTCTAGGCCAAAAGGAGTGAGGTGACTGAAGTTAAGGTATGGAATGTCTGGACAGTGACTGGGTGGGGCTTGTAAATTATTCAAATGGGCCTAATGAAAAAATGGTTAAATGCGAACTAAAAACTTATCAATGCTGCTATTTTGGGGTAATCTTTATGAGTTGAACGCAGCGAGAATCGACACATAATAGCCATTGTACACTTACTAATCAGCAAATCAGTATTTGGCCACCCAGTGGTAAAAGTTCTTCCACGAAATCAATTTGATGTAGCTAATTTAGCACCATAACATATTTAGACAATGTATTATGGTATTTTTAACCATCCTAACTCGGACTAATGACTGATTCTTGTATTCCAAAAATCGACATTTGGACAGTTTGCCTATAATTTTCATTCTTTGATCTCAATTATCAGTGAAGATGAAACAGTTTTTTGCAAATCTGTGCGATGAGTGTTTAGGTCCATTCCACAAACACAAACAAATCTGCACGCCTAAGCACTGATCCGTAATAGAATAGCATGTTACGTTAATGAGATGCCATTATTAGCACACTCCAATTGCTTCTATTGGTCAGCAGACAATAAACATAACTTGTAATGATTTTCAGTTTGTGTCTTTTCATATATAAAACGAGATATTTTCTTTTGTTCGTGACCCAAAATGTTTTTATCTCAGACGCATCACTTAGTTAAAGTAGATGACCCGCAAATTGACTATGTTGAACTGGATTTTTTTTAACTACCAAATATCTTATTTTGTGAATTTTTATGTGTGTATTTTATGTTTTCATAATTTTTTTAAGAAAGTAAAGATAAACGAGATCGTTTTTAGTTAATAAAAGATAAGACTATCAACAAACAAGGTATGCAACTATTTTGTACTCAAATAGTTATGAACTATATAAAATATTTTGCATATAACTGATCATTTTTTTTAATTGTCAACAATATTTTGTTAATTGTTTTACTTTTGAGATAAATCTTGTTGTGACAAGGCTAAATGTTGGCTGAAATTTCCTTTTTTCATTTAATTTTTGGCATAGTTTGCTCATCTATACACTATAAGTATTACGAATTATTAATCAGATTGTATTCGCATAATGTTTAGATGAACTGTTAGGATTTAAAGGAAGACAGGATGATTTTTCATTCACTAGTCTACTTTCAGATTCAATAAGAAGTATACATTTTAACACAATTAATACTGCAAAAGTGTTTCTGGTAACTAAATTGTAGATTAAAAACTTAATGAATGGTGCGTAAGCCCAATTATTATTGACATCACAAACTAACATAATTTTCAACAGCAAAAACATTCCACATTCCATGCGTATTGCACATGTTTACAAAAGCGAAAATTGAAGTACAGTACTACTGTAAGACATTCTGTATGTTGTACTAAAACTAGTCAAGTTTTAAGATAAAAATTCAAATTTCAAATTTACTGTTATGCTCACACATGAGCTGTCGAGCTGTCACAAACTAACACGTTCGAACTGAGAGGAACAGCATCTGTTTTTGTGCAATTTCTGAAATGAGGGCGCTAATGCCCATCTAACTAACGAATGGTGAAATGAATGTAACGCTGAAGAACTAGTGGCGCGAATGTGAAATTGCGTTTGTATGGTAATAATTCTTTCACGTAAGTCATTTTTGAAAAAAATAGTATGTTTCCTTTTAATATTTTAAACAGTAAATTGTTTTGATCTACAGTTTAAGATTGGGTCCGGTTTTGTTTTAACCGCTTTTATCCTTGGTAATGAGTCCCACTGCACCTCGACTGTCAAGAACGGATTTCACACGTTAAGATGGACCTGCCATTGTGTGCTGGATTACAGTTTGTAAAGAAGAAAGTGATTACGTTTCTCTTTGTGATTTGCAGAAAGATGAAGCATCGTGCTCAGGATTATCTGCATAATGTTATTTTACAAAAGAACTTCGTCATTTTCTAAAACTAAACTAAAGGTCATTCTAGCAGCCTTACAATAAAAATTGTTGTTTCTCATGCAATGCCATCAGAGTGACATCAACGTAATTTCACACAGGATTTACATACAAAAGCTGTTAGTTTTAAAAACACGATTTTTCAACAGAAACACGCAATCCCAAAGGTAAAGCAACAAAGTTTGTTATCATTAAAATCTGCTTACAAGGTTGCGTTGGACCTGATTATAACAATGGTAAATTGATAAACACTTAAAAGTGGCGGTAATTCTAATGACAGGCCCATGATTCTGTCAATTAACAAAAATAGAATAAGCTCATTACATTTAATCATAATCTACGAAATAAAATTTGAGCATATGTTACAATCACATTCAAAGTACAAGAGAAATAGGCTTAAATAGCAGGTTTTTCTTTGATGATTTAATATTGACCTTGGAAAGTTGCCAGTATAAGATGAATGTAGTTTCATTTTTTTTCATGGTGTAAATTCAGAGGAGGTCAAGCATGGACGAGGTTCCGCCTTGAGAGAGTGAAGAACCTGTTTTTATTTGGATTATTTATGAAGTGGTTACGTAAATCGTTTTTTTTTCAGAAGCAGAATCGATTTGCAATCTTAAATTCCGTTGCTGTGAGTTTTTAGTTTTTAATTTTGTTTTATTGATTAATATAACTTTTATGCATATTTTTTATTTTGCATTGTATTCAAAACAATGCAAATAACACAGATGTGCCTGCAAATTCTGTTCATTTTTTGTTACGTCGACACCAAACAACAATGCAATACAGTATGTAACAAAATACGATATGATCACGTGATATACACAGGATTATATAATTACATTAACATTTTAATAAAACGGACTTGACATGATATCTATAATAATTGTTACTTGCATTATAGTCAGAAGCATTACTAATGCAACGAATGGTACAGGTGTTAGAGTGTAAAAAAGGAAGATAAAAAATGATAGTGGAACGTCCCGGATGCATGAGCCATACGACCTCCCTTGTACACCACTGCTTACACGTCAAATCCCTGAATGTTTTTTAAATAATGGGGAATTTTTCATTGGACAATGTCGTACTTATGAATTTTTGTATGGATTAACAATTTGTATGGAAGTCTGCATATTTTCATGGCATCATAGCTCACTAATTTCAAATGCACTGCATACTGAAGTGTGCTAAGATTTTCATTATGTTTTGATTATAAATATATTAATCACAAATCTTTGATGTGATAATGCTTCTGCCGCATGCTTTAACGTTTTTAAGCTGTTGGAAAGAGATAGTTGATTTCTGTGAACTAGAAAAATTTCATACTATACTTTCGGATGTTGTTTAAATGGTAATCTTACCACTAACGTAATATGTGCTACCCGTGTTACATATGTACAACTAGTAGAATGCTACCCCATCCGTAACATTGTTGTGTTCTGTTCCAAAAATAAAATTTCTAAAACGTATGTAAAGTCATGAAAGTGTTCCCAAACTGGTGTCATCTTATTAATAGGATTCAGTTCTGCAAAATCATTTAGTAGTGGGATAGTTGGAACTGTGGAAAAATCTATGTTAGTATTGTTTCTATAATCGATGCTCAGTCTCAGCTGACTTGTAACATTGAAAACTTGTGTTGTCAAGTGACTGATCTTGGCAAGCTTATGTGGATTGGGCAGTTTGCCTAAAGCATCATTAGCAACTGTTATGAAGGACATGAAGTAGTTGGAGTGTAAAAGTGTAACATTCTCTTTAGGGGTATTAGCTTGGTGTATCGTCTGCTAAGATTCTCTTGGCATCCTTCTGTCACGAAAGACAATGGATTGTGCGCCAAGAGAATCAGTTATTGATCAAATTGATGGAGCTGCAACGTCGACTGTGGCTGAGCAGTCCGATCCTTGAGCGGCAGTTCCGGCTGCAGGTTGCACATTGGAAGGCTGTTACATCCGGGTGAGGTAGGGCATCTTTCTGATGCCTGCGAGTCCCTTTATCCTCTTGTTTCTTCTCCCTCGTTTTCTCCGCTCTGTTGATGGCTGTCCTAACAGCAGATTTCCAGTTGTTTCGATCTGTCGCAAGCGCCTCGTAATTTGCTGGTGTAATGCCGCCTGCCTTGAGATTCTATACTTTAGCAATCTGCATGAATGAATGTGCATCATTGCTCTTCTGTGTTGGGAGTACTGAGATTATGCTCACCAAAGTTATGCGTGCCAGTTTCGTCCATTTAGGAAAATCAAGGAATGGCATATACTCACTTCTGTTCGACCTTTCGTAATAAAAGCGTGTCAGTTACGTATTTAATTTGAATTTCATAAATGTCTTCTATATATACTCTATGTGTTATAACATAGTTTGATTGTCTCCAGCTTTGCTGATTACTGAAATTTTTTTTATCATATCCAACCTCCACAACTGTTCATACTGTTGTTTTCAGCGTTCAGATAACTAATAAAGTGGCCTTGTTCATTGCATACGGTCAGAAGATGTCAATGTACTCTTATGCCAACATGAAAAGCATAGTCCTTGTTAAGATAAATTTTTTATTGCAGTTGTATTTGTATTTTCAAAACTTTTCAAATGTCTCTTTTGATTACTTTGCTTAATTCTATTGTGTGACACCGTTGACTACTGTTATGACATACCATTACGCACCAGGTTGGCTTCTCACAAGGCAATTCTGTGACTTGGTTTTGATCTAGTTAGTTAGAGTTGTTATAGAGGTTGAAGTAATCTCAGTTGCTCGAGATAACAGCTCTAATGTTTTGTTTTGTTATTCCTGTTCATTGATAATAAAAAAGGAATAATGTGACAGATGCATCTCCATTTGTTCGTTCTGACTTTATTTTCAACTCCAACTCTTTGTTTTAAACAGGTTTCCATGGTCAGGGAAAATCCTTGATAATACAGGCTATCCTGGAAAGGTGTGGAAAAGTCGAGGAAAATTTATTTTAAAATTCTGTGGGAACCCTGCTAAATGTCAAAAGGTCTTTTGCTTCAATATAAAATTTATTTGTTTTATTTTAGGATAAGACAAGACAAGGATGCGACGATTCCGTTCAGCCGGATCAACCTCAGTGAAAACAGCGCAGACAAACGGAGAAGTTGGCAGAAATCACCTGAACTCTTGGGAACAGAAACCGTTGGATGATAGTCGGCTTCTATTAAACGAAAAAATGGAGCTTCACGTCGGACTGCCCGATGGTAGGGAGAAAACTATGTCTGTACCTGCCAGGTAAGATCTTAAGTGTTCATTAAAGGAGAAAGCCTTTCTTAACAAATCAATTGGTAAATCATAAAACAATATTTAAGCAATCAGTGTTACAACAGGAAGTATTTGCATACAAATTATTATACTATACACACTAGTACACCACAAACAAACGGTGAAATAATAAGCCTTTTCACAGTTACAGTGATTGATGGTGATCGTGAAAAGGTCAAAGGTTAAGTGTACCAGACAAAGTATTAATACACACAGATGACGTCTGCAAGCTAGTATATTGAACTACTGCCAGTAATCCTTGGCGCAATAACAATCAGAATGTGTCAGAAGAATCACATTTTTAGCTGTGTACTGTATTTAAAACATAGTGTGCTGTATTTAAAACATAGTGTGCTGTATTTAAAACATAGTGTGCTGTATTTAAAACATAGTGAGCTGTATTTCAAACATAGTGTGCTGTATTTTAAACATAGTGTACTGTATTTAAAACATAGTGTACTGTATTTAAAACATAGTGCACTGTATTTAAAACATAGTGTACTGTATTAAAAATATAGTGTACTGTATTTAAAACATAGTGTACTGTATTTAAAACATAGTGTGCTGTATTTAAAACATAGTGTGCTGTATTTAAAGCATAGTGTGCTGTATTTAAAACATAGTGTACTGTATTTAAAACATAGTGTACTGTATTTAAAATACAGTGTACTGTATTGAAAATATATTGTACTGTATTTAAAATATAGTTTATGTATTTAAAACATAGTGTACTGTATTTAAAATATAGTGTACTGTATTGAAAATATATTGTACTGAATTTAAGACATAGTGTACTGTATTTAAAACATAGTGTATGTATTTAAAACATAGTGTACAGTATTTAAAATATAGTGTACTGTATTTAAAATATAGTGTACTGTATTTAAAATATAGTGTACTGTATTTAAAACATAGTGTACTGTATTTAAAATATAGTGTAATGTATTTAAAACATAGTGTACTGTATTTAAAACATAGTGTACTGTATTTAAAATATAGTGTAATGTATTTAAAACATAGTGTACTGTATTAAAATATAGTGTACTGTATTTAAAACATAGTGTACTGTATTTAAAACATAGTGTACTGTATTTAAAATATAGTGTACTGTATTTAAAATATAGCTATCGTAATGAACAGCTGTAACGAAAACTTTTCCAGCAGAAAAAACAAAGACAACAAATGCTATGTATGTGTTATCATGGAGCTCGAATAGCTTGAAATCACTACACTCTCTAGCTGAAACTTATTTAATGTTTATTGAATGGCCCTGATTGTAACACAGTAACAACTGTATGTGACACATAAATTTATTGTTGTGAGGGTGGATAAGAGGTGGTAATTTTCCACCCACTGTCAGGAGCTTGTTCCTGGTGTGATATCATTGAACAACAACAATAGCAAGAATACCCGGCGATGCTCCCAGCAATGGACGGTTGAGTGATCGGGATAACGACTCTGTACCACGGACTTGAAGAAAGATCGGTAGCTCTAGTTTACGACCTCGTTAGCCGGGTTGATTGACTTGTACTACTGTAGTAGCAAACTGTACCGAAAAACACACTAATCACAGAAAAGAATGCGCTGGCAATTGTTGGAAAGAATGGCATGTGTCAACATGAAATTTAGAGTTTTAAAAACGGCACTACTAGCTCAAGGTTTTTAGCCTTTTAATGCCCATGCTGAGCTGCAGTAAATAAATAAACGCTGGTCTACCGAACTTTATTAGGTACATTATGCATCAATAATTTGTTTGATTGTAAGTATTTTTGTGGTGGTAAAATCATGTAAGCCAAGATAGAAATGAATCTTTTAGTCTGTGTTTACACTGATATATTCAGATGGTTTGATTATTTAGTTTATCAAAGAAAAGTCGTTTTTTTTACTTACCAGCATCACATTTTGTTCACATGTTAATGAATGTGGCTGATTTGCTTGATTGTTAAATACATGAAAGAGCCAGATTCTAGGAATTTTGCACAATTCTCGGCAATTTCTTTATTGTCTGTTGTTTATTTATTTCACGTCAACACAAATACACAATTAATACATTAAAAGAAACAAAAAGAAACAACAAAATCAATAATTCAATGAATAACAAACAGTAAGATACATAATAGGAAGCAAATTTTGGAAAAAATGATTTAAACTATCTTTAGACGTAGGTCAACCTATGGTAAACAAAGATGATGATATCGCTACTTCCTTTAATACTGGTGTCTAAACAACGTTATGTACAGCATCATTACAAATATACTAACTTGACTCTCAAAACACGGTGGGGTTGAAAGATAAACAAGAGAATTATCGCTGTTGTATGTTGCTTGGTAAATTCGTATACAGTTTACTTTGAGCACATAACTAGTTTAGATATACCATACTTTTGTTACAACCTTCATTATTTTGATAAGTTAAATTCTAATCTGTTTTGTAGTTTCAGTTTGTGCCTTTGTATCATTAATGTATTAGTTATTCTTCTTGGCTTCATTTATAGTTTGATAATGGCTTCAGTAGGCGAAACGATTGTCGTTCAATAAACATGTTGTTTGTTTATTTTTATTGACACGTGTAAAATTATATTGCGAGTGGCCAAGAGAAAGGATAAACCGTGCAGAAATGACAGTTTGTTGTGTATGCAAATTCTGTAGTCAGTGTTTTCAGATGTGTTAATATGCCAAAAGAGGAGTGTCTTGTTGATATGTACATGTACTTATGTACATAGTTAGCAGTAACTATCGTATTAATAAATTATACTGTTCTGCTTGCTTCAGTTTTGTAGTTTTTTTATAACCTTATATTAATAAAAAATTCATATATTTGCTCATTTACATACATTCATATAAAAGTTCAAATGTATATGTAAACACTATGTCTAAAATAAATTGGGCACAATTCATAAATATGGGCAGAAAAATGTTTCATACTTTATCAATTGTGCACAGAATTTTTGGTTTTTACGATTCATGCAAACACCTGTGTCATTAGCTGTAAGCAGGTAACATTATATTATTTTATAACATCTGAAGCGTTTATTGATTTGTAAACTATGAGGCATTTCATAATACAATAAAACATTCTTGAATTTGAATATTATAGAAAGTCATTAAAACAGCATGCTGTACATTTTTATGCAACAAAATCAGTAACATTGGGTAACTAAACTTGTACATTAGACGAAAGCAACAAGATTTGAAAAGTCATTAATCAAGTAATATGAACTCTTTATTGAATTAACGTAGTGGATAGATATCTTTCTCTGGTATAGACTACTGATTAGCACCAGAATGAATCACTAGCGTGACTAATTTCCAAGGATTTGAACTCCATCTGTGACCTCTCTTCAATTAAATGCATTAAAAATTATTTTGTCTTGTCACTTTGCTGCTTGCTGTATCTGCATATGAACGAGCTTGCACAAAGACTGTGTCATTGTCAATACTTCTGTTCCTATAATTACAAATTTTACCTGACAGGTGTAAAGTAACACCTGGAGACATCGTCTAATTTATCATTAGTCGTGCCTGTGTCAGTTTTGAACGAGTCTTTACGTAAGCTTATTTAAGCATTCGTTATCATTTGCGTTGGTTACTTATTGTACTGAATTTGGAGCATGTCTTTGCATGTCATACATTGTTCAGTTGTGATGTAGTACACACATTTAAGAACTGATGCGTGAGCACAGCGGTAAACTTAAAATTGAATTTTAAATTTAAAATGTGCCAAGTTTTTGTATATAATATTGAATGTTGTACGTTAGCACTGTACTTCAATTTTCGCTTTTGAAACGCGTGAAGCACACTCGTGGAAGTTTGTGCTGTAGAAAATTACGTTCACTTGTGATATCATCACTAGTTATGCTTGCCTATCATTAATTATGTTTTTAATCTATTGATTAATTATCGGAAATGATTTGGCGTTATTATATGGGTTGAAATGTATACTTTTTACTGTACTTCAAAATGGAATGTGATATGAAAAATCGTTGTGTTTTCCTTTAATCATTCTGCTTCACGCTCCTGATTTTTTTCAGTGTTTCTGCTCTATTGGTAAAAGTAAATTTAGGAGTTTTTTTTATTAAAACAAAGGGCTGTAAAATGTATTAGAAGAGAGCACTTGTATCTAAAGCAGTCGAAAATCAATAATAATTTTTTGTGTTAACCTATCAATATATTTTTATCCATAAATATGTTGACCGTGTCAAAGTTCAAGAACTGAGCATTCAACCTTGTAAGAAATTAAGAAAAAATTCAAATGAGTTTTATGACCGATTTGAGTCACAGTGAGTGAATAATACGGATTAATTTATCACTTTTTATTTTCCACTTTCTTGCTGCCGCCATTGTTAAAAACAAAGTGAAATTTCTTTCTGTCAATTTTAGTGTAAGGAAGAACATTGTTAAACGACTTTTGTACGATTTTCTGTCAAGTTTGACGAAGCGTTGCTGTTTAAAAACAATAAAACTGTAAATTCTTGTTGCTATTCACGGCAATGAACAATCTCACCTGAGGCCATGTTGATTTTACTGATGACGCTGTTGACAATGTGATTATTGTTATAGTGCCAACTGCTTTTGTAAACGTGTGGCCTGCTGTCCACCTTGAAGGCTTTCATCATAATCTTACACTATGAATAAAGGATAAATGTAGTAAATAGAATACATACTTAGTTGAATATAGATTTTAGATACTGATACTATGAATCATTTGTGGGAGATATAATCAAAATTTCTTTGTCCTCATTGTAAATGTACAATGTATGCTTCTGCCAATCTGGTGCATAGAGTTTAACGCATGAGAATCATTCATTTAAAGTCAGTTACAAGTTCTTTTTGATTGTACAAGACCCGTTAATAACTTTTTTATTGCTCAATACGTATTAATAGCGTTTAGGAGAAGTAGGGGCAGTTTCATTCACTATTTTGGAGGATAGGATTATCCTTGATAGTAAGTAGGCTGTGCATTGAATGCTTGGTGTGCGGGGAGTACTCAATTACGAAAAAAACTGGAAAAATTGCGCAGGTGTCAACAATAATGATTTCATTTCCAAAAAAACATTTTATTTGAAACATGAGCTATTAAACTGTGATCAAAATATTTTCATTAAATTCGCTCTGCAGTATGCTAGGTAAGCTGGTTATTGCTATTCACTTGTCTTGGACTTTTAAATTGAAATTTGTTTCATGACCTGTGAAAGTATGATAATGCACTGATACTCTCACAGGTGAATTTTGGCATTTTGTATAAGTTTTCAGTGTTGCTATTTTGTGGAATCTATCATTTTCTTGAAAAAACAGCTTGCTCCTTTTCTATATTTTATGAACTACATTGTTTTGAGCTTTAGTTTAAGATTGGGTTCGATTTTCCTTTAATGCAATGGTTTATGTAAGCCTGAGTCATCACAATGATTCTAGCAAGTTATGTAGTTGACAGTAACATTTTAATCAAACAAGATTTTAGGCATGGTTATGATGGACCTATTGTTTCTGTAGCTCGTATTTAGATTTTTAAAACCTGGTTAGGAAAGATTTGCATATATATATCATTTTTATTCGTACTTTTGGTACAATCACATCAAATAGACAAACAGATCAACAAGCAAAATAACATTAATTAACAAGATTAGTAAGCAATGTGAATATGTACAATTAAGTGAGAGTAAGATATGTTAGTATGGCGTACAACTCATTCCTGTCAAAAAATCCAAATAATTACGTTCTAGAGCACATGTAACTTCTTGAATGAAATTTACAGTCCGTATTTGTTCATCGCTAGCATTACCTCTTACATCTAATGTACAAGAAAAAACTTTAGAAAGAAAATTTTCATTTGTGTAAAAAGTTTTGTACTCGTTACAAATAGATAACAATTTATAACCCATTATAGAAGAGCTAGGAAATCGAGAATAATGCACCAACTTTTGACTAATCCTTTGTGAGAAGTAAATAATTTGACGTAAATGTATTACTAAAAAAAATTAAAACTATCTAAATTAGCAAGAGCAATTTGATTGTACTAAACAGGTGGAATTTTTTTTTCTTTCAGTTTGCCCATGTTGGACTTACTAGTGCAGATTGCATCCAGTCAGAAGCTAAATCCAGCTGGTTACATCATCCATGCACCGGATCCAGTCAGAGGGGGCGAATCCATACTTTACAAACCCAGCACCCCCATTGGTCATCTCGGAACAAATAAGATTTATATTGTCCACAGGAACCAGAACAACGGCTCAACGGGAAATGGAAACGTTTCGAATAGATCATCATCTTCAGCACCATTTGAGGTGGTAATTTTACGTCATTAAATACCTAGGTGTTCTCTGTATTTGGGAATGTACAAGTTTGGTTAAAAACTATATTTATTCACCCAAGTTTAGTTTCTATCCTTTGTGGAGGAACTATTTGCCCCAAAATCAATTTTCTGTCTGTGATCAGGTGTTATCCTTTATTCTTAGGACTGCTAGGCTATATGTGTACATCTTGCTTTTCTCACATTAGTTAAATGTCAGCTTAATATGGTGACCAAGCAAACAATTAACACGCTTAGGCTTTCTAATTCCTAATAGATATCTAAGTAATAAATCATACCTAAATTAAAAATGCCCTTAAGGTCTTAAGAGATTCTTCGTTTTTTCCTCCAGAAGTTTTTGTCTATAACGGACTTCATCAGCTCTACAGTGTTCCCTCACTTATCGTGGGTGTTCCGTTCCATGCCCACCCGCGATAAATGAATTTCCGCGAAGTAGGGCACTATACTTCTTTTAGGGCGCAAGTACTACATTTCGTTTTTGGTGTGTATTCATCCGCCGAATAAGTACACTATTTACTGTAAATGGTAATTTTTTATGATTTATAATATTCTTTTAATGTTAGAATTAATATTTTTAATATATTTTTATACATTTTGTGATTTTTTTATGCAAAATTCATCAAATCTATACATTACTGTACAATACGTACTACGCATGTGCAAAAATACTTTAGACGGAGTACCGCAAAAACCCGCGAAACAGCGAAAATACCACGATAAATATTTTACATTAATATTTTTGAAAACCCGCGAAACAGCGAGTCCGTGATAAACGAACCGCGAAGTAGCGAGGGAACACTGTATAGAGAGGTGCAATAATAAAATATTACAGGTTAAGTTACATATAAAATAAAGGCATACAGTGTCCTTAAATTAAAAAATGCAAAAGTCATTTTCTACATCAAAATCTTAAAATGCAAAATTATTAATGACCTAAAGGACATTTTGACTTCTTTGACCATTTACGACCATGGCAAGCCCCAGAAGAGAACTATCTTATTTAGATATCTAGGTATTTCGTATTCATGGCGTGCCATGTTCCGCATTCCGGTCACTATATAAATTTTATTAACATGCAAAATAATCACACATTGTTGTCGCAATACCATTGTATGCGATGGGATTATTTTACTGCGCTTTCATTTCTGGTTAGTGGCCGTACATGTTAAATTATATAGTTCAAATGTAAGGAAATTGACTGTCGTTTGTATAGCCTATGTGCAGTTTTTTTATGGAACGTGTTGTTTTATAGCTATTTTGTATAATCTGTTTTGTAAAAATCACAAATTTGTAGATTTTAGTAGATCTATTAATTGTGTTTATTTTCACCATAGCAAACTAAAATTCATTTGTGCAAAAAATTCTGCATGAAATTCTAGTACCGGAGACTTTAAATTCTGTGTAAGTTGCTTGATAAGTTGGCAAAAGTGCTTAGTTTTTAATAAATGTGCACAATAGTTTTTTCAAGTTCAAATTTACTATAAAACAAGTTTTTGTTAATTAAAAGAGCTGACCGTAACTCAAAGTAGACACTAGTTTTATTACATTACTTCCTTCCTAACGAAATCGATCTTCGAAGTTGCACATTCCCACCAAAACGTTTCGTTCAGTTTTACTCACAAAACTTAGGAAAATGACAGGCTAAACAAATGTGTTAGCAACGGCTTCCTTGGAAACCGTGTCGTTTCTATGACGCTGAACTTGTAAACAATGCTACACATAATGCAAATGCGGCTGTAACTAAGGACTAAGGAGTTCCTGGCGTCATCTAACGAGTGGAAAATGAAGTTCCAGACTTTCTTGGGAAAGAGCAACCTTTCCTCTTATGTAAACCGTCAAGCAAAAGTTAAATTATCAGAAAATCTTAGAATATTTTCTTTCTGTTTTTGTGTAAAACTGAAACTCCATAAAGTAAACTGTATTTAACAAAAAAGTCTCTGAATTCATTTTATAAACAAATTATTTCACAAATGTACATTATGCATGCGTACGTCAAGCAAGTACTCTGCTATGTAGTTTGTTTATGATTTTAGTAATATCTTTTAACATAATACTTTTCTAGATTCTTTTTTAAGCAACAGAACTTTTCCTAAGTTGTTGTGATTTCAACCAAATTTCATTTATAGGTAACAACTAGAGTTCAAATAAACCTTCCCCAAGGCCAGTTAATGGTCCTCCGTATTAATCCTCATGTTCAACTGTACGATGTGTTCGCTATGATATGTACAGAGAGAAACTTGAACCAGGACCACTTCCGACTACAGCATCCAAGAACCAACGAAGATTTAGATCTATCCCTGTCGTTAGCCGATTACGAATTAAACGAACTGACCGTGGTCTCTACTGTGAAAGGTACGCACATGTACAATAGCTTACCAGTGGGAAATATTGATCAGTGGTTCTCATAGTTTAGCAACCCCGTTAAATCAGTCCGTTACCAATTGTGCAGCATGTATGATTGGGCATTTCGGTCCGTCATTGAACTGTTGCTTGCATTTAAGTCAGTGAACTTAATTGAACGGTGACTTGATTGCCTGAAATAGTATAGTGCACTTACTTGAACATTTGCTTTCCCTCAGTGGGTGTTAGCAGCAAAAAACGTTTTCTAATTCCAAGTAGAATTTGTTACACTTTAACCAAAAACTATGTGCTGTAACCGTTCTGTTCAGTTGCATATTGTCACCAGTTTGAATCAAAACCGTGTGACGGCGAATAGCTTAGTAATCATAGTGTGTGTTTAGCGACCAAAATTAAGCAAAACCGAATCTGGCTAGCAAATGGATTGGTGACGGCCAGGAAAAGTTGATGCCAAGACCGGTTTTGCCAGTTTAGTCTGTCACCTTTGATAACTAGACGGCTCCCATTTTGAATGGCTACATTTAAGTAGGCCCTGTTTCTTTAATGTTGCTTTGTCACGCAGCAGTTGTAGCAGTTGCTGCTTAGTTTGTTTGTATGTTGCTTAACTTTATTTAATGAAAATTTAATGAAACTTCATTCAGTGACAATCCAGATTTTTTGTGCTGAAGTTGTTGATTAGACAGTCAACCTTTGCTGGATCAGGGAACTGCACTTTAATAATTCTTGGAGGAGTTTGTCGTGATGATATAAACTTGCTGTTCGGTTCGATAATAAAAGTTGCATTGTTAATGGAGAGTGCGAACCCATTAGAGTTTGTTTACTTAGCTGATCATATTGGCTATTTGTTAACAGAGTGGTGCTATTGGCTTTGAGCGTAGTGCTTGTGACATTGAGAACTACATTTGTCTCTTTTGTATTTCGAAAAGGCCGCTAACTTTCCATCCTAAACTGACTGCTTGAAACAATGAACCCAAGTTGAAGGAATGCCGTTCATTTTTTAAGTGTCAGTGGCAGTTGGTAGAAGGCAGTCTAGTGATTTATGCTCTAAAAACTCATCTATCATTTTCTGTACGAGTTTTCTCTGCCAGTTACTGAAATATGGTAGGATAAAAAAGTATTTTTCCTGAAAATAAGAATTAAAAATTATCTTTCACGAATAAGGACTAAAAATTATTTTCACGAAATAAAGAAATGAAGCAAAGGAATTTTTCTGGTGCCTATTAAATGGCTCAGTGGAAATGTTAAAGTGATGAATTGATAGCGTTACTGATTCACAAACATCGACGATGAAAAGCAATTAATAGTTTATTAACAAAAACTGATGTTGCCTCATGAGCATCTAGAAATTTTTTAAATGTTGCATGTCAGTCTAGAAAGCTTTTTTAATGTTGCATGTCAGTTTAGAAAGTTTTTTTTAATGTTGTATGTCGGTCTAGAAAGTTTTCTTAATGTTGCATGTCAGTGTAGAAAGTCTTTTTAATGTTGCATGTCAGTCTAGAAAATTTTCTTATTGTTGCATGTCAGTGTAGAAAATTTTTAATGTTGCATGTCAGTCTATCTCTTAGACATTTTGTAGTTCTGGGTGATATAGTAAAATATATTCGAATTTTTATATTTATATATAAACTTATATATAAAGTTATATATAAACTTTATTTTAATAAATTTGAATGGGCTTAACATATTTTTGTGGTGGTAAATTCATGTAAGGCGAAATAGAAATGAATCTTTTACTCTATGTTTACACTGATATATTCAGATGGTTTGATTATTTAGTTTATCAAAGAAAAGTCGTTTTCTTACTTACCAGCATCACATTTTGTTCACATGTTAATGAATGTGGCTGATTTGCTAACTTGTTGGCACTTTTTCTCTAACTACTAATAACTTATTTTGCTATTTACTTGATTTTTTCGCGTGTTACAAGTGATAAATAAATTTGTCTGAATCTGAATCTGGATACTCCATTCATGAAGCTAAACAGAAAACATTTTGCATTGCATATCCTCCTATATTTTGCCCAAAATATTCTCAAAATTTTCCTGTTAACTGACATCTTAAAAAAATCATTACCTAACAAATAAATTTTTGCAAAATTTAAAATTTGAAGCTTAACAAAGTCTTATTACAAATCTCGATAGATTGATCGGCGAGTGAGTGACCGAATTTCTAAGTAGGATTAGCACAGCTCTGTGAATTTTTGATGAACCGACAGCATAAACATTTAATGAGTGCAGGGATCGGTATTGGGCTTGTGTTACCTGTGCTGATTAAAGGCTTGTATCATAACGGAGTCTGCTAATTAACACAGAGCAGGTGTTATAATACTCTCGAAATTTATTACTGTTTACAAGTTTCTGTAGCTAATTATTTAAAATAATTAGTAAAATTTATTACATAACAACCACACATAAACACAGAATGAGCATGTGTTTTTCTTGTACAATCTAGGCAACACCAAACTGTAGATTATATGTATATATATATATATGTGTGTGTATATATATATATATATATATGTCTATATGTATATATATGTGTGTGTATATGTATATATATATATGTGTATATATATAAATATATTATATATTATAAATAACTGGGGAAAATCGAACAAAAATGAAGCAGATAATTTAGAAAAGTTTTTCTTACAAATTGAAATTTAGTTTTGACAAATTTACAACGTATACAAACCCGTGTTACAACCAGCCTCGTCGCATATCATGTATATCAAAATCACCAAATTTTAAGTCTTGCTTCTTCTTATCCCATTTTTTCAATTCGTCTCCTATTCAGTTTTTTTTTCTTACAGGCACTAAAAACTATTTATAGTTAAAATGCCACAACTTTATTGAAACTTTTCATTTTTGTAGCTAAAATCATGCCAAACATTTCTACATACTTACTTACTGCTGTCGACAGAGCTACAGTAACTACGACTTATTAATAAAAGAAAGTTTATCCATGTGCCCTAATAAGTTTTCTTTTAATGTAGAGCAGTCAATTCCTCTAACTTTATTTTCAAACACTTGGCTATTTGTTGCTACTGTATCAATTTCTTTTCTAATTTGCTTATTCATTACCTATTTGGCATCTGTTAGCTACTTAATTAGTGCATAATAGGTTCTGCCTATATAAACTGGTTGTATGTTTGTAAATTTACCACTGATGATGACAGCAGTAGCTTGCCGAAACGTTTGGCGTGATTTTAACTATGTAAAGTAAAAGTTTTAGTAAAGTTGTGGTGTTTTAACTACAAATTTATTTATTATTTATAATTTTACGCGTGCAGTCCCCATAAATGAGGTTTTTCTTTGCACAGAGTACAGTACATAGAATTAAAAATATAATAAATAATCAATATAAAAATAAACAACATCCTAATTAATATTACATAAAAGTATGGTTATAAAACTTGATACATTTAAAAGAAAATGAAATACATTGTAACTAACGACAATTTATAAGTAATTTTAAGTAATTCCCTGAATTTTCTTTTTAAATATATTTCAAATTTTGTATTTAATTCGGTTTTGCTCGCATATTGATTGTAATGTTTGATTGTCCTGGCTATAAATCGTCTTGTACTAGAATTTGATTTTGCAGTAGGAATAAAAAGTAAATTTGACTGTCTAGTAAAAGTGATTTATCAAAATTTGAAGTTGAAAATTTAACTAATACTATGGCCGGTGCTAAATGTGTAGTATTGACTTATTTCCACACAGTGGCATGTATGTGTTTTCTTAATAAATGTAGACATGTTTGCTTGTCTACAAAGAATGTAAAGTAAACTGTATACATTTATTTATATGTATCCAATTATAATTGTTTATAGCCTTTTGTAAATTGTCATGATTTGCCATTTTGCAGGCGCCTCTGAGATGCAAGCCTCGCAAGCTTTTCCCCGAACAGACGGACCTCCGGTGGGGCCTCCTCTGGGACACAAGGAGGAGAAAAAGCAGCATAGGAAATCAGCACTCTTTGGATTCATGCATAAAAAGAAGCCTGCAAAAGTAAGCGTTTATGTTTTACCTGATCAAGATGTAAATGTCCTAATAAGCCTTTTCACAGTTTCGTTGCTCACATTTGCTGTAGGTCATAGGTTAAGTGAACCCCAGCAATGCGTCTTAACTACAACCGTTACGTGATGTGTGGGTAAAGCAAAGCCGTCTGCAGTAACTTCAATTGTTTTACATAGGCTTTACTTAATTATGCATTAGTCTGTGCATAGAGTGATTCACTAGCAAGATCATGATTAAGAACAAAAAATGAACTAGGTAAGGTTCTAGCCAGCTGTTAGAACTGTTACTATTACAATAGCATGAGTGCGAGGCGTTGTCACGTGTGCCTAAATGCATTGTCTGGTACAGTTGACCTTTAACCTTTTCGTGATCGTCATCAATCACCAAAACTGTGAAAAGGCTTATTGTGGTTGTAAAAATATTAAAAATATATTATTAGCCCGAAGCATCAGTAGTGTGAACTGAACATTTATTATTGGATGCATCACATGAATCAGATCATTAGTAAAAATCATTAGACCCACAATCTGTGCATTATTTATGCCATAAAAGGTGCTATGACCATTGACCAGTGACAGTTCGTTGTGTTGTCGTTTTGGGAATATCAGTCTGAAAAGGACAGCCCAAGGACAGGGCCTGATTATCCTATAGGCTAGCTTAATCTGCAGCCTAGGGGCGCTCAAGCTTTGATAATATTTGGTAAAAAAAATCTGTTTTTCATTACGGCTATGTTAAAATATGTGCTGATTTGGTTTGCAATAAATACTAAAGTAGAGGTATTTCTTAAAGAATATTTGTATTAGCAAACATTTTAGTTTATTTAAAGAATTTGCAATAAGCTCACTTCAAGCTGTGTAAATGTCGCTAAAATATATCACGTGTAAAAATATTTCATAGGCACAAGCAAGGTGTCTTCGCCTGAATTTCATTATCGTGAGCGCCCCCAAGATTTTGAGGAATAGAATTCCGCACTTTTTAGCTAGCTGTTTGATTACAATATATAAGTGGAACTACAGACTCATGCTTTGAAACCAATGTAAAGTAAAAGTAAAGTAAAAAAAATTACTTGTCTCAGAATGTTACAAAATAAACATAAACAAAAGCTAAAAACTAAAATAAAGACGGAAAAGAGATGGGGTGGCGAAAAGACCAAGGGTCACCAAGTCAACCACCCCTATCCAAACTGAAGAAAATTAAATGACCTGTCAAGTAAGGCATGTACAAATGAAAATAATCAGCAACTTTACAAAAATAAAAAAATGAGGCAACAAGTTCAAATGAGTTTAAATTTAGAAACAGTAAATAAATTTGGCAATGAGAAGAGACAAAATTTAAATTAGCAAACAAAACGGAAAATTTAGACTCATCAAAAACAAAACTAATAATTACATATAAATCAAGAACTCAAACCAACATAAGAAGAAGAAAAAATGAAGCAATGTCAAGTCATGAGTATATCATCACCAGGTCAAGTAAAATCATCGCCTGGTCAAGTAAAATCATCGCCAGCTCAAGTAAAATCATCACCAGGTCAAGTAAAATTATCGCCAGGTCAAGTAAAATCATCGCCAGGTCAAGTAAAATCATCGCCAGCTCAAGTAAAATCATCGCCAGGTCAAGTAAAATCATCGCCAGGTCAAGTAAAATCATCGCCAGGTCAAGTAAAATCATCACCAGCTCAAGTAAAATCATCGCCAGGTCAAGTAAAATCATCACCAGGTCAAGTAAAATCATCGCCAGGTCAAGTAAAATCATCGCCAGGTCAAGTAAAATCATCGCCAGCTCAAGTAAAATCATCGCCAGGTCAAGTAAAATCACCGCCAGGTCAAGTAAAATCATCACCAGGTCAAGTAAAATCTTCGCCAGGTCAAGTAAAATCATCGCCAGGTCAAGTAATGCTTTTGCCAAATATGGTGTCGAGAAACGCTAGTAAATTTTGCACGAGTATTGCAATACATATTTAATGTTGCCTTATAAACGTTTAGAAAAATGTTGCGTGTCAGTTTATCTCGTAGACATTTTATAGTTCTGATGGGTGTAGTAAAGAAAGTATATTCGTGTGAATCCATAATTCATGCATGTGTCTCGAGCGTGCTGAAAATGTTAGATTATTGTAAGAACATTTAACAATTTGCACTCGAGGGGTTTTTGTGGCTTGTAATGAAAATGGTTAGTTAGCTATTTTACTGCACTGCTTTCAGGTTGGAACAATGCTACATGCAGATACTGTTATAGTATAGAGATTTCGATTTTACTAATTCACTGTATGCACATTCATTAGAATACTTCTATATGCGTATTTTTTTCTTGTTGTGTTAAGATGTGCAGTTATGTAAAAAAACATGCATACGATGTTCAGTTCAGCCATTATTTGTGCCATGCAAAGATTCAGTTTGACTGAAATTTTTTCTGTCATTCCAAGATTCAGTTCGACGACCATTTTTTGTGTCATTCCAAGATTCAGTTCGACGACCATTTTTTGTGTCATTCCAAGATTCAGTTCGACGACCATTTTTGTGTCATTCTAAGATTCGGTTCGACGACCATTTTTTGTGTCATTCCAAGATTCAGTTCGACGACCATTTTTTGTGTCATTCCAAGATTCAGTTCGACGGCTATTTTTTGTGTCATTCCAAGATTCAGTTCGACGGCTATTTTTTGTGTTATCTCTTTTTCTTCTCTGTATCGACGTTACATAGCAGTGTACTAAAGCAGCATGTTTTTGAAATCCCTTTATTTTTGTGTGTAATGTAAAATGGAATTTAATATTGTTATCATATTAAACATTGCACTTGAAATACAGTTTACTGCCGTGCTATAAAATATGTTGGCAAGCATTGCAGTTTTACTTGGTTCGTGTTTATTTACACATGAGCTGCTTGCCTGTAGTTTCATGTCAAGGTTTTTAGACTGGTGTTTGTAAGGGAAACTCGACTAGCCATTTTAGGGAGTGCACGCGTTGTCAATTCATCCTGCAATTGCATGAGTAATACATGTAACTCACCTTCATGGTGAGTAAACCCTGATTTCCATTATTAGTTGTTGGTTTACTCTCCTCCTAATATACCGACTAGTATTAAAATAGGAGGTTTCTAAATCAAGTTTTGTTTGAAACTGTTTACATTATTTGCGCTCACTAATGATTCCGGTAGCGAGTTCCACAGTATTACTTCAGCTTGTGAAAAACTATACCGATACGTTTCAGTATTAACCCTATGCTTGTACAATTTAACACTATGCCCACGTGTAATGCTTCTATTGAGTGTAAAAAACTGGCTTGCATTGATGTCATTAAATCCCTTGAGAATCTTGAACATTTGAATAAGTCTCCCCCTACATCTTCTTGCAAAGAGTCGATACAAGTCTAATTTTTGCGAATAAGAGTTCATGACCTATGATCATGTCCACAGCTCCTGCTTTTTGAACCTAGAGTGTAACTAATAATTACTTGATACTTGCTCTGTAGCAATGTTAAATGATTGTCTAATCTTTTATTAGGCTGTTTCTGCCATGAAAATGTTAGATTTATTAGGTTCCATGGTCTATTTTGGACACATTTGATGATCCGAGAGATGCACTATTTTACTGGAAATAATTGGTTATGGACGTAATAAACACTCACGTGCCTATCAAAGAAAGGCAAGTGACAAAGGAGAGGCAACCCGAATGACTCAATGAGGACATATGATCAGAAGAAGAGATTCTTTCAAAAAGCAAGGCCACCATAAGGAGACAAGAATCCAATTGAACAGTTGTATCACTAATGCAAAGGCTAATTATTACAACAGGCTATTTGAAAATAACAAGGACGATATGAAAGAAATTTAACGATTTTCAAATGCACTGATACAAGCATTTAATTATCTGTCAGGTCAACACGTTTGTGTGCCAAAGTTGTTGCTGCGAAAGTTTATGAAACTAAAACTCAACAACACTCATTTGAACAATTTTGGATTAATCTTTGATGGAAGTGTGTAAAATATGCCATGTAAAAGATTGTCCTAAGTCTACGTGCGAGCTTCCTCATTAATAAAGGTCATTCTAAGGTCACAAGCGAGAGCCATGGGCCCATGGTGCAGTCAGAGAGAATTTGTGAATCTCATGTTGTTTAGATACCAAAAAATTACTGGCTGTATCATCTTGACTTTTAAAGCTTTTCATCAATAACTTCCCAATTTATCAAGGAGAATTTGTGAATCTCATGTTGTTTAGATACCAAAAAATTACTGGCTGTATCATCTGACTTTTAAAGCTTTTCATCAATAACTTCCCAATTTATCAAGGAGAATTTGTGAATCTCATGTTGTTTAGATACCAAAAATTACTGGCTGTATGCAAAATTTAAACAGATGGCCAGCATGACAGCACAAACAAACAATCTTTGAAATATAACCAGCATTTAGACCACATATTGTAATATGTGCATATTTACTGTGCAATACTTGTTTTATTTGCATATGTATACAAACACCGCTTGCGCGATGTACTTAACCTGTTTAGATAAACATGATATATTAGTGACTTGTGTAATCGTGCTAATGTACTGTACTAAAGTGTACACATCCAACTTGCTGTTAGCCTTGTTGACAACTGAGGACTTGGCCTTGCTGACCTGTTTTATGAATTTCTGTTTCACCTTCAGTGCAATAATTTTTATGATTTATAGCCCTAGGAAATATTAAAAATCAATAACTTAGCGTGTACGTAGTAGCTCAGTTCAGTAGGATGTGCTATAACTCAAATGTAAGGAAATGTCATGGCTGTGGATG
Source organism: Tubiluchus corallicola (assembly GCA_030141605.1). Lineage (NCBI taxonomy): Eukaryota > Metazoa > Priapulida > Priapulimorpha > Priapulimorphida > Tubiluchidae > Tubiluchus > Tubiluchus corallicola. The sequence goes on from JAQGDQ010000060.1 coordinate 290,148, forward strand.
ATTCATAGTCACTGTATTTTAAATCCAACTTACTAGAACATGCATTTTTGTTTTTATATGGGGTATGCAAAGTTTATATGTTTACTACTTACTAGAACATGCATTTTTGTTTTTATATGGGGTATGCAAAGTTTATATGGTTACTACTTACTAGAACATGCATTTTTGTTTTTATATGAGGTATGCAAAGTTTATATGTTTACTACTTACTAGAACATGCATTTTTGTTTTTATATGAGGTAGGCAAAGTTTATATGTTTACTACTTACTAGAACATGCATTTTTGTTTTTATATGAGGTAGGCAAAGTTTATATGTTTACTACTTACTAGAACATGCATTTTTGTTTTTATATGGGGTAGGCAAAGTTTATATGTTTACTACTTACTAGAACATGCATTTTTGTTTTTATATGGGGTGGGCAAAGTTTATATGTTTACTACTTACTAGAACATGCATTTTCGTTTTTATATGGGGTATGCAAAGTTTATATGTTTACTACTTATTAGAACGTGCATTTTTGTTTTTATATGGGGTATGCAAAGTTTATATGTTTACTACTTATTAGAACATGCATTTTTGTTTTTATATGAGGTAGGCAAAGTTTATATGTTTACTACTTACTAGAACATGCATTTTCGTTTTTATATGGGGTAGGCAAAGTTTATATGTTTACTACTTACTAGAACATGCATTTTTGTTTTTATATGGGGTATGCAAAGTTTATATGTTTACTACTTACTAGAACATGCATTTTTGTTTTTATATGGGGTATGCAAAGTTTATATGTTTACTACTTACTAGAACATGCATTTTCGTTTTTATATGGGGTATGCAAAGTTTATATGTTTACTACTTATTAGAACATGCATTTTTGTTTTTATATGGGGTATGCAAAGTTTATATGTTTACTACTTATTAGAACATGCATTTTTGTTTTTATATGAGGTAGGCAAAGTTTATATGTTTACTACTTACTAGAACATGCATTTTCGTTTTTATATGGGGTAGGCAAAGTTTATATGTTTACTACTTACTAGAACATGCATTTTTGTTTTTATAGGGGGTATGCAAAGTTTATATGTTTACTACTTACTAGAACATGCATTTTTGTTTTTATATGGGGTATGCAAAGTTTATATGTTTACTACTTACTAGAACATGCATTTTCGTTTTTATATGGGGTAGGCAAAGTTTATATGTTTACTACTTACTAGAACATGCATTTTTGTTCTTATATGGGGTATGCAAAGTTTATGTGTTTACTACTTATTAGAACATGCATTTTTGTTCTTATATGGGGTATGCAAAGTTTATATGTTTACTACTTACTAGAACATGCATTTTCGTTTTTATAGGGGGTATGCAAAGTTTATATGTTTACTACTTACTAGAACATGCATTTTTGTTCTTATATTGGGTATGCAAAGTTTATGTGTTTACTACTTATTAGAACATGCATTTTTGTTTTTATATGGGGTATGCAAAGTTTTGTGTGCAGCAGCAATGTTAAAACATTGTGGAATTTTGCGTTTGCTTGTGTGTGCAAAGTATCGCCGAGCACACTCGTAAAATCAAGGAGCAATCATGACTGCTTGTGTTTGCAGATATCCCCCCCCCCCCTGTCTCTAGATTTTACTCACTAAGATTCAGAAAAGACAGTGCCTAGATAGTGTCTAGTTGTACTTGTTTATCTCATTTAATTCTTATTTTCCAGACAGCAAAACAGCTAAATATGCTTCATGCTTTCAGGTTTCAGTCACAGTTGCTGGTTGTTGCACACTCGGTTCCTGTTCTCCTCTTAGAGATACTTATAATTCACCACATTGATTTTATTTGCTTACCGGCCCCAAAAATTCATAATCTGGCTCTGAATACTCGAGGCTACATTTTTCTTATAATTTTTGGACATATTATAGTTTAATTTTATGTTTTTCACTGTCGTATAATAATTCTTTATTCATATTGGGCAGATAATTTCTGAAATGAAAGTTATTTAATTCGTACTGTCATTTTCCTAGATCACAATTGATGAGCACGTGCAGCACCAGTCCTTACAGAACTCAGTAAAGAAGACACTCAGCCCTCCGCCAGGCGGCATCGCTGTGCTACCGAAAGAAGTAGAGATGCCGCCACTTGTGAAAGTAAATCAACCGATGATTAACCAGCCTGTAACCAGCAGACAAAATGTAAAGCATGGGAAGAAGAGAATGGCGCCAAAACCACCAGAAACTACGGTATGCAAAACTGTATTCATTTATACCAATGATGCTTAGGATTGCTAACAATAATGATATGTATTGATAATTATCATACCGATTATCCTATCTGTATGGGAAATTTGTTTTTAAAATGTCGTATCGATATTAATCTAGATATCGTTCACGTATGAAATTTGGCATGTATCATTGCTTATCGTTTACCTTTATAAAATCCCTTCACTTTTCTTTTTTATTAATTGTCCTCCGTAATTATGCAAAGAAGCGACTAAAAAGAATTATTTGAATTATAAGCTTGTAAGGTGTTGCATCATTTTCTTGTACTTTTGCCTGGCAATAGCGGCTATCTTCGTTCTAAATCATGCTGCAAAGTATAGAGACCCTTTTATTCACTTTGATACTGATGCGCAGGTGTCAAATACACTCCACCGTATCTTTAATGTCACTTTCCTAGTAATGTGCAGCTCAAATAGATTAATTTTTTCATTGCAGTAATATGTTTACCTGTCGCAGCTTGCTTATGTATGAATCATTATGTTGAACAAACTTGTGTTTCATAACTACCAGCCATTTAAGTATACAGCATTGAACACACTTAATAATTTTAATTATTAATGATATTTTTCTGTTGCATAAATTGTTTAACTTCAGTATCATTTTCATCGTTCAAAATAATTTACCTTGTCATTGTATCATTTAAAAAATAGTTTATCATTATTGTTAGTTGGAAAAACTATCGTATTGTATCACCAAATTTATATCATTTAACATCCCTAAAGCTCCTTTAGTTTAGAATGCTTGGTTTCATTTTTAATGACTTATTTTGCACCCGTTTTCTTGATTGACCAATTTATAATCAAAACAGGCGTGTATCGATGTCTTTATACATTTACAGTCATCGTCGGACGTTCGACAGAAAAAGACCGAGCACTCCAGACAGAGTTCAGCGTCCAGCACGTCCAGTGGCTATCACGAGCTTTCTACAAGCCCGATGTCCGCATCCCATTCTCCGGATAGTGTGATCAGCAGCAACAGAGACTCCAGTTGTGAGTCAGAGGAAGGCCTTGAAAGGTAAGATGCAATACAGGTAGAAAGAAGGATTACGATAAAATGCCGTCCTATTTACACAGAGTAAGGAGCATACCCGCGGATTATGATATACGGTTTAAATATGAAAGACACCTTATGGCTTGTGGATTATGGGTTGCTGTTTACGCCTTTTTCTATGTGACGTAGTCCTAATTATGACAATTACTAATCACTAGTCAGTGTCTCTTCTCAGCAATTTCTCTTCAGAAAAGTACTGGACATGTTATACTTCAATTTGATATTGTTCGTTGTAGTATAATAATTTTAGATCTTGATCACTCTAACAGAAATCAGAAATTGGAAGTTCTTCACTGCAAAAGTGAAGTTTCGTGATTTTTCACTGTAACAAATAATTGAATCTTCTCTGTAAGTTTTGTAGAGAAGTATTATTGTTGTAACTGTAAGTTTTAGTTGGCCTATCTCTGTATTTGAGCTGGTATATTTTCTTTCCATTTCTGATAATGTTTGTAGAGAATATTTCGGCAATGAACTTTTTAAAAGATGTTAACTGTGCGCAGTTTATAAGCAAACTATTTTACGTCCAAAATAATGTATTTTGAATGATGCGTAAAGAATTTTATTTCAAAACTTAATGTGTCAGTACTTCTTTGTTTTGTTTTAAACATCAACTCTATTTGTGATAAACATGTAGGTCTTTTGCTATTAAATCAAATACCTGTCTCCTCTGATTTGTAAAATCATTCCTCACTTTCTTGTACGATTTGCAATGACACACGATCAGTCTTTCGTTATTGATTCAATTTGTAAAAGTGACTTACTCAGACCTCAGATCTGGCACATAGCGTTAAAAGTGTAATGGTTTTGGCGTAATTTATTTAACTTGGATAGCGAGCATACATAGTTTATGAGAAGTTTGACTGCTTTTACTATGCTGTAATTGTTTTTAGGTGTAATTGGTATTTTGTTTGTTATATCTGTCGTTAGCAAAAGTTGTTTGTCAACAGTTATTATAACGTAAGTCGCTAATCAAACACAGAGTGGTGAAAGAGTTATAGTTTCGGGTTGTTGAAATCTGCACGATTCAGGAAATGTTTTCTAAGTGATTTATAAATTTTTCTAAAATTTAAGACGGATTAAAGTGTTTGCTTAATTTGTTTGCAACAGACGAATTCGGAAAAGTGCAACACAACCGTAATTGATACCGACAGGTTTGCCGCAAATGGTTCATGTGAAACTTTCCAGTCGCATTTGTTTGTGTATTCATGCAGTATAATTGGATAGTTGAATTACATTAAATTTACAGCTCGAGAAAACCCTTCATTTACGCAAAGCTTAAAAAATTCGTTTTGAAATTTATATCACTTACCTACTGTGTTTTTGCATACAGGGCTTGTGTCTGCAGTAGCGCTGTATAAGTCCTATGGATTTAAGCACCTGCGATGATCGGTAGATTATGACGATAAGACATTTGAAACAAGTTTAGGCAACACTGAGTAAAGTTTGAAAACGTAATCAGAGCATTCGTAGTGCACACGCCACAAACTAAGTAAAATTTTATATTACTGTATCTTGTCAACAAGATTAAAAATACGTTTTTGGTTAGTGAGTGGCGCACCCTGGAAATGAGTCAACGACTCGTTGATGAAATTATTTTAAATAATCATGTTATATGACGTCATGTAATGGTGCAGTCGGAACAGGGTCGCGGGGAATTTAAAATGAAGGCAAACAAAAAAAACTTTCAACGCGAGTACGATGTACACATAAAATTGGTATAAAGTAATACAGGTTTTAAGGCGATTTTTCTGAAACCTACTTCAAGTGCCCCTTTTCTTGTCCTTTTAAGCTGTCGGAAATTGTTTTAATACCAATTTTTAGCTTCCTTTAGCGTTGTACACTAATCAGTCAAAGTTACAGTACTGACTTTCATTGACACTTTTGTCAGTATCACATTAAGTCATTTCAAAATCTGTCAGATTCATTAATACGCTAATTGTGTGTGACCTAAAGTTTTTCTGGAGTTAACTGACACTATTAAATGTAATTTTAATATTTTGTTCAATTAGACATGAAATCAAATGTCTTTTCTACAGAAATGCATTATTAGGTGGGAAACTTGAACATTTATGGTATTAGCATTTTCCCAAATTAGCAGATAGCCAACAATGTCATTAATTAATTATGTCCATGACTGCCAGAATTTCTATAAACCATTGCAGTTTGTTTTACCAATTATCACCCATTGCTGGTAATGTGTAGAAAGTATTGATAACATATGTATCCCCCCTACTGTCACGGGTATAGGTGGCGCTGCACGATTGTGTGCTACGAGAAGGACATCTCGGGCCAGCTGTTTTATCCTGGGTTGGTAGCTTAGGTGGTAAAGCGTGGGAGTGCTAATCCTAGGTCTCTGGTTCAAATCCCTACTAGTCCACAATGTTTCGGTGTCTCTAATGTTTATTGGTAAAATAAACCACAATGGCTTACAGGGCCTATTTCAGCCTAAGCGAGGCCCGGGGAAGTGGGGGGGGGGGGCGAAATGGAGCGGGCGCCCAGAAAATTTTTGAACTGCTAAAACGCCAGAGAAGCAGAAAAGCATTTTCGAAGAGAAAATATGGAGTTAAATATACAGTTGTTAAAGGAAAGAACAATTGCAAGAAAAACTGCTTTATTCTCAAGACCAGTCCTTAATACTTGTCAAATAGTCAAATCAAAAACAACATCTTTGCAATATGTAATACCGTACTCTCACTTTTGTACAAGCCGGTGTTAGAAATTCCGAAATTGAAAACAGCTGAACATTGGCACCGAGCCGCACAAGGCAAACGGCGCGCGTGCGGCAACAGAGAGAGAGGGAGAGAAGAGGCAGTATGTTCGCATAAACCAAAAAAAGTTACCTCGGCGCGAGGCCCCCTGGAGGGTGAGGCCCCGGGGAAGTATCCCCACTTCCCCCCTTGAAATAGGGCCTGATGGCTTATAAAAATTCTGGCAATCACAGTCATAATTAATTAATGAAAACTGAATGTTGCTTTAGGGATTTGAAACTCGACTTGAAAAAACATTCTTGGGCTTTCGTCCAAACTGAAAACTTGAGATTTGGGACACCAGGATTCTTCCCACCCCAATCCCAGTTCCTCCTTGTCTTCATTATTGTTGACTTCTACTAATTGAGGTGTGTTTTACCAGGACGACCATGCTGCAGAGGAGGGGGCATTCCGAATCTGCTCTTATTCGTCAGCAAAACAGGAAGAGTAAGGCGCCTGCACCTCCTCCGCCGAGTGGGCTGCCCGGCCTCAGTGATCAACAAGAGCACCATCTGGTGTTGAATCAGAAAAATACCGAGGATCACATTGCGAGGTTGGATATGCTCATAGGAAAAACCGGCGTGCAAGGTATGTAATTTTCATTGTACGATTGAGCAATTTTTCAAGTTGTAATTAAAGTTTTTAATGCCTGTTTCGAGTTTATTTGATTTGAATTTTTTCGGTCGCAGGGTTTAACTAATTTTGGTGACAGTGATTTTTTTACTTTATTCATTTTGCTTTATTTTCGTTGCAGATTTATTCAATGAATTATTTGTAATAAATAATAATCCTGTTATCCTAAACTTCCAAGCATTACGTGATTTTGCCATGTCTAATTAAAGCAATATGTGTACTGCTTGTTGGGCTGTAGTTAGACTCTCCATTTGACTGCGAATTTAACATATTTCAGGTGTGAAGAATTGTATCACTTTTGCTTTTTATAGTACACCTTGTTCTGGCTATTTTTTAAATACATGTATTGTTACACTCACATTTGCTATGTAAAGCTACATCAACAAACTGTTTGATTTGCTGTCAACTAAATGATGTATAGGCACTTCCCAGCCCTCTTCAGTGTTGCTTACCTGCTAAGCCAAATTCGGAGAAGTTTTATTAATTTCTACAAGAATTGAGCTGCTGTCTATATTGTTCACACCTTCAGAAGTGCTGTGCTGCTCTGTCTCAGACTTATTGTTCACACCTTCAGAAGTGCTGTGCTGCTCTCTCTCAGACTTATTGTTCGCACCTTCAGAAGTGCTTTGCTGCTGTGTCTCAGACTTATTGTTCACACCTTCAGAAGTGCTGTGCTGCTCTGTCTCAGACTTATTGTTCGCACCTTCAGAAGTGCTGTGCTGCTGTGTCTCAGACTTATTGTTCACACCTTCAGAAGTGCTGTGCTGCTCTGTCTCAGACTTATTGTTCTTACCTTCGGAAGTGCTGTGCTGCTCTGTCTCAGACTTATCGTTCTTACGTTCAGAATTGCTGTGCTGCTCGTTTTTTAGAACTTTCTTCACTCAAATTCAACATTTCTAATTAATTTTCCTCTCTAATCAAGAATTTGCTGCAAAGTCGTGCACTTTTTATAGAGCTTAATCGCCATCTTGTTTCTCGAATCTGAATTAGTAAGCAACGATTGCTAGCAAAAATGGCACAAAGTATTAATAAAAAAAATGTTCTTTTGAGCTAAGGAGTTGATTGTCTGAAATCTTTAGACACGTTAAAACCATGCTGAAAGACAGACACTAAACATAAGGCTAGACCTCATGCTCATGCAGTGCACAAATTATTTTTGTATAGGTCGGAAAAAGAGGAAAGCTCCTCAACCGCCTAGCAACAGAAACACCATTCACATTACCTCCGATATCACGTCTCTCACTAACGCCGTTCCTTCTGCGCGACGCCCTCTCTCACTAGCAGCCTACTCGACAGTAGACATGGACACCTCTTGCAACCTCACCTCACCGTCTAGCTGTAATTCAAGTGTGACCATTGACCTTCCTTCTGAGTGTAACTCCCCACAGACTTCTCCCGCCAACCGCACCGAAGATGTGGTTACTAACATGGTGGATAGTTTTACAAAATCACCAGGTGATGGCGCTGTTACTAACAGGGTAAATGCTCATCTTTACGGTGCAATTGCAGGTAACTGCTTCACGCTTATTATTTCCTTTTAAAACACTGAAACTAGTTTAATTTTTGCTAAACACATACTATTGCACTAATGGGACGGGTCGTCCAATGGTATTGCCATGACTGACGCTGTTCTTTATTGTTGTCATGGTTACATAGTGACATTGTCATTGCTTAACATTGCAGTGAAGAAGTGTTGACACAAATGATGCAATGCAGTATGTTTAAAGCTATGAGGACTAACTGTGTAAATCGTTTTTTTCTTTTACATTTTTTTATTTTTGTATTAATCATTGTTTATTTTCAATTTACATTTTATTAGAATTGTAATGATTACATGCGACTGCAAGTAATGCAATTATACACTTGCATTGTTTTTTTAACTCGCCCCTAGATGGCAGACAAAACATTGCCCAGTCACCATAGCAACGCCAATTTTAGCAATGCCCATTCCAGTAGTGTGATGCTAGAAGCTACAGCAGGACAGTGAACATAGCAGCTGCGTGTCACAAACACCATGGCAACCTATTTTGCTTGCTGCTGCCTGAAATTTTACACAATTTTTTTTACAAATGTCATTAGTGCACACAAAACGTTTATGTCATACATTTGCATAAATAACATATTTAGATATTTCATTAGCTATTTGAAGATTCTGGGTGTTCTTGTTTAAGTAGGCAAATAATTTAACTACTTGAGAAAAATCAGCCGGTGCCCCATGAAAAACGCTTCATTTACTGAGCAAAACAGCATAAAACAGTTTTTAAAATTTATCGAAAATGCACAAGACCCAAAAGTGATCTTGACGCAAAAATGTGATACCCTCCTTCTTGATAGATCCATTGACTGTTTTTACCTGCAAATACTCGTAACAAAATTAACCAATACAGCGTAACTGGCCAGCAAGCTAATCAGGCACAACAATGAAACTGTCATTGCGCTATTTGCAGTCGCATGTAAATAGAGTTAGGTAAAAAAAATCACTCGCGATAATTTCTGCAGAAGGGAATGTGGAATCACCATCTTTTGTAGAATTACGATAACTGATTGAAAAAAGCTGTAGCTAATGTTAGAGTAATCTTTTCTTCTAACGATTATGTCATGTCATGTCAGTCGTTATCTATGTGGTAACATGTACGGTAGTGCTTATTGTAGAGCACATCCCATTCTTCAAATGCCGATGTGCATTTTAATTCTAATATTTGCCAAATTTTTTTCTGATGTGTTGTTATTGATTTCAAAGATGACCTGCATAGAGAAGAAATTTTGTCTACGTCTTCCGTTGATACAACAGATGAAATTGATCTGTCTTTTGAAGATACGATTGCAGCTGGAGAAGAAGCAATCAAGGAGGATGGTAAATGGATTAAGTTATATTTCATTTTGTAGCACATTAACCCTTTCACTATGGAAGGTGGCACACTGTTGCCCATGTTTTTTATGTAAGGGACGGAAGGCGGTATGCTGCCGCCCAAGCTCAGCACTAAGCACAGTCACCTGGGTCTGTTTATTTTACTACTATGGCCATACAAAAACATTATAGAAAAGTTTAATATCTGAGGGTTTGTGATTGCTTCGCAATAAGTAACGCTCGCCAGCCAATTAGCGTCTGAAGCCAGGTGCATTCCACAATGCTGTGTTATATGGTACGTTCTCACACAAAATCACTTGTTGATGGTTGGTGAAGCATATGTTTAGTCGCTTTTTCTGTATTGCTTATAAAATGACTGCATAATAAAGATTAGTATTATGACTTCTGTGAAAATTGGTTTCTAAATATAAGTACATGCTTATTTGCGAAAGTTGCATGTATGTGAGTTCATGCATGTGTGCGCTGATGTGTGTGCATGTGCACAAATAAAACTATTATTCAATATTAGTGTTTAATAGCAGATGACTGTTTGTTTAGTTACTAGATTCTGTTTTAGTAACACACCACAAGAAGTTATTGTCAAATATGCGAAACACAATATGGGCCAGTTAAAAAGCAACTACTTAGTGAAAGGGTTAATTAATTAATGTTCTGTGTTCTGAATATTATTTTGTTTGCTTATTTTGGTTTCGTTAACTTTATCTAGCTTTTGTTGTCAAGTGTGTTAAGCACTAAGGCAGCAACAAAGTTTTCTCTTATTAGGAGATTTGTTTTAGGCTGTATTTACGATTATTAACTTTTCTATTTTTTCAACAGCTGAGACGGCTGAACAAATGCATGAATTTGTGGAGAAAATCGAAACAATGACGTCTGCGATCAAAGAAGATATTGAATCGACTGATAGCAAGTTAAGCAGAGCAGAAGAACACGCGGAGGACAAAGTACAAGACAGTGCCAAGAAAGAGTCAGCTCCTGCTGTTGCCGATCTGCAAGAACCTGAAATTGATAAAGAATTAGTTGTTGAAAAACAGAAAGAACCTGTAACCGATTTCGAACTCGTTGCTGAGGATGATAGAGAACTAGATAGGAAGAAAGAAATGGAATCGGAAGAAACTGTTCAAAGTACATTGTCAGTATCAAGCAATATGCAGGCCGTGAGCACGGCCCAGGCTGAAGTTGATTTAGAGAATAAATCTGAAGATTCCGATGTTGTGGTGAAGAAAAACCGATCAAAAGTGAGTAACATGGTGTTCCCGTCTGAAAAGCGTAGAGAAAAACACGACGATGTAAGAAGTCAGATAAAAGAAGCTTTCAAAGAACTTGTAAAGCAGAACGAAAATGAGCCTAGTAACATTACTAATGAGAGTGATTATTATCCTAAACACTTGTCATTGGAAAGTATTGGTAACGATAAGAGCAAGAGCAGTTCTTCTAGCACAAGCACTCTCGATGAAAGCATTGAGAAGTGGAACGTGCAACAGAATAAAGCGGAAAAGGAAGACAACTTTAATATCGTTGGAAAAAATACCATATCCCTTTCATTAGCTGCACAAAAGCAAGAGAAGGCATTTGAGAATGGTATAAATTCCAAAGGAAATGACCAGAATACAGAGCAGTCGATGAATCGTGATGTGGGTGCTGTGACGCCCGATTCATCAGCTACGAAGCTGCAGTACTATACTCATGAAACACCCGCCGCACGGCTTCGTCAAAGCAACATTATTTACCAATCCTCTCCGGCTGATACTGGAAAAATTGGGCGGCTGATTATAAACGACTCGGAGCAAAAGGCTTCAGAACCAATGGCAAAACCTAAAATTGAGAAGAATGATGATGCGCACAGGGGAGAGAAGAAACCGCCTCCGTTCAGGACTGTGCTCACATTTGGTGTAAACGATGATAAACAAGGCGTCTACGAAAAGGAAGTTAACGATGTTAGCATGTATGAAGATCATGATAGATCACAGTCAATTCTTGAAGCCTCCACACACGTGCTGGAAGTTACCCGCGAAGAAACAAAGGAGCCAGAAACGTTTTATTTTACCGGAGAAGATTTAGGGAGTGGAGAATCGGGTGCTACGGAACGAAGAAGGATGTTTAGTGATGACGTGTTCGAGAAAGGCCCCGCGGAATCCGGTGTAAAAGTGCAACCTTATTACGATCCACTGCATCCAACAGTGTATCCTTCAGCTCGGGCCCTTGCGAAGTCGAAGGTACCGAAAAATAGAGAAACAAAAAATGCATCTGATACAGCTGGTCAGAGCAGCTTGATTAAAGCTAGTGGAAATAGCAAAGACATGCCTCTATTAGGTATGATCAGTGCTTCAAAAAAGTATAATGTTAATGGAACAACGAGCGTTTATAAGTCACAGACGTCTTCCGCTACCAGAACTGAGCAGCTTCCCATAATTTCACCCAGCGGTGCAAAAATCACCAAGAAAATAACCACTGTCACTGTTGAGGGTGGAACAAAACCTGATCCAGGTAGAGAGAAGCTCACTGACACGTTCGACAATCAAGCGAAGTACGATGAACATAAGCATGATTTATTGCCTGCCAGTAGTGAATCAGTTATGAAACCGTTGATGGTAGACGTGACTGATAGCACAGTAAAAGATGAGGATGTTTCAGAGCAGACGAAGTTACTTCAAGCACAGTACGAGCAAATGCATCAGAAGTTTGCTGCATTTCAACAACAGATGGAAGAAAATCAGAAACTTCTTGAACAGACAAATTCTCTGCCAAGCGAGCAGCTTCATCTCCTTCAGGAGTTGCAGTCTCAGATGTCGCGGAATCAGCAATTGCTACAGCAACAGTTGCTGCTTAATCCTCCACTGGATCAGCAGAGTCCAGTCACTGAGACTGGTGCAACAGGCTTGATGTTGCAGAATCAGTCGTTGCTACAACCACAGTCATTGTACAAAAACCCAAGTTTGACCTCTGGGCCTGTGGATGTGGAGAATTTGCCACGAGGGTCAAAAATGCAACAGCCGCCATCTAGTATGCCCAAGAACCAAATGAGTACAGTCAGCAGCACATCTTCATTTTCAGACAGCCGGGCACAGCCTGGGATTGGCACATCAACTGTACCCCAACGACGTGCCACGCCTACAATTGTGTCCATTAAAGCTGAAGCGCCTAGAGTGTCACCGTCCCGTAGCCTATCAGTGCCGGCACCCCCACCGCCACCTTCTGTAGAATCTCAAGTTATGTCGGCACGGGCAGCCTTACGACCAGCGTCCAGTAGACCCGTGCCCCAACATAAGCCGGCGTCGGAGTCATCAATGAACCCACGCGAAGAACTGTTGATGCAGATCAAAACTCATGCGGGACTTTATGGACTGAAAAAGGTTTGTTTTTAATCGCATTCTTGTGTCATATTTATACATCAGCTACATTTCAAGCTTTCGATGCTTCTTCCAAGTTACATAATACTATAGAAAAAAATGCAATATCCTTTATAGTCTCAAAGATTATAATATTTATTCAGTAGTAGCTTTCTTTTGTCCTAGTGGGCCTCATTAGCTGAATGGAAAGTGCTGGTAACTTGTCCTAAGTTGAGAGTTAGCAGCACTTTCCATTCAGCGGATGAGGCCCGCTAGGGTAAAAGCTACTACTGAGTAAATATTATAATCTTTGAGACTATAAAGGGCATTATGTTTTTTCTCCTTTAATGATGACAAATCTCAGAAGGGCTCTCTCGTATTACATGCTGGTAATTCAGCAGACTTGTATTCGTTTTCTGATGTAACGATGTGCCGTAATGCGTCTTCTGTTTGTTTAGCACTTTTGTCACTGTTTTATTTACTGCACCATATCAGAGAAATGAAAAGTGCTGACTGTGCAGTAGAAGTGCTGTTGGGCACTTGTATGATTATTGATTATTTGTCAGTTGACAGAGGTTATGGGTTGATTTATTTGAGTTTATACTATGCATGAAATGATTTGCCAGGTCTTGCTGCACTGTGCAATGCACCGACATGTTATGTTTTTAAATTACTGTCAAGTGAGGTACAGGTCCAACATGTTATGTTTATAAGTTACTCTCCAGTGAGGTACAGGTCCAACATGTTATGTTTTTAAATTACTGTCAAGTGAGGTAAAGGTCCAACATGTTATGTTTTTAAATTACTGTCAAGTGAGGTACAGGTCCAACATGTTATGTTTATAAGTTACTCTCCAGTGAGGTACAGGTCCAACATGTTATGTTTATAAGTTACTCTCCAGTGAGGTACAGGTCCAACATGTTATGTTTTTAAATTACTGTCCAGTGAGGTACAGTGTTCCCTCACTTATCGAGGGTGTTCTGTTCCAGGCCCACCCGCAATAAGTGAATTTCCGTAAAGTAGGGACGCTATATTTATTTAATACTTACGCGTTTGGGTGGCATCATAGGGCATGAATAAATTCAGTCTCTTACGAAAATTTCACAAATAGCATACAAGAAAACAAATTACACAGTACCTGAGCCAATCAGCGACTGGGATACAGAGCAGCATTGTCTGGTTGGTCGCTTTCCTGCAATCAACCAATCGTGTGTTGTGTACAATCTCAAGTCGGCAAGTAGCATCTCAAGCAGACGCAAGTACTACATTTCGTTTTTGGTGTTTATTCATCTGCTGAATAAATACACTATTTACTGTAAATGGTAATTTTTTATGATTTATAATATTTTTGAAACAGCGAGTCCGCGATAAATGAACTGCAAAGTAGCGAGGAAACACTGTATTTATGTTTTTAAGTTACTGTCAAGTAAGGTACAGTGTGTAACATGTTTCTTTTAAATTACTGTCAAGTGAGGTACAGGTCCAACATGTTATGTTTTTAAATTACTGTCAAGTGAGGTACAGGTCCAACATGTTATGTTTTTAAATTACTGTCCAGTGAGGTACAGTGTTCCCTCACTTATCGAGGGTGTTCTGTTCCAGGCCCACCCGCAATAAGTGAATTTCCGTAAAGTAGGGACGCTATATTTATTTAATACTTACGCGTTTGGGTGGCATCATAGGGCTTGAATAAATTCAGTCTCTTACGAAAATTTCACAAATAGCATACAAGAAAACAAATTGCACAGTACCTGAGCCAATCAGCGACTGGGATACAGAGCAGCATTGTCTGGTTGGTCGCTTTCCTGCAATCAACCAATCGTGTGTTGTGTACAATCTCAAGTCGGCAAGTAGCATCTCAAGCAGACGCAAGTACTACATTTCGTTTTTGGTGTTTATTCATCTGCTGAATAAATACACTATTTACTGTAAATGGTAATTTTTTATGATTTATAATATTTTTGAAACAGCGAGTCCGCGATAAATGAACTGCAAAGTAGCGAGGAAACACTGTATTTATGTTTTAAAGTTACTGTCAAGTAAGGTACAGTGTGTAACATGTTTCTTTTAAGTTACTGTCAAGTGAGGTACAGCGTGTAACATGTTGTTTTTAAGTTACTGTCAAGTGAGGTACAGTGTGTAACATGTTGTTTTTAAGTTACTGTCAAGTGAGGTACAGTGTGTAACATGTTGTTTTTAAGTTACTGTCAAGTGAGGTACAGTGTCCAACGTGTTGTTTTTAAGCTACTGTCAAGTGAGGTACAGTGTGTAACATGTTGTTTTTAAGTTACTGTCAAGTGAGGTACAGTGTGTAACATGTTGTTTTTAAGTTACTGTCAAGTGAGGTACAGTGTCCAACGTGCTGTTTTTAAGTTACTGTCAAGTAAGGTACAGTGTGTAACATATTGTTTTTAAGTTACTGTCAAGTGAGGTACAGTGTGTAACATGTTGTTTTTAAGTTACTGTCAAGTGAGGTACAGTGTCCAACGTGTTGTTTTTAAGTTACTGTCAAGTGAGGTACAGTGTGTAACATATTGTTTTTAAGTTACTGTCAAGTGAGGTACAGTGTGTAACATATTGTTTTTAAGTTACTGTCAAGTGAGGTACAGTGTGTAACATGTTGTTTTTAAGTTACTGTCAAGTGAGGTACAGTGTGTAACATGTTGTTTTTAAGTTACTGTCAAGTGAGGTACAGTGTCCAACGTGTTGTTTTTAAGTTACTGTCAAGTGAGGTACAGTGTCCAACGTGTTGTTTTTAAGTTACTGTCAAGTGAGGTACAGTGTCCAACGTGTTGTTTTTAAGTTACTGTCAAGTAAGGTACAGTGTGTAACATGTTGTTTTTAAGTTACTGTCAAGTGAGGTACAGTGTCCGACATGTTGTTTTTAAATTACTGTCAAGTGAGGTACAGTGTCCGACATGTTGTTTTTAAATTACTGTCAAGTGAGGTACAGTGTGTAACAATATTATTATTACATTTTTTATGCAGTTTATGAATGCCACTATAGTATTTGTGTGCTTGCACTCAAACATGTCCATAAGTCGGCAATTAAGCTTTTCTAGTTATTCTCACATCCCGAGTCTCCATTTCGTGAGAATCATTTTCATACCAAGCTCATCGTTCTATGTTATTTCTAAGCTGAGATAATCCACATTGAAGTTGAAGTACAAGTTGCATACTGAAAAACATAATCTTGAGTAAGTTTGCCATTGTTTTTTGTCTCGTTTCTGCAAAGCACGCAGCAACTGTACAAAATATTGGTTCCTATGGACGTTTGCAAGAAGACATTGAAGTTATGTTTAAATCCAGTAGGTATATGGGCGTGGCAGCAGAAAAAACCGGTTACGAAATGATTGCTTTCACGAGTGTTACTATTGGAGTTTGAAAATGCGAGTTTTTCACAATTGTAATACTAGTTTTCAGCCAGAGATGGGTAGAAGGTTGTAAAACTTAATTTTTAATATTTTTTGAAGATTTTCCTGATTATTTGATGATAGAATATGAAAGTCCAATATATTTGTCATTCATTTTTACAAGAAAACAAAAAATTGACATTTATCACATTCCTTCGAAGCATCATAACTGTACCGACTTATGAACGGCTTTACTTTGCAAGTATGCATTTTATTTGTTGTTTTTTTATGTATTGCGTGCAAACTTAGGTAAACCGCTTAAACTACATTTATACTTTTTTCAGATCCTTCTGCTCTTTTCTGAACATTATTATTTTACCCCAGATTTTTTTCGTTCTTTTTCTGCATGAACATTATTATTTTGTCGCCAGGTTTCACACAGTCGAGAAAAAGCACCCGCACTTGCACCACCTGTCTCGTCTAGAGATGAGCTGCTACAGTCCATTAAAGAATTTGGTGGAAGACCTGCATTAAAGAAGGTGATTAGAATTTTTCCACTTTTTTTGGTTACACTGCATGCCACACATTTTTTTGTGAAATGGACAATGTTATCAAAGTGGCTGGCTTCCCTCACACTTACCCCTTTTTACAATGTTATTTATCTTTTACTTGTAATCCCATTGTGTGAAATAAATAGATATTGTACATTGTCATTTAGTTTTGCAATGAAGTATCCTTTAGAATTGCAATAAATTTAATAATAATAACAATAATTTCTTTTTTACGAGCATTACACTGCGCTTCACCCCTACGCTGCCTTCCCCCACACTTACCCCTTTTTACAACGTTATTTATCTTTTACTTGTAAGAGAATTGTGTGAAATAAATAGATTCTGTACATTGTCATCTAGTTTTGCAATGAAGTATGCTTTAGAATTGCAATAAATTTAATAATAATAACAATAATTTATTTTTTACGAGCAGTACACTGCGCTTCACCCCTACGCTGCCTTCCCCCACACTTACCCCTTTTTACAACGTTATTTATCTTTTACTTGTGAGAGAATTGTGTGAAATAAATAGATTCTGTACATTGTCATCTAGTTTTGCAATGAAGTATGCTTTATAATTGCAATAAATTTAATAATAATAACAATAATTTATTTTTTACGAGCATTACACTGCGCTTCACCCCTACGCTGCCTTTCCTCACACTTACCCCTTTTTACAACGTTATTTATCTTTTACTTGTAAGAGAATTGTGTGAAATAAATAGATTCTGTACATTGTCATCTAGTTTTGCAATGAAGTATGCTTTAGAATTGCAATAAATTTAATAATAATAACAATAATTTATTTTTTACGAGCAGTACACTGCGCTTCACCCCTACGCTGCCTTCCCCCACACTTACCCCTTTTTACAACGTTATTTATCTTTTACTTGTAAGAGAATTGTGTGAAATAAATAGATTCTGTACATTGTCATCTAGTTTTGCAATGAAGTATGCTTTAGAATTGCAATAAATTTAATAATAATAACAATAATTTATTTTTTACGAGCATTACACTGTGCTTCACCCCTCATTACAATAAAATACAATTAGGCGTAAATTTACAAAATTAAAATACAAGTAAAAATGTTAAAAACAGAAAAGCGAGCATTTCGAAAACAGCAATGGATTAGCTACGCACTTGAAAATTCTTTAAATAGATTGAAAAAATGGAATATATTATAGCAATCAGGCAAAATGAGAATTAAGTGAAATTACTTAGATTTGCTTCTGATTGTAAGTCTGTAATAAAAAAATAATACCTACTATAATAACGAACATGAGACATATCTAGTACAAATAGTTACTACAGTGTGTATGAATTTCTAAGCAAGTATGTCTTTAATCTTCACTTAAAACAGTACTTTGATTTTATGTTACATAGATGACACGTTAATCTGTTTCACAAACTTATCAATTTTGCATATGAGTAATATCATTATCTAGTGAGTTATGTTTATTTTGTGTCAGTGCTTGTCTGAAATTTTTGCTTTCGTAAAGTTAGATAAGTTAAAAAGATGAAAAACATTGAGCTTGGCCAGTGCTAAGATGAATTTCATTTCTGTCTGTCAAATGCCAGTTGACCGCAGAGATCAGTCTGCATTAATGCAGGAGGCTTACCCGCAGGTGTAATACTTGTTACCTGATTTTATTTGAGTAATTGATTACTACTACATCAGCTGCTGTCATGAGCTAATTACATTTATCCTCCAAGTTTAGTACAAAACACGTATCAATAACAGGGGTCAGCATTCTCTACCAGAATGCGAATTCGAATGGAATCGAATTTGTGCCTTTCGAATTCAAATCGAACTGAGTTTGAAAGATTTTTGAACAACTTTTCGCACCACTAGTAAAAAATGGTCATGCATATCATTTGATTTTGTTCTGCAGTAAAACCACTTAGTTTGTTAAAAATTTTGCATAGAAACTGCAGCAAAATTGCGCCAATTACATGATGTTTCAAACGTTTTAATGATAAAGAACGTATGTGGCTGAAGTGCTGAATTATTCGAACCTATAATTTTAGGTTCAATTCGAACTAAACAAAACTAGTGCAATGCTCACCCCTAATGATTAGTGTTCAGCTATTTCTATATGTATGTAAACTATCTACATGTAGTAAACTGTTTCTATGTTTTCCAGTTCTTGAGTAGTTTTGCTTTTTTCTGGCAGAAAATTTCACTTGGTTACAAGTTGTTTTTTAAATCTTTCTCATTGTTCCTGTTTTTCTTTTGCTTTCTTGTTCTTTATTCTTACTGTCTTTTCTTACTTTACTCGGTCTCTTTCGAATGCTACAAATTTCTTCTCTTAACGAAAGCGTCTGTGTTATATATGTTTATTTTTGCGATGTAGCCAGTCGACACCAGCGGACCTCCACCTCAGCTCACCCCCAGGGAGGCGTTGTTGAACGAAATCGTCAACTTTGGAGCGAATTCGCAACTGCGTCAGGTGCAGCACAGTAGCAGTTCGAACATTATCGGTACATACGGCAGTTCATAGCAGAAGCTTTCGCAAAAGTAATGAAAAATGTAGAAATAACCGTGTCTGATGTGTGGCAAAATTTTCTCTGTGCTTTGCTATTTTAGCTTTTTTTGTGATTCGATTCTGCCATACACTTTTCCCTATAAGCCCTTAGGAATTTGCTTGAAATGATGTTAACATTCTCTCTTGTATCTTCTGTATCTCTGGTTAGCTTTCTAGCTATATCTTTGGTTTTAATCCCAATCTGTTTAGACATTTTTGACAAGGTTTGTTCATAACGACTATAATAATTAAAGGTCAAATATGGCGTACTTTCAGGTTTCACCCAAAATCAGGTAGAAAATCCTCTAACTAAGATTTCCTGATTATTTTAACCTTTTCTTGGTGGTTTATATAAGAGAAAATCTGGTGTGGAGGTATCAGAGGCTGGAACTTGATTTCACGTGTTTTGCTTGTTAGATGGCGCTAGCGAAATCTCAGTCCTTAGTTACAACAGCGTGTGCATTCGGTTACGAGAGTCGCCGTGTAGCATTGTTTACAAGTTCAGCGTCACAGAAACCACGCAGTATCCACGGAAGCCGTTGCTAGCACATTTGTTTAACCTTTCCGAAGTTTCACGAACAAAATGTTTTCGGAAAAAGTGCAACTTCGGCTCCCGATTTCATTAGGAAGGAAGCCATGAAATTTAGTAAAATTACTGTCAAATTTTCACTTACAGTTAGATATTTTAATTAAACAAAACTTGTTTTTACGTTAAATTTGACCTTTAAGTCTAATACAAATTCTCATTTAATGTTATAATTATCTTATCTACCTGCAGTGTTTGTTTTATGATAATCAATAACCCTCTTCTTATAACTGTCCTTCTTTGCCACATTACAAACCATTAAGTTTTTAATACTGAGTTCTTTCTGTTCTTTTCTTGCTGGTATTATGTATGCCTATTACCTAACAAAACATTTCTAAATTTCTCTTCTGTTGCTGCTTGATGCTGTGTCTTACTATCTCATGTTCGTTTTATTTGTAATATCTAACATCGCTAATCAGTTTTCATCATAACGCACCTGGGTACCAACTACACCTGGTGTTTTTATTAGATTTACGACACCAGGTGAACCACGTACACCGTAAGAAATCTTAACTGAGTTGCGTAATTTATGGCAGTAGTGATTAAAGATGCTATGATTAATCTCATATGTAATACAATAATTAGAGGTGTCATTTAATTACGCTATTTTTTAATTATGGCTTATAACTTACTAATGTGGTAGTTTAACTGCTGTAGTACCCGCTTGCTGAAATAAATAACCTGTACTGCTACTAAACATTTTTTATTAGTTTCCGGTAAGACAAAAAGCAGAAATAAGGTACGTAGAGTTACTTTTTGTTTGGTTTTTGCAGATACCTGTGGGTAAGTGAATTGCGTCGCCGGGATACCATGGATAGAGGCTGGCATTTGACCAGAGAATTTGATGGATGGTTTTGTGAACTGCTTAGCTCTCTGATGGCTCTGATGGCTGTATTTATTCCACTTTGGTATGTGGACTGATCGCTGTGGAGAATTGGACTTAATAGTACTAGGTTTTGGTGTGGCGGTTGTAACACGTGACCACAATTTAAATGACAAACTTATATTGTATTCTGCAATAGAACTGACTTTTTTAGTAGCCCATTGAAAAGTTTCATTATCGTGAAACTGTACAAGCAAATTTAACATTGTAAATATTATAATTAAATTTCTATTTGTTTGCTAAATAATAAAATTGTAATTATTTAGGTACGATACTACAGTTCACTGTAATTTGCTAATCCTTGCCAGCTTGTTGTTGATGTGTTAAGAATCGTCCAGCGACATTTTGGTTTTCGCATAATAAATTAGCATAAAATTGTAGAAATGTTGACTTTTGTAGAAGCTGTGTAAGTGAACATGTACTCTTGTTTTGTTAAATTGGACCTCAAACTAACGAAGACTATTTTTCATACATGGCTGAAAGTTACATGTACTTAGTTTCGAACTAAGTATTTCCGAAGTGTTTTTTTTATTTTGCAAATTCTTGTGTGTAACATTCCTGCTTTGGCAAAAACAGTTTGCCTGATATCTATTTGCTCAATTTGATGACAGTTTTTTACTTTTTGCCTCACTAGGTGGAGCAAGTGTTTTGATAGATGTTAATAATCGTGTATTGGTGAGGTAATTTTTGTATAATAACTGAATATGTCAGTTGAACTGTTTTTTGTAATACATGTGTAGAATGGCTGTTCCCAGCCGTATAGTGAACATTTGTGCCTGTGATTTTTTCTATAAGTACGCAATTTTGACATGTCTCCCACGCTGCTGCTTCAATTTTTAAAGCCCATTGTGCAGCATATTCGTTGAGTATAATGTCCAATATGTTTGCGTACTGCAGGATGATGTTCGTGTCGCCATCTGCAGTACGATACTTGTGCCGCCATCTACAGAAATATTATTGCACTAATAGTGACAAGTGTAGTTACACTGCTCACATACATTTTGACAGCTATTTAATGACATAATCATTTAACTATAAATAGATGATTTAATTAAAAAATACTTTACTAATATATTTTTACTTCGATGATACCTTGCTTGTTTGTTCTAATTAATTATTGTAGGTTGTTATTAATTCGTCTCTATTGTTGTTTTTCATGAAAACTCTGCTTAATACGGTTCGTTATAAGAGCTAGTATTTAACGTTTAGCGGACGTTCATGACGGATTGGAAGCTGTTGTTAACAGGAATAAAAATGTTAAAAAGTAAATTTAGTGTAGATTTTTTTATTTATTTGTATGACAAATAGTTTTAGTGGCTTCTATTTCGGACCATTGAATAGTCCCAGCTTTTTAACCAAGCATCGTCTATCCCTATCCCAAGCATGTGCCCTATCCGAGATGCCTAACATGCAAATACTGTGTGCCACGTGCTACAATTTTCGACCTTTTCGGTGTTATGACTGGAACTGACTGTGTGTGTGTGCGTGAGTGCGTGCGTGTGTATATCCTATGGTGACCTTGACCCTTTGACCGATACACATCTTTTTGTTTAGATTGTACTTTTTTCTGTGGTGATTTTTTTAAGTAAATTTTAATGTATCTTATGAAGTTTAAATGTATTTTATTCTTCAGCGTCCTGAGATTTTAAATAATATAGTGCAGTAAGCACTATGCAAATAAACTTTACAGCTAAATAAAAGAAAGCTGCTGTCTGCTGCATAATAACCGTCCACACGGTCGTTCAAAATACTGTCATTCACGAGTCATATGGACGCCTAGAATGGCAGTGAAATTTAAATACCCAAGCTTCTAGTTTTTGAAGCAAAGGTGACGCGTAATGGACGTGCGGTTTGATCGTGTGATCTTTAGCAGGTGGTACATGTGTCTGTGTGTGTGTGGGGGGGGGGGGGGTCACATGCAGGTGAACAGAGTGTTCAACAATGTGTGCTTACGTGGAACCACTCACCGAAGTAAGTAATACCTTTCATTTGTGAAAAATAAGCCACATTTCAGATTAAGATGTTCATACACCATCCATGAATGAACAAATTTACAGAAATGATTTAGAAACGAAATGAGTTACCAGGGTGAGCCCTGAAGGCTAGTTTTGATCCCTACTTCCGTCACCGATCTAAGCACTGACCAGTAACTGGTCAACCTAAACTTTATCAGCGCCGGCTTTACCAGTAGGCAAACTTGGCAGTTTCTATTCTTACAGAATGGGCGCTTCCGTTTAAAAAATCTTACAATAACGCTTATTTAACTATGGCAGATGAAACCTATAAGAATCGAAGTCTTCAGGGCGGAATACAGGAAACGAAAGGTAAAAAAACTAGGATGTTATCAGTGGCGGATTTAGGGGGTGGACCCAAGGGACCTGGGCCCTCCCTTGCAGTAACTGTTACAACACGCCAAATTAATATTTTCTCTGAATTATAAGCATTAGAACGATTTGCTAAATGCTAAAGGTGCCTTATATCTGTAAAAATCATATCACAAGAAAACAGATGAAAGTTACGTACATCATACATGCTGTATAGTGTCTATCAAGATATTGGTATGTATTTTTGAGTCGAAGGTGAGGTGACACCTGTCCTAAACTAGTGAGCTTCCTAGAGATGGTTTCTAGAAAGCAGGAAAGTGGTCTAAAATGCTTTGTTGTTCGGGTGGACCTCGCAGGGGAGCTTACACCACCCCATAACCTCTAACTGCTTTTCTGTTGGGCCCACCGTTGTTCTAAAACCTGTATCCGCCCTTGGTTATATAGAATACAATGAGGTCATAAATTCAATTTCAAAAATTAATTCAATAAGAACAAACTGTAGATAGGTAATTGACTACACTTAATTAGTATACTATTCATGCACAAGCCTAATACACAGGTACCATTACAGTTCATTATAATATTATACAAGAAACATTCAATGTTGGGGCCATGGGGGTGGGGACCGCGAGGGAAGAGGTTGACAGTTGAGGAGGGGCGCTAAAATTACTTTTGTCTAGAGCGTCAAACTTCTTAGGAGCCGGCTCTGCTCGAAGCGTATTTTTTTCGAAGCCCTGAAAGAGCCAACATGTCAAAGTTTCATTTTTCTTACCATTGGATGGCGCTACATGCTTTCCATAGGACAGTTCAAACGGTTTACAGCCGTTGTATCATGTATCATTTCTCGCACTGTGGTTTTAGGGTTGTCGTGGATCTTTAGTAGGCCAATAATAAAATATCCAACATGGCAAATAACGTTTCTAAATTTGTAAAAACTAAAAAGTACATTTAGCAGTAGTGCCATGAAATGTCCAACATTCTGATTTCTGATCCGCATCAACCTCATTGCTACTGTGTTCTTCCGCTATATAGTTCTGTTATGAATTTATTTTAGAATGTTAAATCATTCATTAGGAAATGAAATTGAAATCAATTAATGAATAATTGCAGTCGTGTATTTTGGATTAACGATTGTAAACGCAACACGCGTAGATCTATTTGAATATTGTTATTGTCAAACAGTCTAATTATAAAAATTTAGTATATAATTACGTAATATCATGTAATGTGTATCAATCATCCAGCGACATTACACTTTCTACCTTGTACCGCCAAATGGTACGTTCTTTTGCCACTCTCCATGATGAAGTATCTTTCAAAACTGAAAATGTTCCGTAACTTTCACTGAGGTCTTTTTGCGTAAAATCTATCCATGTGAACAATCTGCCTCCCCTTGGCGTTTTATATGGTTGAGTTGATTCGTGGAAAGCTTTAATAAGTTGCCTGTTTGCTGGTAATCTCAGAGCAAAACCACTAAGTCTTCTGCATTTCGTCTTCTGGTCCATTTTTCTTCCTTGACTTTGTCGTACAAATAATTGTTACTTAGAATATTTGGCCATTTTATCTCACACACGGCTCACGCATCATTGATTCCATTTCTGAAGTCGCACACTCTCTGACATGACTTTGTAATCATTTTAGATCATGTTGCCCTGTCACCCGCAACTTCCCATGTCTTTGCATAGACACTCACACTTCTTCTTTCTTCTTCAAAATCTCATTCCACCTGTTCTAGGCATTGAGGTATCAACATTTATCAGAGTATTCCACCCTCTTCCATCTGCAGCTATCAGCGTGAGTGACAGTAATAGACACTCACACGCGACTGCTCATTTCAAAACATTTGTTTCTAGAGACGCAAATGCCATTTGTCTCCTAGAAACAAGCCTGTTCAACTATTATGATGCGCATGTCGATGATGTCATCAACAAATGTTCTTGTTGAAGTGCCTATGTATAAAATATTGAAATAAAGGGGTGAGCTTTTATAATAGACATTTGACTACAAGACCATTGCGTTGATTAACTTCACATCATGGAACCCGTAAGGTCTTCTAGAACCAGTAGGAAATTTAGTAAATTCAAGCGTGGCAGCCTTATACGTAAGCGCAGCAGCAGGGGCCATCAGGAAACCTACGCTGTGAGAATTAGTTATGGATTTCATACTCAGCGATGCTTCACTACCAATGGTGACATTCCATGCGCGACAGTAATAGACGCAAACGAACTATATGCCTACCTGGTGCCAAACTTGATTGACTCAGGTCCTGCTATAACTAGGTGTGTCTTCCGCAAACATGAAAAAGAGATGCTTGCATGTGACCATTATCAGGTGGAAAGTCCAGCCAGTAAAATGATATATATAGATAAACTGAAGTCTTTGGTTTGCTACTGCAGCGACTTGTCCCTGCGGGCTTACAAACTTGATGCGGAAAGCCAACTTGTAGATGTTGCAAAAGTTAGCTGTTTCAATGTCATTACGTGCTTAGCTTTTAACGAGAAAACGAACGAAATCCTAACTGGTGGCATTGGATGCGTTCTGTTGTGGCAGCTGCCTATGCTGATTCCAGCACCTGACTTGGAAGTACCCTTAGAAGAGAGCGACTGTGTTTGTCACTTGGAAATTGACCCCCCGTCTCATCGAGTTTATGTTCTATGTGATGTTACATTGTACATTGTCAGTTATAAACAAAAAGGGATAACCACTCGTGTACCTCTGAATTGCAAGGTTTCCCTGACATGTGCTGCTTTTCATTTGATAAATCAAGTTTTTGTAGGTGGTTTCAAGGATGGCATTATCAGAATGTGGAGCTCTGCAAAGTTTAACTTAATGCAGACTTTCACGGGACACACAGACAAAATAACAGCCCTGCAGATAGTTTCATGTGGACAGCAGTTATTATTATATTCTTCCTCAATGGATGGTTCCATTCGGGCTTGGAAGTTTGACACATTTCAGTGCACACAGAGCTTCAGCATTGGCAAGGAAATAGTTGGACTAGGTGTTCTGAAAAACAGTGACATATACTGCTGGTTTGATAATAATCTCACAGAAATGCGGTTTACGAGTCTACATAACGTTCTGTGTACTATGAAATCGAAAATTCTGATACTCAGATGTGTTAGATCACGCCATGGACCACTGATTATTCTAGTGACAAGCGACCGGGTAGTGAGGGTAATCTCGCCAAAAACTGGTTTGTTAAAAACTGCAATTTATCCAACTTGTAAACTGCTGGTTGCTTCACAAATTGAGTACTTTGCCAAAGAAGACACCATCTATGCTGTCGAGGAGAAATCCGGCAAAGTTTCAGTTTTTGCCACTAACAGTAATCCGTGTAAGTTGAGTCACTGCTTAAAGCCTGAAACTCGTGGTACAGAAATTCTTTGTATAGCACTGGCAGATCTATCTTTTATCCAAGATGAAAAGCCAATGACAGAATCTTTGTTATTAGCTGGACACTCCAATGGTCAAATTTCGGTTATCAAATCAATAGCCATAAATCCAAACATCATTCAAGCCCACAACAGTCAAATACTACAAATTAAAGTGGCAATATCAGAATCTGCATCGATGGACACTTTGCCAATGGCAGCATCTTTTGCTGTTGACCAGACGCTCAAAATATGGTCCCTAAAAGTGTCCAATGAAGACTTTGCCCTCGAAATGACTTGTATCCGAAACATTAACTTAAACTATCCTCCACAAAATATGAGTTTTTTGAGTGATACTGTATGTGTGATCACACACCAGAAGAACCGTGACCTTACAGAAATGCACCATTTCACACAACTTGACCAGAAAGCCAAAAGCCTTTCAAAAGTCCACAAATGGTTTGCTGCCGACCTAGAAGTACAGCACGTTGGAAAAATTACTGGTTTGTCAGCTTCTGGTGTGCTTAAGCTGTTTGCAACGACTGGTACTGATGGTTTACTAAAAGTATGGGCTAACACTGGTAATCTGATAAGAGAAATATGTTTTGACCCCAGCTTGCGAGGCATTTGCTTTTTTAGTCCCCATGGTGACATTCTCGTAGGATTTCAACAACAAGTTTGTCACATACCTCCTGAAAACTATTTACCACCGTCCTACATGAATAAAGTATTTAGCACTCGTGGATCATTAGAGTCATTGAGTGGCGCACAGACTTCTGGCATTGTGCCACTGTGGACCAACATCGTCCAAAAATCACGACCTGATCTTGATATCAGCGACAGTAAAACGAAATGCAAAAAGTATAGCCAGCTTGGTCTAATACGTGACGACGGCAAAAGTGATATTTCTGGAGCTGACAGAAGTCAAATTGTAGAGAGACAGGCTACCAAATTTGTAGATGCTGTCACCAGAGAATGCGATGACAATAACGAATTAAAAAAATCACGCCGCTTGGCACAAATGAAGCATCGCAACACAAGAATTATACAAAACTTTGAAGTACGAACTGATAACCTGATACGCACGGAAAGTGTGGTTATAAAGTTGGCATACTATCCCTTATATAAAGCTAACTACATCATTATTATACCGTTTTTTGGTTACATACCAAACTCGATTGTGCGAGACCTGATGAACATTCGCTACAAATTTGTAACTCCATTTTGCTCCACACCGCAAGTTCGACCACAGGACACTGAAGCAGCAGCAACAATAAAGAAACACAGCTGCACTTGTTATGGAACACCGTTTCCATTACGCAACTGGCAAGGGGAAAAAACCGATGAAATAAAACAGGTAGCATCAGAGGCAAAGCATAGTGTTGATCTTGGCGTGCGTGAAGCCATGGCAAAGCATTTTCTACCAAAGCAACATGTTTCTGCTCAGCGTAAGTTGCAGAAGACAGACGGTTTGGAGAAGTTTGGACAAAAGTCATCGAGAAGAACTTCAAGAGCAAAGAGGCGTTTATCAACAAAAAAGCAAGTGAGAGGAAGGCCATCTCACGATCTGGATGCAAGTAAATTTCTTATATCTCTAGATAAAGCAAAGGAGCTCATGCCTAGCAGAGTCACAGCAAAGGAAAAACGCGAAAAAAGTGAAGACAAACAGGAAAAAGTACATCCAATCATTGCACAAATTTTAAAAGAACGCTGGTTTCCTGGCCTCAGGCGAGCCAATGTGGAAAATGTCATAAAGACTTTCTTAACAATTATGGACTTTTGTGATGAAAAACAGTTAAGAACTATGTTTGGATATATTGTAAAATTGCATGACGAACTATCGTTTGATCCAGTGCTTTCTGAATCTCTGGTTGAAAAACTTTTTTTATTTTTGGAACACAAGCGCACTACGGTAAGGCAATTAACGGCAGCTACTCTGGAATCTCTTGGCATCAAAAGACCAGATTTCAGAAAGACTAAAAGCTATGAAGGCACTAACACCCGAGAAACTCTGGAGTTACTTCAACAAGAACCATGGTTTGGTGGAGTAGAAGAAATAACCATTGAGGAAGCAGCAAAAAGACTTCTGACACTTCTAGATGGTTGCAAAACTACAACGCACACAAAAATATGTGAATACATTATTCAGCTGCGTAAAGAATTTATTGCTGCTTCAGATTTGGGTAACATGCTTCAAAAGAAATTAATTAACGACATTCAGAATCTGGGTAAACGGAAAATGGCATCATCTGCGCTCCAGGCACTTGGCTTTGTAACTCATCAGTTCCATGGTGCCTCGTTTGTACGAAAAGGATCTGATAGACTACCATATCTTTTCAAAGAAATTTCAAAGCAAAAATGGTTTCCCGACAAAAAAGATTTAACAACAGATGTAGTTGTGAAGGCGATTCTTGATGTCATTGACAACTCTGATGATGTCGCACATACTGGCATCTACAACTACCTTGCGAGGCTGCATACAGAAGTTGGCATTAGCCCTACACTTCTTAATGAAGTGATTGACAAATTAATTCAACAGCTAAGCCACGAAGATCAGGTTATAAAATGGACAGCTGCTGCTACATTGGAGACGCTTGCATGCAAAGACAACGAAACTGTGATCAGAAGTTTGCTTCCTCTAACCATCGATGATAATACGGCTATTCGAGATTGTGCAACAGATGTGCTAAAAAAGCTAGGAAAGATTGAGGATAAGTTAGCACTGCGCAATCTTTTAGAGTCTATGGGTTTGATAGTGGCCGATGATTCAACAGATGAGAAAAATCTAGAAGACTTACGAGAAAGACATGCTAAACCACTCGCAAAACCAACAAAGCAAGATTCAACAGATGAGAAAAATCTAGAAGACTTACGAGAAAGACATGCAAAACCACTCGCAAAACCAACAAAGCAAGATTCATTCACGAGCTCTGATACTCGACGGATCGTTAAAACAGAATTAGTATCTGAACCTAAAAAAGACTTTGCAGGAATAGTCCCATCAACTCCCGAACTTCCACCCGAGCTTAAAGCTAGCAAAGGCACAGAATATGAACCCATAGATCGGGTATATGAGCAACGTATCACTCCGCCAAGCAAACCCACTGATCTGGCATACGAACAAAGCATCTGTCAACCAAGTAAAGAACTTCAAGGAGAACCTTTTGTTCGTTCTAGTGCTGTGCAAATTGATGACATTCCTCTAACAAAAAGTCCGCATATTCTAGAAGAGAGCGATACTTTCCTATCTGATGAAACTGCGCAAATCTTGCCGTCACCTGCTTCTGTTCCCTACAAAACCACAAAAGGTTTCACTACGGCAGCTGGTGAACTCCTGT
The DNA here is from genome assembly GCA_030141605.1 of Tubiluchus corallicola. NCBI lineage: Eukaryota > Metazoa > Priapulida > Priapulimorpha > Priapulimorphida > Tubiluchidae > Tubiluchus > Tubiluchus corallicola. The sequence goes on from JAQGDQ010000060.1 coordinate 319,983, forward strand.
CTCCTTCTGGTTCAATGGTCAAAATGCTGCCAGATTCTGAAACTATATCTTTACCAGACATAATGCCTAAACAACTGTTAGTTGCCAGTCCCAGTCTTTTGTCAGATGCTGATCAAACCCTAGATTTCCTCATGCAGCCAGAGGATCTTAAGGTAGAGGATAAGACAGAAAAACATCAAAAGAAGGCGTTAGAATTGCCAACTATAAGTAGACGGTTATATGGATTCCATGGAAAACAAAGATGTCACTTGGGACAAAAACCTGCGGAACCTGCACAGCTGTTGTTTGGTGCAATTTCAACCGCAGGCGATGCACCATGGTCACAAGACAATGTTGAGTTTGAAAGCAAAATTTCTGAGCCCTTAGAGGAATTATCCCCAAAGATATCGCATAGAGTTTCATTAGAGAAGCCCTCCTTGAAAAAATCAAGTAGAATTTCACGTGAACGATATTTGTTGAAGGAATCACGTGTCGCTTCAGAAAAATTTTCCCAAAAGAAACTCAGGCAAGGTTTAGCAAAGGTACCTTTCACGGAAAAAAGGAGTTTTGTAATTGAATCACCAAGCAACGAGAAGAGAAAAGAAGATATACAAAAAAGGGAAACCCAAAAAGAAGTGCTCAAAAGACCCTCTCCAGACACTAGTAGTATGGATGGTGAGGCGAAAAATTTCTTTGAGCTACCAGAAATCCGAGAAAATGTCAGACTTCGAGTGGCATATAAAAGAAAAAAGCGAGCTGCCCTATTGGGCAATGAAAAGAAATATGAGAAGGGCCCGAAATCTATACAATGCACGTACAAATACAGCAGTACGACACCGTATGCCAGTGAACCAGGCCTAAGAATTCTTCAGTCAGTAACTTGCAATAAAGCAAAAGATATAATAGGCCAAAAGGAAGAGAAGGAATCTATATTTGTTACACCTCTCCCGAGCCAATGCAATATCAATACTCCAAATGTGCATACAGGATTATATAAATGTGGTACTTTTGATATGAAATGGGTAACTTTATTAGTCGGTTCAGAAGACAACGGCAATTGTTAAATTCGAAATAATAATTGTGTAATGATCTTGCTCACAAAATAACATGTTGATGAAATGTTTCTCGGTCTGTTGAGGTCCGACATGTTTGAAACAGATCCAAGTCTGTCAGATGAGCCTTGTTGCAAATCATCCCAGTTCACACACTTTCTAAGTTAACTAGAATATTTTGAGTTAATTAGAAAAGCGTCTAGTTATCTGAAACTGTTCATTTAAATCCTAATCGCGCACGGCAAGAATGTATTCTGTCACTGTCAGCAGTAAACCATCTCAGACAAAATTTGAGGAAATTAACTGCAACTTCTACATGAACCAATTTCTTGGGTAATCTCAAAAAAACGTTTACTAGTTGACACGATACTTAAAGCAAAACAAGACCCAACGTTAAACTGTAGGCCACAGCAATCTACTCTTTAAAATATTGAAAGGAAGCACTATTTTTTAAAAAATGCCTTACGTAAAAGAATTATTACCACACACACAATTTCACGTTTGCACCACTAGTTCTTCGCTGTTACATGCATTTCGTAAGTTAAACGTTTGTTAGTTAAACGGGCACTAGAGCTTGCATTTCGGAAATGCATTGCGCAAAAACAGGTGCTGTACCTCTCAATTCAGATGCGTTAGTTTTGACGAACTACTCACGTTCGACTGCTCATAGCGGCAAATTAAAACTTGCCCAGTTTTAGTACACCATATACTGTGAATATATCACAGTAGCACTGTACTTCAATTTTCGCTTTCGCAAACAGGTGCAACATGCTCGTGGACTATTTTTGCTGTAGAAAATTATATTAGTTTGTGATGTCATCAATAGTTGGGCTCGCCCGCCGTTAATTAAGTTTTCAATCTATCATTTAATTATCAGAAGCGCTTTTGCAGTATTAATTCTGTTAAAATGTATACTATTATGGGACTTGAAATATCCTGTCTTCCTTTAACGATTGCTTTTTGCTCGTCTGATCTGTCAGATGCAAATTGTTTGACCAGACCAATTAAGACTACACCAGATTAGACCAATTAAAGCAATCGTTCATTTTTACGTTATCTAATAATTATACTTTTTCATTAATAATTTTACAGCGGTTCACTGTAAGACAGCTTGTTTCATAAAAGCAACCGTGTGCAGGCAAATTTGTTTCATAAAAGCAACCGTATGCGGGCAAATTTTGTCTGAGACAGATTCCGTCAGACAGTTTATTGCAGATAGTTTTTTTACTGTGCGTGACTAGATTACAAACATGAAGGTGGAAAGTTTGCTCTCCTACGAGTCGCGGCTTCATATGACTTTTATTACTTGTGTCAGCTGTTCGAAAATCCGGGTCGGCTGTTTGCCGTCATGATGCCGATTTACGACGTTGAGGGCGTGATAATTACGTTTAAGGGTACTTGTAAGAGGAGTTCTACCATCCGTTGACTTTTAGCTAAGGAAGATTTTTTCCAAAGGAGGGACAGAAACTTCGTTTCTTCAGCAACTAATTTATACTGCTTTAATAGAATTAAAAAAATGCAAAGCGTCCGAGAGAAAGAAATAGGGATAGAGAGAAAGAGAGAGAAAGAGAGAGAAGAGAGAGAGAGAGAGATAGAAGAGAGAGATAGAAGAGAGAGAGAGAGAGAGAGAGAGAGAGAGAGAGAAGAGAGAGAGAGAGAGATGGACAGAGAGGCAGAGAGAGTGGGAGAGAGACAGATGGACAGAGAGGCAGAGAGAGTGGGAGAGAAAGAAAGCGGGAGAGATAGAAGAGAGAGATAGGAGAGAGAGAGAGAGAGAGAGAGAGAGAGAGAGAGAGAGAAGAGAGAGAGAGAGAAGAGAGAGAGAGACAGATGGACAGAGAGGCAGAGAGAGTGGGAGAGAGACAGATGGACAGAGAGGCAGAGAGAGTGGGAGAGAAAGAAAGCGGGAGAGATAGAAGAGAGAGAGATAGGAGAGAGAGACAGAGAGGGGGGAGAGGGGGAGAGAGGGGGGCAGAAAGGGTAAAACAAAATAGAGTGCATGAACGAAAAAAAGACAAACAGAGAGAGAGAGAGAGAGAGAGAGAGAGAGAGAGAGAGAGTGCGACAAAAAGAAAGAGCGTGAGAATTAAAAACGGAGAAAATGAGGAAGATACGAAAGTAAAAGAGAGAGAGGAGGAGGAAAGAGTGACCCAAAAACACTTCACCCACTGACTGCAGACAGCATGCAGACTTGAAGCTGTGTAGTTGCAAGTGCAATGCGGCTTCATTTGCTAAAGGCTGCTGCCTGCAGAGATGTTCAGCTTAACAGGGCTTCAAGTGTGCATACTGAAACGTGTAGCCTACTAAACTGATACTTTTCAGTTTTAATCTGTATCAGGAATCTAGCAACCATGGACGTACCTTGTCTTCAGAAAAACCTTTTACACGCGGACGTCAGACGTACGAATAGCCGTGAACCGCGTTGATACGAGGCTACAGGCCATTTGTTCGCCAATGGACCTGAAGCCAATGGACAATGTCTCATCAGTCAGATGACAATTGATGCAAAGTTACAAAATATCTACTCTATCTAAAGTTATAAAGTGTCTACTGTTGCTTCACTGTAAGAGCCCAAGAGCAAAACGTTGAAACTTCTAGTCAAATGCGGACACTTACACCTAACAGAAGCGAAATGCTGAAGTCAAAATTTGTATGGAGATAAATGTGCATAACAGTATAAACCAAGTTGAGACATTTGAAGAAAGGCGAAAAGTACCCAATATGGATTCACTAAATGATCAAAATAAAATCGAAGTGGCTGATGATCCGTTTTCCTTGGAGTGGAAAATCATTCTTGCCATGTCAATGGTCGTGTTTATATTAATGGCCGTTTTTGGAAATGTGATGGTCATACTCACGGTGTTACGACACAAGGGAATGCGGACTCGAACCAACCTGTTTATCGTCAATCTAGCAGTCGCAGATGCTTTAGTGGCCATTCTGGACATGCCCTTCAGTTTGACCGTAGTGATTCAAGGCAGATGGTATCCAATGTCTGATGCCCTGTGCTCTTTTAATGCATTTACCATGGCGCTGTTTTTGATAGCTTCAATACATACGATGATGTACATAGCAATACACAAATACATTTCAATAAAACGACCGTTTAGTCATTTCATGACGCCCAAACGGATTCTTTTAATGATATTCGCCGTTTGGACATGGGCCGGTTTTATTGCTGCTTCGTTATTCTTTTGGACAGAAGCGAGATACAAACCGGGTGCGACCCAGTGTGGTCCAGTGATTCCAGTGACAAAGCGGTCAAGAGTCCATTCTTACATGGTCACAGCTACGTGTTTCGTCGTTCCGCTGGTCATCATGACTTTTTGTTATTGGGGAATTTTTCTTGAGATTGGACGACATTCGGAACGGTTGAAAATACATTCTATGTTCGATTCGGAACATGTCCTGGATCAGCAGACACGGATTACAAAAACTCTGGTTTTGGTGCTGGTGTGCTTTGTGTTGTGTTACATGCCATATTTCATTTATTCAAACTATCTGAGTGTGGGACAGCATACTTTAATTCCACTGTGGGGAGCACTGGTAAGTTATCACTATTTTAAAAATGGAAAATATGCAAAACCGTGAAAATGTCAGCAGAACAGCTAAACTGTACATGATACCTGCAATAAACACGATTCGATAGAAACAGTTGCGCATACTAGCAACAGAACTAACATTTTTGATTGATAGTCAAATTACTAATTGGGTAAAGATAGCTGAGTGGGTAGGGTGTGTCCTTAGCAACCAACATTAAATAACGCAAGCGTTGGTCAGGAAATAAAATCGTGATTGCCAAAAAAAAAAACTTCTGGATAGTTTCTTCTGGCAAACTTCTACCTACTTGGGCATTTGCACCAGTGAGAGAGACTGAAGCCAGTTTATTTTGATCCGCAGATTGGTTAGTTGACAACACGTCACTTCTTTTATTTGAATCTGTTCATACCTTGCCTTGTTCACTCTGTGTTTCTTCCACAAACTGTACCTTTGTTTTTCCACTGCTGACCTCCTCAAATGTACCCCACTGATTTATTGCTAAATGTATTTCCTGCGCGCCCTTACAATTACTATCAACAAGCTATTCTTTGTCTAGTAGGAAAGTCACTGCTTTATAATAACTGGATGTGGTTAAACCATATCAATGTGTAGATCCAGTGAATATCCAGTGGTGAGAAGCAGAGACACGTTACTATCTACCCCACCCCCTTTTTCAATGGATCCACCAATTTCATCTGAATGTGCACCTGTATCAACTGTTAAGTTCACATAGCATGCATGTGAAATACCCAGATTGCTGTGAGTTTATGACACGTTGTCGAAAAGGTGTTACTTTCCCATCACATTTCGATGAGATGTTAGACAAAATTTCGAATCTTATTTATTGTTCGGCTGAGACTTAATAACTGTCCTAAGTAGAAACAAAAAAAAACTATCTAAGCGCTTTTGATGATGTTTCATCAGCCAAAGAATTTTACAACAAACCAGCCCACTGAACGTAGCAAAAGTAAGGGGTTGGCAAATATCTCTGACACTTTCTTCGCTAGAAGTACATATTCTTTTGGGCCAAATGACAATAGTAAAATGTGTAAATTTGTCTTATGCCCAGTAGTTGCTGCAAAATCTTCTAATGGAACCAAGAACCTTCTGGAAAGAACTAACCAGCTGTATGGAATAGCTCGATTATGAAGTTAAGCAATGCAACAGCGTACTGGTAAATGGATAGAACACTCAAACGTCTTGCTAAAATCATCAATTCTTGAATAAATTAAGAAATGTTTCACAAAAAGTAGCAATTTTCACCAGAAAACCATTTCTTTACAAAGAGATCTTTGAAGGTGGTTCTTAATTTAAACATAGTGTAATAAGGACAGAGTTTGTCGGCTTTGTTGAAGAACCATGCAAACACCTACTGTTTTCCTAAAAGAGCAAACAGAACAATACATGCAGAAGTGATCGAGTCTACTTATCAAATGGATATATGGTTGTAGTCTGCGCCGACAAATTAAAGTTATCAGTTTCTGAGTGGGGTCGAGGCTAATAATTTTCCACATAAGCTTACCAGGAATATTAGTGCCTGTTGGCTCATTGTTAAACAGTCGAATATCATCCGTGGAAGATTTCATAGGTTTAAAATCTAAGAGCTAAAGAGTTCTCTGCAAACCTGTTAACTTTGTATTTACAGGAAATAGGAAATAAACCCATTAAACCAGGAAACAAACTGATTCCAGTTATTGTCAATTGGCAGGTGAGACGGAGGTTTAAAGTTAGGAAACAGTGAACTTTGGTTTTACGTTCTTTCAATAATTCTTAGCGTTTAAATCGACTAAAGCAACTGAATAGTTATGTATGTTATCAAGATTACTAGTAATAGCAGCATTAGTCGTACAATGAGTTTACATAATTTAACGCCGTAAGACTAACGCCGTATGAAATTTACTAGTATGGATCCATCAAATAACCAAAGCAAAATTAAGGAGGCTGACGATCCATTCTCCTTGGAGTGGAAAGTCATTCTTGCTACGTTAATGGTCGTGTTTATATTAATGGCCTTTTTTGGAAATGTGATGGTTATACTGACAGTGTTAAGGCACAAGGGAATGCGGACTCGAACTAATATGTTCGTGGTCAACCTGGCAATCACTGATGCCCTCGTGGCCATTCTGGACATGCCCTTCAGTTTGACCGTAGTGATTCAAGGCAGATGGTATCCAATGTCTGATGCCCTGTGCTCTTTTAATGCATTTACCATGGCGCTGTTTTTGATAGCTTCAATACATACGATGATGTACATAGCAATACACAGGTACATTTCAATAACACGGCCATTTAGTCGTTTCATGACGCCCAAACGTATTCTTGCAATGATATTCGCTGCTTGGACGTGGGCAGGTTTCATTGCTGCTTCTTTATTCTTTTGGACGGAAGCTGGTTACAAGCCGGGTTCGACCCAGTGTGGGCCTGTGATTCCGCGAACAAAACGATCAAAAATTCATTCTTACACAGTGACAGTTACTTGCTTCGTTATTCCATTAGTGATCATGACGTTTTGCTACTGCAGCATCTTTCACAAGATCCGGCGGAATTCCAGACGAATGAAAACGAGTACGAGAACGGATCCGAATCGTACGTTAGATCAACAGACACGTGTTACCATAACCCTGGTCTTAGTGCTACTGTGTTTTGTTATATGCTACTTGCCATATTTTATTTACGCAAACTATTTGGGCATAGGAGGTACATTGATTCCATTGTGGGGTGCATTAGTAAGTACTGTTTTATATTTCTTTTAGCTGATATCTTGGCAGGATAATTTCCTTTTATTAAAGGGCTTAAAGCATGAAGACAGATTTTAACCACAGTATCAAGATTTAATAAACCGAAATAGCAATAATTGTATTAAGTGAATGTGTAAAATGGATTCTATAATAGTTATGCGATGGTCAACAATTTCGGTCTGACTCAGGGCTTATTTCAGCCTAGGCGAGGCCCGGGGAAGTGGGCGTGTGAGGCCCCATCAGGGGGGGGGGCGCTACCATGGTTGCGCCCAGAAAAATTTTGAACTGTTAGAACGCCGGAGGAGCTTTTTCGAAGCAAAAAAATGTTACTTTGGCGCGAGGCCCCCTGGAGGGTGAGGCCCCGGGGAAGTATCCCCACTTCCCCCCTTGAAATAGGCAGTGCGGTCTGTACATCCATCTTGGTCGAGGAGCACCTATGTTAGAAATCAAAGCTGTAGTAACCTCTGCCTCTGTAGTAACCGCTTTTATACCGACATTCCAGGTCAACTGGCTTCTCACACTATGTGTAGGTCCAAACAAGATGTCCTGTTAACCTGGAAATAGGGGGCACTATGTCTGACCTGACAACAGGTGCTTCCGTAACAGTATTTTCTGTTGCTCAAGACTTACGCATTCATGAGGGTTTCTTCGATACATTTATATTCAGTAATTACCTGTCATTTTTAGAAAGAAAGTGTCGAATAGCACAGCAGTGTATTCGTTTTTTGTGTCTGTTCTGCACTTTAGAGTTGTGCAAAGCAGAAATCCGCCAGACGGCAGTAAGTTATAATTTAGCATTTTAGCTTAAAGAGAAAGAAAAAGGAAATTTTAAGTATCTCCAAAGAGCTTTTCGTGAAAGTTACATTATGCTTATACTTACGTATTTGAAACTGAAAGATACACGTAATCGGGGAAAAGAACATTCTTAATAATTTAAATGTGCGCGCCATCTGGTCAAACAAATTTCATCGTCGTCCCAGTATGCACCACTGATTCACCAAAAACATATTATTGATCTTATTGGCAATATGATGTAATTTAAACTTACGAATGCTTTCGTTATTTTTTTCATACTTGCCTAATGTTATCTAAACTTGTTCCAAATGACGTGACTGCGCCCAACGTTCATCGCGGGAGTGTTAAATTTACAAGGTTTATACAACATGACTTAATAACTGCAGCGTTGCTGCAAACTCAAGCTCTGTATGCAATAAGACAACATATAAACAGCATAAAGTTTCAAACTTTATTTACGAAGAGTGTTTTCTTGTGCTTTAAGTTTTTTCCTTTATTTCAAATCCTCTTCCAAGTTGTGAAAGAGAATCCTCTATGAATAACACAGAAGATATGTCTCTGCCACGTTTGGTTGCTTATACATCCTTTCCTAAACCAGAGAAAAGCTGGGGCTGCATAACATATACGCCGGAACGAAGCCAACAATCTTGTGGCCACCCATCCACTTACTAAGCAGGCACAGTGCTCGTTGACTTACTGAGCGCTAAGTACACACCGTCACCACTCAGCTATGTTCCTGTATAGTACGCTCCTGTATAATTACCTAATATTGTTTGAACAGGCTTACTGGTGTGGTTATGCTAACTCTGTCTGTAATCCACTTATCTACGCGTGGAGGAGTCCCTCATTTCGTCAGGGATACCTGGAGATTCTCTGTCGACGGAAGTATACACACAGCGTAAGAGATGGTAAGTATGTGGGCGTAATGTACATCTTATCTCCTACGCTAAGTAGCACAGTTCCTGTTGCGAATAGGTTCCAATATTGTAAGGCAGTTAACTAATATTATTTTCCTTGGGTGAATGTAGTTGACAGCTCCTACAGGATGTGCAGTTGCCTTCCAAATGATTTTGAACATTCTGCTCTCATACTTCAATTTATTTTAAACATTCTGTTCTGATACTTCAATTTATTTTGAACATTCTGCTCTCATAGTTCAATTTATTTTAAACATTCTGTTCTGATACTTCAAATTATTTTGAACATTCTGCTCTCATACTTCAATTTATTTTGAACATTCTGCTCTCATACTTCAATTTATTTTGAACATTCTGGTCTGATACTATAATTTGTACCGGAGTTATGGCCACCTAAGTGTTTAATTAAAATCTGGAGGTGTTTAAGCCATTTTCTTATAATCGGCCTGCTACATTTACAACACTGTTTTCTAGTTCTGTTAACAGGAATTCAGGAAGTACCGTATTGTTGGTTTCCCAAGACTTCCTTGTAGTGATTATGGACTAATAATGTTGTGGCACATAAAGTATGTTTACATAGACATGGTATGATCAGTCCTGAGGGATATTGCTCTACCGTTGCATCATAAACTGCAAATAAGTGCTATAAAGCTTGATTATAAAAGTGACGGCATTTGCCATAAAATTTGTTATTAGAATGTAATACCACTTAAACCTAGTTTGCATGTTCGTCCGTCTAGCTACTTGTGGATATATCGAGCATGTACATCTTGTTAGGTATTCATGTTTCTGTTTGCTTGTTTGTTTGTCTGTCTATGTGTTTGCTTGTTTCTTTGTTTTTATGTGTCTGTATGGTTGTTTGTTTATTTTCCTACACAGGCGTGACGTGTGTGTACTTCAAGGCGTACGTAGCCCTAATGTGCTTAGCCAGGAAGCGTGGGATGGGGGATAGGGTAAATAGTGTACGTAGAAAACAGTGCAATAAGATATTAAGTACAAAGCATTTGAAGCAACAAATTTAATGAGTTATTCAATGGACACAGGACAAGAGAGGGACATGACCAAAATTGACCGACTCGGCTGCGTTTAGCGGAGATTAAATGTGTTTTGACAGAGGAGTAATGATCAAGTCTCAAGTGAGTCAAAAGATTATTAGGTTGACTGGATCCATTAGACAATAATCAGTGAGCAAGTAGAACAAACAGAACAGATTAATAGTCTAAAAGAACTTAATTCCAGAATTATAACAAGCACGAACACCTATGATATTAAGGTAAATAGGAAAAGCGAAGTTACTTATGCACGTCATGTATTATTCACTCATTTTAGTGTGTGCCTGGACACCTAAAGTCCTTTTCTTTTCATAATAGCTTTCCTGTGTCAACAGGTCTAATGCAGTTTACAGGCTTGTGTCCACACTAAAGAGCTTGACAGCAAAACAGCATATGAGTAAGCCAGTTATCAGGTCTGTGGTCGCGAAGAACCTGTTCCTTACCGGTGACATAGTTATACCAAGGCTTCTTGGCCATTAAGATGACTGTAGTTTCTGATGGTTCAATAGATTGCGTTTCCAGCGCTGAAGTAATTCACCCAGACTGTCAGTCACAATTTTTTCAACTTTTTAACTCCAAATTAGTTTAAGTTTCTGAAAGTATTTATCCAATTAAGTTGAAATTCGGTGGGATCAAACAGGGACGTGGTTTTCGCTCAAGGCTAAAAATTTGTTAGAAATCCTTAATAAGTTAATTAACTAGAGCTGTTTAATTGGTGAATTTTAAATTTCAATTTCCAATTTCAAATGTCTTTATCTAATTGAGTCGAAATTTCTTATGAGGATTAGCTAAGATGTCTTTGGTTCAAAACAAGAAATTTGTAGCAATCTGTTAAATTAGTTAAATAATTAAAGCTGCTTAAACCTGTTTAATTAATTAATTAATTAATATTAAATTGGTTGAAATCCCATGTTCCCACAATTCAATTGAGCTGAGATTTGTGTTCAGATCTCGTTAAGCTGATTCTATTATTTATTCAATGTGTTTGTATCTCTCCCTGTGACATCGATATTATAGGAGCGCTTGTTTCTATTTAAATATTCAGTAGCGCCTAAATGCATCCGTAATCAATAGATGTAGTTTTTTCTTGTAATTATGTAGGTGCAGGCCTGTGTAATATGTAGTGACAGGATCTTCTTAACGTAGGTGCTTGTGGCAGGGCCGGAATCTATCTAATTAGATAGGTTAATCCTTTGAACCGCAGAGGTATTACGTTCAGTTATATTCGGATGAGTAAACGTCCTCCCTCTAATGCTGGAAAGCAGTATTGCAGAAGAAACTGTTGATTGTGGCGTGTTTCTACACGCTTGGGTGTTCAATTGGGTTCAAACATGCACCGCAGTGCAGTGTAGCGATATGTAAGTGGGGTAAATGGCTTCATATGCGTTTCGTCGTGCATTCCTTTACGCGCTGACTGCAGTTTAAGTTTCACGCCCTGCAGTATGCTGTCGGTGTTTGTTAATGAGCTGTGTAATGTATCCGTTTCTCTGTTAATGACCTGATAAGATTCGTCACTTCTGTTCGCCTGTGTTAGATCTATTTGATCTGTGAGATCTTTACCTTTTAAGCTACGACTCCATGTGCAGCTAAAGCATAATGCGTGATCTGTGATCCGTAATGCGTGATGCGTATTGACTGTTTCCATTTGTCCGTAAACGCTATGCGTATTAGTAAAGCTCACGGCGCTCTTTCCGTCATTTTTGGCCGCTTTTCGTGAAAATTACAAGCAATTTTTGGAAAATTTGTCCCTGTCGAAATTTAAGCATGATAATTACAGCTGCGCCATTAGCTTATTATTGTACTATTACATGGAAAAGAAAGTACAGGTTTTGTGTGAGCAAAATTTTATAAGGGAGAGAACAATACGACAGGCATCATCATTTAGTGAAAGAACTGAAGTTAGGTGCACAACTACATGCTTCTTCCACCTTTCAAAAATTCGAATAGAAAAAATATTATACGTCCTAAAGTGACAAAAACTCACATAAGTAGAATTTGCAGAAGTAGCGTTTGTACAAGTTTGGTTTATAGGTGTGGGTTGGGTGTTGTAATGTGTGTGTGTGTGTGTGTGTGTGTGTGTGTGTGTGTGTGTGTGTGTGTGTGTGTGTGTGTGTGTGTGTGTGTGTGTGTGTGTGTGTGTGTGTGTGTGTGTGCGTGCATGCGCGCCGGTGTGAGTAGGCGTCTGTACTGGTTTGTTTGTGTGGGTGTCTGTACTGGTTTGTTTGTGTAGGAGTCTGTACTGGTTTGTTTGCGTGGGCATCTGTACTGGTTTGTTTGTGTGGGTGTCTGTACTAGTTTGTTTGTGTGGGTGTCTGTACTAGTTTGTTTGCGTAGGCGTCTGTACTGGTTTGTATGTGTGGGTGTCTGTACTGGTTTGTTTGTGTGGGTGTCTGTACTGGTTTGTTTGTGTGGGTGTCTGTACTGGTTTGTTTGTGTGGGTGTCTGTACTGGTTTGTTTGTGTTGGTGTCTGTACTAGTTTGTTTGTGTGGGTGTCTGTACTGGTTTGTTTGCGTGGGCATTTGTACTGGTTTGTTTGTGTGGGTGACTGTACTAGTTTGTTTGTGTGGGTGTCTGTACTGGTTTGTTTGCGTAGGCGTCTGTACTGGTTTGTATGTGTGGGTGTCTGTACTGGTTTGTTTGTGTGGGTGTCTGTACTGGTTTGTTTGCGTGGGCATCTGTACTGGTTTGTTTGTGTGGGTGTCTGTACTAGTTTGTTTGTGTGGGTGTCTGTACTGGTTTGTTTGCGTGGGCGTCTGTACTGGTTTGTATGTGTGGGTGTCTGTACTGGTTTGTTTGTGTGGGTGTCTGTACTGGTTTGTGTGCGTGGGCATCTGTACTGGTTTGTTTGTGTGGGTGTCTGTACTAGTTTGTTTGTGTGGGTGTCTGTACTGGTTTGTTTGCGTAGGCGTCTGTACTGGTTTGTATGTGTGGGTGTCTGTACTGGTTTGTTTGTGTAGGCGTCTGTACTAGTTTGTTTGTGTGGGTGTCTGTACTGGTTTGTTTGCATAGGCGTCTGTACTGGTTTGTATGTGTGGGTGTCTGTACTGGTTTGTTTGTGTGGGTGTCTGTACTGGTTTGTTTGTGTGGGTGTCTGTACTGATTTGTTTGTGTGGTTGTCTTGGCACTAGTCACGTGATGACGTTGATTTGCCCTTTGCGTGCAATAAGCTGCGTTGTTCGCGCAATTTAACTAAAAACGTCCGATAAATTTTCTTTCCATTTTCGTTTTCTTTTCGCTGGTCGGTCTAAAGCTATAAGATTAGATTGCAGTATGGCGTGAACGAATGATGTAACACTGAGCTCTAGGGATTGCTTGCACGGCGGCACGCTGATATTTAAGGACTTACTTCGAACTATTCATGTCTGTGTCAAACCAATGTGACGCTTTTTCTGTGTTTCGTGAGCTCCTGTGTTTGTTAATACTGCAAATCTAATAAAATTAAATTACAGTATGGCGTGAACGGATGACAATAATGCAGAACTGTTGGAATTATTTGCATGATGGCACTGATAATTAAAGGGGAAGAAAGGGCAATGTTAAAGTATGGCCCAAAAAACTTTCCATACCAAGTTATATTACTTAGCATTACGCTTAACCTGTTTGAAAGACTTGTGCAACTAGAAAAGAAAATTTTTTCAATTTGGAATGTTTTCACTAACTGGTAAAATGTCGTTGACTCGCGTTCCCAGTGAACACCAAAAAGGCATCTTTAATCTTATCGACAAGATTAAAGTTTGCTTAATGAGTGAAGAGTGCGCTACGAATGCTCTGATTATTTTTTCAAACTACCCAATGTTTTAAAACTTCTTTTAAATAACTTATTGTCAAAATGGCTGCACCTAACGGCCGTCGAGGGAGTTTAAATTTACAAGTTTTATGTTCGTTACTGCCAACGCAAGTCCTGTATACAATAAGATAACATGTAAGTGGTACAAAATTTCAAGACGAATGTTTAAGCTTTATGTAAGTGAAGGATTTTCTTGTGCTGTAAGAGCTTACTTCAGCCTGTTCATGACTAGGTCAAACAAAGTTGGGGCTATTTCTGTATATTGAGCTAACACGTCTGTTAATTACAGTAAATCCAATGCTCGCATTGAAGAATATTAACTCTTTACCCTCTGTGTCTAATAGTTCATGTATAAAATTGTGCAAAAATACCCGAATGATCTGCTAGTTGTGGTTTGGTAGGTTGTGTGTTTTAACTTCCTGTTCTGCATTGCAGGAACAAATCAGCTTGCGGTACTAACTGGCTCTGCTGTAATTCAATACGCAACCGCCGTTTAACTCTTTACTCTATCTTTACTAACACATGCTAGTTCCTAATTACAGGTGAGATGTGTGTTAGTGGTGTGATGCCACTGTCTTTGTGTTGCACATGTCACGTGATATGTTTCCACACCTCGAGTTTTGTGCATTGTCACGCTGAAGCATGATATTAATGCTGAAACAGTGACACGGTTTACTAAACTGGTAGTGTGTCATTTTTCTAGTCTGTATTATAAAGAGTACTATATGGTGATCTACCTGAACACGAATTCTATTGTGTTGTGCAGTATGTAAAGTAGAAAGTTCTATTTTATTCCCCACTGTCATTAATTTTTTTCCGTTATTATGATGACCTCATCAAATGAACAGGAGTTTTCCAAAACGTCCGAAGTACTTACATTTGTGTAGTTCAGTAAACGGTTCCCAGAGGCGCTGCATCCTAGAAAATTATATTAACAACCTAAGACTAATACCAACCATTCGCCTGAGCACAGATTCTAGGAGAATAGTTCTTACCCTCTGTTATCCCTGACACCATATATAATCACTGACAAGAAAGGGTACCCAATGACATAAGGGGAAAAAACTTTTATGTTTAAAAGAGATATGTAAATCATTTGTAACGATTTCATTGCAAGAGTACTGCCCAAACTAGTGTCATGCCCCAGTAGTAGTAATAACATATTCATAAGCCCTAAGCTTCATCAAAACATGTCTACGCTCTACCAGTCCAACTTTGCAAATCACTGTTTTAGGATGAAAAATGCTGCTGTTAAAATGCATTTTTACCGTGTTATTTTTATAAGAATTGGAAAGTACGCACGCTGCCAAAGCTTGATAGCGATAGCGGGCTACATTAAACGGTTTTAAACCATGGATGTAAAGTTTAAACAATGGCTGTAAAGTTTAAACCATGGATGTAAAGTTTAAACCATGGATGTAAAGTTTGAACCATGGATGTAAAGTTTAAACCATGCATGTAAAACTTAAACCATGGATGTAAAGTTTAAACCATGGATGTAAAGTTTAAACCATGAATGTAAAGTTTGAACCATGGATGTAAAGTTTAAACCATGGATGTAAAGTTTAAACCATGGATGTAAAGTTTAAACCATGGATGTAAAGTGTGGACCATGGATGTAAAACTTAAACCATGGATGTAAAGTTTAAACCATGGATGTAAAGTTCAAACCATAGATGTAAAGTTTAAACCATGGATGTAAAGTTTAAACCATGAATGTAAAGTTTGAACCATGGATGTAAAGTTTAAACCATGGATGTAAAGTTTAAACCATGGATATAAAGTTTAAACTATGGATGTAAAACTTAAACCATGGATGTAAAGTTTAAACCATGGATGTAAAGTTTAAACCATGGGTGTAAAGTTTAAACCATGGATGTAAAGCTTAAACCATGGATGTAAAGTTTAAACCATGGATGTAAAATTTAACCATGGATGTAAAGTTTAAACCATGGATGTAAAGTTTAAACCATGGATGTAAAGCTTAAACCATGGATGTAAAGTTTAAACCATGGATGTAAAGTTTAAACCATGGATATAAAGTTTAAACCATGGATGTAAAACTTAAACCATGGATGTAAAGTTTAAACCATGGATATAAAGTTTAAACCATGGCTGTAAAGTTTAAACCATGGATGTAAAGTTTAAACCATGGATGTAAAGTTTAAACCATGGATGTAAAGTTTAAACCATGGATGTAAAGTTTAAACGATGAATGTAAAACTTAAACCAATCATTTGTATGTATTCCTATACTCCATCTTCTTTAATAATCCAGTAAAAGAGAATAACTTCATAACACCATAAGGCATTATAATGAATACTGCGCGGCTTATTGTAGAACGGATGTGGCAAAACAAGTCAAGTATACTGACCCAAATCTTTGGAATAAAATTCCCACAGAAATTAGACAAGCCAAGTTTCTTAACAGTTCCAGAAAAGAAATACTAAAAATTATTTATTTTCACATTACTGATGACAAACAATATCTTATAAAGTATTTTGCTACGAGGCTACAGAGTGTCAACATTCCAACGAAACAAAATTGCATAAAAAGCTTATCAGCAAAAAATTATCATAATTATCATGATTTAATTTACTTTTGTATACCGTTAGTTTTAGTTCTACTAATCCATCCTCCCCTTCAGGTTTCCTCTAACCACTGTCTGGTGAGACGTAAATCTGGTCTTTAGTGTCCCTAACCCGTTTGCACTTCTCTGTCAGGATGACAAGGTCCTCTTTAATTCTGGCAGTACAAACGAAATATTATTTATTTTGAGTCTGTTGTGCAGAAATTGAATGTTTTTTGGATAAATTTTGTGATTGTATTTTGTTTGTTGTGGAATATAAATATTACAGTATTACATGATCTACGAAAGTGCAATTGCCAATGTTAAACATTTAGATTTAGATTTAACATTTTATTTCAAACTTTACAAACTTCATATACAGATCACAAATTAATACAAATAATACAATAAATCATGACACACAACAATAACACAAATAACAATTAACGATATAACAAACTACGCCAATGACGTCTCTATTACATAAGAAAAGTTTACATCACTGTTTAAAATGTTCTTGCATATAAAATTTCCACTCTTATTCAGCCTGACGTATAAACTGTATGCACATTTTCTGTGAATCACATCAAAATAAATACATGTAATATTAAGTCTAGTAGAAATATATCTAGCGCTCGTATCATATGACAAGTTAAACAGCTTCCGTGTTACTCTGCCTTTCTTACATTCTACTGTTCTTTTCTACAGCATACGTTCTAGATGCTCCCATCATGGCCATCAAGCGCATAGCATCGTCTGCTTCTCTTCCTGCTATCATCAAATCTATGGATCATGATGTCACGCGGCGGGTTGGGGTGAGAAATAAATCTATGACGCTTTCACAGAAGCAGCTCATAAGCGTTCTGGAGCAGCTACCGAGAGAGATGTTTCGAGACAGTAAGATTAGCTGCATGCTTCAATAATTAAAGCAGTACTGCATGCAACAACTGCATAGCCTCGTACCATGCATGATCTGCTGTTTGCTTTCCTGTCACATCCTGAATACATTTATCATATTTTATCATTTCTTGTATTAGAAAATAATGTACACATAATAGCTATAGTAGTACTTTAACCGGGTGGTGTGACTCAACGGTAGCACGCTCGGGAGATCACGAGTTCAACTCGCGACCAAGTAATGCTAAAGACTTAAAATGATACCACTGATTTTTCGACCAAACACGCAGGATCGGGTAATAATAATCGGGACCACCTTGGAAATAAGTATTGAGTTACTTATCCCTGGACTATGCCGTAAAGAAAATTTAAATAATTATTATAATAGCAGCAGTGAAGAAGGCAAGAGGGCATTGAAGAACAATTGTGATTGTGGATCCAACATTGACAGTATATTAATTCATTTGTGCTAGTGTTCTTTCTTGAAACGGAAGTTGCCACAGAAAGATGGTGCAGATCCAGAAGAATAATAATGTTACCATAGATGAGTGTAAAAAATGGCACAGAGACAAAGAAACCATAGTAACAATACTACAAAGAAAACTGTCACAGAGACAAAGAAACCATAGTAACAATGCCACAAAGAAAACTGGCATAGAGACAAAAAAACCATAGTAACAATGCTACAAAGAAAACTGGCATAGAGACAAAGAAACCATAGTAACAAAGCTACAAAGAAAACTGGCATAGAGACAAAAAAACCATAGTAACAAAGCTACAAAGAAAACTGGCATAGAGACAAAGAAACCATAGTAACAATGCTACAAAGAAAACTGGCATAGAGACAAAGAAACCATAGTAACAATACTACAAAGAAAACTGGCACAGAGACAAAGAAACATAGTAACAATGTTACAAAAAAACTGGCATAGAGACAAAAAAACCATAGTAACAAAGCTACAAAGAAAACTGGCATAGAGACAAAGAAACCATAGTAACAAAGCTACAAAGAAAACTGGCATAGAGACAAAAAAAACATAGTAACAATGCTACAAAGAAAACTGGCATAGAGACAAAGAAACCATAGTAACAATGCTACAAAGAAAACTGGCATAGAGACAAAGAAACCATAGTAACAATGCTACAAAGAAAAACCATAGAACAAACAAAAACTGGCAAACAAAAAACCAAAACAACACAAAACCAAAACAAAAAACCAAAACTGGCATAGAGACAAAAAACCATAGAACAAACTACAAAGAAAACTGGCAAACAAAAACAAAACAATACAAAGAAAACTGGCTAGAGACAAAGAAACCATAGTAACAAAGCTACAAAGAAAACTGGCTAGAGACAAAAAACCATAGTAACAAAGCTACAAAGAAAACTGGCATAGAGACAAAGAAACCATAGTAACAAAGCTACAAAGAAAACTGGCATAGAGACAAAAAAACCATAGTAACAAAGCTACAAAGAAAACTGGCATAGAGACAAAGAAACCATAGTAACAAAGCTACAAAGAAAACTGGCATAGAGACAAAAAAACCATAGTAACAATGCTACAAAGAAAACTGGCGTAGAGACAAAGAAACCATAGTAACAAAGCTACAAAGAAAACTGGCATAGAGACAAAGAAACCATAGTAACAAACAAAAAAACCAAAACAAAAAACAATACAAAGAAAACTGGCATAGAGACAAAGAAACCATAGTAACAAAGCTACAAAGAAAACTGGCATAGAGACAAAGAAACCATAGTAACAATACTACAAAGAAAACTGGCATAGAGACAAAGAAACCATAGTAACAATGCTACAAAGAAAACTGGCATAGAGACAAAGAAACCATAGTAACAAAGCTACAAAGAAAACTGGCGTAGAGACAAAGAAACCATAGTAACAAAGCTACAAAGAAAACTGGCATAGAGACAAAGAAACCATAGTAACAAAGCTACAAAGAAAACTGGCATAGAGACAAAGAAACCATAGCAACAAAGCTACAAAGAAAACTGGCATAGAGACAAAGAAACCATAGTAACAAAGCTACAAAGAAAACTGGCGTAGAGACTAAGAAACCATAGTAACAATAATACAAAGAAAACTGGCGTAGAGACAAAGAAACCATAGTAACAAAGCTACAAAGAAAACTCTCATAGAGACAAAGAAACCATAGTAACAAAGCTACAAAGAAAACTGGCATAGAGACAAAGAAACCATAGTAACAAAGCTACAAAGAAAACTGGCATAGAGACAAAGAAACCATAGTAACAAAGCTACAAAGAAAACTGGCATAGAGACAAAGAAACCATAGTAACAATACTACAAAGAAAACTGGCATAGAGACAAAGAAACCATAGTAACAAAGCTACAAAGAAAACTCTCATAGAGACAAAGAAACCATAGTAACAAAGCTACAAAGAAAACTGGCATAGAGACAAAGAAACCATAGTAACAAAGCTACAAAGAAAACTGACATAGAGACAAAGAAACCATAGTAACAAAGCTACAAAGAAAACTGGCATAGAGACAAAGAAACCATAGTAACAAAGCTACAAAAAAACCATAGAGACAAAGAAACCATAGTAACAAAGCAAAAAAACCATAGAGACAAAGAAACCATAGTAACAAAGCTACAAAGAAAACTGGCATAGAGACAAAGAAACCATAGTAACAAAGCTACAAAGAAAACTGGCACAGAGACAAAGAAACCATAGTAACAATATTACAAAGAAAACTGGCATAGAGACAAAAAAACCATAGTAACAAAGCTACAAAGAAAACTGGCATAGAGACAAAGAAACCATAGTAACAAAGCTACAAAGAAAACTGGCATAGAGACAAAAAACCATAGTAACAATGCTACAAAGAAAACTGGCGTAGAGACAAAGAAACCATAGTAACAAAGCTACAAAGAAAACTGGCATAGAGACAAAGAAACCATAGTAACAATAATACAAAGAAAACTGGCATAGAGACAAAGAAACCATAGTAACAAAGCTACAAAGAAAACTGGCATAGAGACAAAGAAACCATAGTAACAAAGCTACAAAGAAAACTGGCATAGAGACAAAGAAACCATAGTAACAAAGCTACAAAGAAAACTGGCATAGAGACAAAGAAACCATAGTAACAAAGCTACAAAGAAAACTGGCGTAGAGACAAAGAAACCATAGTAACAAAGCTACAAAGAAAACTGGCGTAGAGACAAAGAAACCATAGTAACAAAGCTACAAAGAAAACTGGCATAGAGACAAAGAAACCATAGTAACAAAGCTACAAAGAAAACTGGCATAGAGACAAAGAAACCATAGTAACAAAGCTACAAAGAAAACTGGCATAGAGACAAAAAACCATAGTAACAAAGCTACAAAGAAAACTGGCATAGAGACAAAGAAACCATAGTAACAATAATACAAAGAAAACTGGCGTAGAGACAAAGAAACCATAGTAACAAAGCTACAAAGAAAACTCTCATAGAGACAAAGAAACCATAGTAACAAGGCTACAAAGAAAACTGGCGTAGAGACAAAGTGAGAGTTTGCATACTACTGTTCTAGTTGTCATGCTACACAGAAAAGTGGCAATGAAACGAAGTAGAAGTACTAATGCTACAGTTGTCGTGTTACGCAGAAAAGTGGCATGGAGAGGAAGCAAAAGTTCTACTGCCATAATCATCATTGCTAAAGAGAAAGATGGCATAGAAAAAAGTAGAAGTACTACTGCCATGGTTATCATGTTACACAAAAAATGCGTACCATAGTGATTGAATCCTTCAGAAAAGCATATGTATCAGAAAAGCAATTTGGAGAAATGAGACACTGGTATTACAATGATAAACAAAAAAGTAACACAGATACGAAGAAACATAACAGTTAGAAGCGTAATTGTGCTCAGTAGCAGATAGCAGCCAACGCCAACTCTGGTCAGCGAATGGACAGGTTAACTGCTCAGGAAACTATTTCCATACAGTTTCATTGCCATACTGGCTACCGGTAATTCACCTCAATGAGGAAGGACGTTTGTAGTTCTTTTTAGCACACATCTGGTTGCGGCTAATATGACTTCCTAATTTAACGTAACAGTATAGGGTTTCGAAAACATACTTTCAAGGATTAAGGCAAAATCGTTTATATGGCTTCAGATACATGTAAGTAAGAATGTTGTTTGCATGCATAAAAAATGGACAAGAATCAAGGCCATTGAAGCAAGACAATGGAGGGTGGGGAGATTGATGACAATTTACTAACTGTTCAAGCAATAACATGGTATGTGCTAGGCATAGCAGAATTTTTGTTGCATAGTAAATCTTGTGAAGTTGCATTGTACGGTGAGGTTGTGGTGCATTGTGCTCACAACAACAACGATGACGACGATGACGACAGGACACCCCGCTTGGGCCCTAATTAGGCCTATAATGTTTTGGCAATACCTGTTAATTATTACCTTAGACTGTGACTAAGGCCAAACGTACTCGACTACATTATGACTTTTTACAATATATATATATATACACCATCCTCCTGGTAGATTTTCATCTGTCAGCCGGCGAACACTTGATAACGTCTCTCCAGGTGTCTCTGTCTTCATACGTCTTCTCCTCCTCCAGTTGTGTTCGCCATGAGTTACTTGAGCAAAAAGTACTTCAGTGACTTGCTAGGTCTATCCTGAAGGATTTGGTCCACAGCTCCTTATTTGAATATTCGGAGCACCCTGGCTCGTGAGCCAGGGGTCCCCCATCCGCCACCCGGGGGATGCGCCCGGTAGGGGTTTACTCCCCCCCAGGACTTTTTACAATGTCAGGCAATATTGTGAAATTGGGTATTTTACAGAATGCCAACCCCTTTGTGGAGTGTCAAAACAAACTAGGTAAAGTATCTAAAATAGTCACTTCTACAATTTTCTTAGATATAATTACACATTATGCAAAAAATTGCTTAGGCAAAATGCGTAATTCTTAGATTACGAATATACCTTTACTAGGCATTTTATAGAATGCTGAATAAATTGATGATGAAGAGACCATTTATTTATTAAAACAAATGTATCCACTTTACCCGAAATGTGTAGGTATTAATACGAAAAGCCTAGGATTTTTAGAAAATGTCTAAATTTTACACATTGCCTGTCAATTTTACATATTGCATGTGTTATTTAAATAGCAGCAGCTTATTATAGACAGTTCTGAAATAAATGTTGTAATTTCACTGATTTGCCTCAGTGCACTTAATCCATTAGTTGAGTAACATGTGTCTAAACCCAGACATTACAATGAGGCTTCGATACGACATTTCGTGTCAGCTTCATATCTGTCTCACTTTACAGACCTAACAGACCTAATTTCCTTTCACATAAGGGTATTGACGTACTTTATTAATCACGTAATGTAGACAGTGCAATATAGTTACCAAGGAGATCTCTCAGACTTGATAGACTTAACATCAGTCCATGTTCACAGTAAGATTCACTCGCAATTTCAATCGACAGTAATGAAATCTAGAATCAGGCCAACTGGATTTCCCGCCAACTAATGAAAAGTTGAGCATTCTATAAAAAAAGTATTAATACGGAGCTGCAGCTAAATGCCCCGAAAAGCCGGCGCTAAATAAGCTCTGCAGGGGTGTGAAAGGGCATATCATCATCTTGCATGCTGATTGGGCAGCCAACGAGAATGACCGACGTTGTGCTTGATGTCCATTTTATTGCAGACTAACTAAATGCCCGAAGTTTTTCCGGCCAGAAAACTGAGAATAATTATAGTGATGTGGCATTGGATGGTACTGTTCCACCACATCCATCAAATTGCTGTTGCAGATTTGGTGATAATCTTTAGTTTAGCCCTGCCCGGCCACTCTCTACTAGGGGTGAGAATTCTCTACCAGAAAGCGAATTCGAGTCGAACCGAATTTGTGACTTTCGAATTCGAATCGAACCGAACTTCAGTGTTTCGAATTCGAACCGAATTCGAATTGAGACTGAATGATTTTCGAACAAGTTTTCGAACCACCAGTAAAAATTAGTCTTACAAAGATCATGCATATCACTAGATTTTGTTCTGCAATAAAACGACTAGTAATTTGTTTAAAGTTGTGCGCAGAAATCACAGCTAAATTATGCTAATTGTATGATGTTTCAATCGTTTTAATGATCAGGAACATATGTGATTGAAGTGCTGAATTATTCGAATCTATAGTGTTGGATTCGAATCGAGTTCGAAGTAAAAAAGCTCGTTCGAATCGAATTCTCTCTTCTCTCACATTTTAAATATGTAATTATAACTTTTATTTTTGTTCAATAACACTCCACCCTGCGTCATTGAGTATGCCCCTTAAAACCTGCCCTTATTTATAATACGTTACCCGAGTTGCAGATTGGAGTCTGGCAGTTTGAGAGAACATGATAATGATGGATGATGTAAACATGTCACACCCATTTTGTCAAACAGATTCACAAGTTAACACCAAAGCAAATGTGTTGCTTTTCTTTTTTTCGAATTGACAAAATAAACCACTCAAGCAAATTACAATGTCGAGTATGAGAAAGCGAAAGAGAAATTTGTTGAGTTGGCAGAGAATTCTACCAGACGTCTCACATATTTGGAGTTTACCTTGGCCTTAGCCTTGCATCCCGTTTACATGATCAGTGTACTAATGATGGGCGATTAACAGGTTAATCAAATTAATCCGGAATGCAATCATGTATAAATCGATATAATTATCGATTGAACAGTAACTCAATTAATCAAGAGAAAAATATACGTGTTACACACTGACAAAAAGGCAGTGTTTTAGCACAGATAAACGGAATCCTTGCACTTTTTCTTCGTTTTTCTTGTCTTAACAATGCGCACGATTGCAAACTATTGCGTAGTGATGTGGTAAATACCGTAGTTAATGAGTTAATGAATGTGCGTGTCTATAAAAATAGTTTGCGAGTAGGAAAAGTGCAGATAACAAGGAAAGCCATGAAAAAGTTTATAGGCTGTATTTTTCAGTACTGCAAGATTTGAAAAATATGGCTAAGATACTAAAGAATTGCCACAAAAGATTAACCGCCACATTGAATTACAAGAACAAGATTATGATCGAATTACAATATTTCAAAATTAATCCATCACTACCTGAATTTCAGAGAACTGCATTTACCAAGTCATATGTACTTTTCATTAGATTTTCATAAAGATTTTCATAAAACTATAATAATAAAAAGCTTTATCGATTAAACAATGAATTTGGTAGATGGTCAAAAACTCCAGCAGGAAATAAACTTCGTTCATGTGGCCAAATACAAGACGAGGAGCAAGTTTTGCTAAAATGTCATAGAGTGAGTTAGTTTGAGATCTGAGTTTTGTCTTAATAATGAATATGAATAATGAATAATGAATAATATACGAATTAATGAATATGGGAGATGATAAAAAGTTGCGTGCATTTGCTTACTGTGCATTAAAAGAATACCAAGAGATATGAGATGTAATTTTGTTTGTAATGCACGATAACCACCTAATCGTTTTCGTGTGACTAGCTTTCTTGTTATTTGCGTTTTTGATGTTGTAATATTTATTTTTCCTTGGTTTTGGAACAGCTGTTACTTTAGGGATGAGTAGCTTTTATAAACTATTTGTTTCACCCCAAATTCGTAACTTTAATGCACTTGTGGCATGGTCGACGGTAATATATTTACTTGAAGTCTTGAATAATATACTTCTAAAGATCTTGACATACTAGAAGTTTGGGGTGCACATGGTTAGTATACACTCTGCAACTCGCTAACTGGTGATAATATTAGAGATTATGAAAGGAGGTGAAACAAGCAAAACAAACATGGTGGGTGCGGGCTAAAAACACAGATTTACAGATAGGTTAGGTGAGATGGCACCCTCATGGTACAAACAGCAGAGGGTGCTACTGCTCGTAAGTTATCTCTAGAACTAGAAATGATTTCTCTGATATAAGTTATGGTTACAGTTGACAAATGTCATGATTGACAAAAGGTCATGATTACGGTTGACAAATGTCAATAAATATCTAATCTAATGTAATCTACGAGAGGTTCCCTTGTTTCCAATGTAATCTAAATTGCACGGTTATTTACCTAAACTATCTAAGGTCTGGAGATCTTCACATAGTAATAACAAATCTCCCATACGACAATGGTAATCTGGTGAATCAGTGGTGGCAAGTTGGCAACTCATTTAGTTGTATGTAGATTAATACATGTATAATATGAGAACGCCAACAAGTTTTAATGCCAGGGTTATCAATCTAACAATAATTATTTCTATATGAGGTGACAGATTGAACGAGCGAATGAGTGCTTAGTTTTCCTAGAAACGTGCTGCCTTGTGGCGACATCTGTCGCAGAAATTACTATCTGTTTTTGGCATGCATTTGCCGAAGTTCCCGTTCTGTGACGTTGCGTGTAAATTCCATAGTAAATCCATGTATTGTGGCGGCCTCTTCTGTTCACAAACAAAACTACATTCCTTGCCTCTGTT
Organism: Tubiluchus corallicola; assembly: GCA_030141605.1. Lineage (NCBI taxonomy): Eukaryota > Metazoa > Priapulida > Priapulimorpha > Priapulimorphida > Tubiluchidae > Tubiluchus > Tubiluchus corallicola. Next base: position 345,802 of record JAQGDQ010000060.1, read on the forward strand.
CACAAACAAAACTACATGCCTTACCTGGGCAAAAAGTCTTTAACTAACTAGTTACATTTAATAATATCTAAACACGTTAGTATGATACTGTTTGACCTGAACAGCAGTCTTTTAAATCGACTCTTAAATTCCTTGTTTAGTTTTAAGGCTAACATCATGTTTTAGTGAGTTAATTACTAAGATTTATATACAAAAGAGGAAAGGTATCCAGTGGGTGTTATCGCTGCAAAGTTAAGCAACGCTAGCTTTAGTTAGTAAATAGATGAGTGAGTACCAGGGAAACTGCTCCTACATGGCTTAAGCTAGTCCTGGGCTACTTCACTTATTGACGAAGGGTGTATATGCATGCAAACATAGCAAAGTCGCCTCTGCAATTTCAGCCTCATCTTAGCTTTTCTCAGCCTAGGTCCCCTCAAGTTTTGTTAACATTTGGTAAAAAAGCTTATTTTTTCACTACGGTTGTGTTGAAATGAGCTAATTCGGTTTGCAATAAATAACAAAATAGAGATATTTTTTAGAAAATATACAAGCAAAGATAGCTAGTCTAGTTTATATAAAGAACTTGCAGTAAGTATACTTCAAGGTATGTAAATGTTGCTGTAATATATCACGAGTAAAAATATTCAAGACGGGTGCGGGCCAGTTAGATAGTGGCTCCATCTGAAGGACTCCATTATTTCATTAGCCTAGAGACCCCAAATGGTCATAATCCGGCCGTGCCCCCGTATTTTTGCATGTTTTTCTTTTTTACTGAAAGGCAGCATAATGATTTTCTTACAATTGAAATTTTTGTTACTTTTCGCATTTGTTTCTGTTTGAATTGGTTAGTTATATGCTTTCATATTTGGTATATCATCATTGCATATTTTTCATTTTATCATAATGCTTCGTTTTCAAGTTTAATTTCTTCCCATATAGATTTACGTTAACCATTGATTTTCTTATCTTACTTCATAATTATATTACATGTTATAATTAGCAGCGCTACAATTTTTTATCATTTACACTAACCCTATAAGGGTGTCTGACTTGATGACCAATTGGTTTTTCACTACCCTTTCTCCTGCACCCCCTAACTCTTTCCTTTATGCATAATTTATTCTGATTAATTAATAATTACAGCAATAATAGTCTATTTGTATTCTGGTGTAAATGAGGAAATAAATAAAAATGTCTATGTCTATGTCTTTGTGATCATCTTTGAATCTTTTTACCACACATATAGTATAACTAAATAAATAATTAAATATATTAAATAATAAACGGATAATTAATTAAAAATATTTTATCCTGTAAATGCACAATTCTGTTTTTATTATTAATGTCAACATGGAGAAATTTTTAGTGCAACCTGAATGCTGGCTGTCTTACAAAAATTGTTTTTCAAATTTTCAGAATCAACCATTCCCAGTTCAATTAGAAAGCTCACCCGACGATTAACACGACGCACACACGGGAGCCACACATCGAATACCAATGCAAAACGTCGCATACATCAAAGCGAGCGACGACGTAGCAGCACGTCACCACATCTGCACGTGGAGAAGATCCGCACAAGCTCCATGCCAGAATTATGGAGGAATGAGGATGAACTTTCCACCAGTCAGCTTCCTGCAAACAAAAACTATTCTTCAGCAAAAAATACCTTTGACACGCAAACAAGCGAGGAGCTTCAACAGTCAACAAATAGAAGCCCAGAGGTAGGAAATGGCAGCACATATAATGAAAATGTTAAACAATATGTAAAAGAGTCTGAGCATGAAACAGGGCAATGTCCAAAAGTTGCTCCTCTTGCTGCCAGAACACAGGAAATGCATGTAGCATCAAAGCAGGATTCTCCTTCAAAATATGCTTCTCCTCTTCATAGTGAAAAACTCGACACCAAACAAATTACTCCTCTTACCAAAGAACAAGCTGGCAAACAATCAAAATCTTCTGTGCAAGTTTCACCAATCCATCGCCAGATGGCGCACATCACCACGATGGATGCTCAACTTTTGAATGTTCGCGTTCTCCCGCTTACAAAATCAGACATCAAGCAAAATTCCAGAGAAGATATCAGCTGTGGCAAGCACGAGCAAGCGGCAAACAAAATTAGTTAGCGATAAGATCTGTCACGTCTTGTCTTCTAAATCAAGGCTAATTGGTGCTTTAAATAAAACAAAAATGGAATAGAGTAAAGTGAAAGGAGATTTAAAACGAATTACGCTACTTACTTGGAGCTTTAAATGCAGGTTATAGGCAACAAGAAGAGACCAGGATATTAATTAAGGCAAAACTCAGCTGCAAAAGCATAAATAAATGGCTGGTTGTTGTAATCGTAAAATTATTTTGTGAATAAAAATGTCTGTTATTAAAATACTGTTAATCAGCGATGTAGTTTACTTCTAAAGAATTGTTATTGCATATACTATTCAATATATGTATAGGTCGTCTCAAAAGTCACTATACACTTTGATTTTTATTTTTCGCCCACTCAGCAACCTCTTTCATGAATCAAGAGGGGTCTTTGGCAATTATTTTTACTTTTTTTTGACTGGAACATTATTGCTGCAGCAAAGACTGTAACATTAGAAATGACATGCAAAATCAGCCTAGGAAAAACATGAGGTTCTTTGATCAGCAAATGATGTTCAGAGCACCATGTTGATGGCACTATTCTCTCATGAAACCAGTAAACCAGGAGACAATGATGAAGGGTTGGCATTTAATGTGAACAGCAACTACCAACACCAACAAAACAATCTCCTTTATCCAACAATGTCGTTTGTGTAAATGAATGTGAGACAATAGTGATAAAACAATCTCCTTTATCAAAACAATGTCGTTTGTGTAAATGAATGCGAGACAATAGTGATAAAACAACCTCCATTATTCAACAATGTCGTTTGTGTAAATGAATGTGAGACAATAGTGATAAAACAATCTCCATTATCCAACAATGTCGTTTGTGTAAATGAATGTGAGACAATAGTGATAAAACAATCTCCATTATCCAACAATGTAGTTTGTGTAAATGAATGCGAGACAATAGTGATAAAACAATCTCCTTTATCCAACAATGTCATTAATGTCGTTTGTGTAAATGAATGCGAGACAATAGTGATAAAACAATCTCCATTATCCAACAATGTCGTTTGTGTAAATGAATGCGAAACAATAGTGATAGAACAATCTCCTTTATCCAACAATGTCATTTGTGTAAATGAATGCGAGACAATAGTTATAAAACAATCTCCATTATCCAACAATGTCGTTTGTGTAAATGAATGCGAGACAATAGTGATAAAACAATCTCCTTTATCCAACAATGTCATTTGTGTAAATGAATGCGAGACAATAGTTATAAAACAATCTCCATTATTCAACAATGTCGTTTGTGTAAATGAATGCGAGACAATAGTGATAAAACAATCTCCATTATCCAACAATGTCGTTTGTGTAAATGAATGCGAGACAATAGTGATAAAACAATCTCCATTATTCAACAATGTCATTTGTGTAAATGAATGTGAGACAATAGTGATAAAACAATCTCCATTATTCAACAATGTCATTTGTGTAAATGAATGCGAGATAATAGTGATAAAACAATCTCCATCATTCAACAATGTCATTTGCATAAATGAATGCGAGACAATAGTGATAAAACAATCTCCATTATCCAACAATGTCGTTTGTGTAAATGAATGCGAGATAATAGTGATAAAACAATCTCCATTATCCAACAATGTCATTTGTGTAAATGAATGTGAGACAATAGTGATAAAACAATCTCCATCATTCAACAATGTCATTTGCATAAATGAATGCGAGACAATAGTGATAAAACAATCTCCATTATCCAACAATGTCGTTTGTGTAAATGAATGCGAGACAATAGTGATAAAACAATCTCCATTATCCAACAATGTCATTTGTGTAAATGAATGTGAGACAATAGTGATAAAACAATCTCCATTATCCAACGTCATTTGTGTTAATGAATGCGAGACAATAGTAATAAAACAATCTCCATTATCCAACAATGTCATTTGTGTAAATGAATGCACGACAATAGATGATAATTTCTCTAACTTTTGGTACTAATGTCATTGGCACGACACGATGTGAACGAGGTCAAAGTTCAGAGTTTGTTTCCGGTGCAAGGTCAAAATTCTAACTCACCTGAAACTTTGCTCACCCAACAAAAAACCAGGTTGAGTCAAAGGATCAGGCTGGCCAGAATAATGAAAGAACTTGTAATATTTCACTCATAGATGGCTCTGTTGTTTGAATACTCTCTTGCTGACAGAGCTGGTTGTTATTTTGGACACATCTGAAAAGCTCATATAAGATTTTCTAAACAAAAAATCCTTCTGTACAATGTACAGTGTTGAGATCCTTATCAGCTACATTAATACTTGCTTTTTTATTATTTATGGATAATTGTAGGTTGGCTGGTAACCAAAAATTACAACAAACTACAATAATTTATAATACCCAAAGTAGCTCCCGTACATAATGCAGCATATCATACAGTACAATAATGTAAGTGTAAACATTAGTACTGAACTTTACGTACTTATGACAATAATAATTAATGGGAAGTACAAAATTATAAAAAAAAACATTACAAGTTTTTATTACTCGACATGCAAAACTGTACAGACGCACAACATTGAGTCGAACTTGTGGCTTTGAAAGCCTTAAATTATGTCCACGAAGTCTTGTATCATTAGACAACACAAAAAGACGTCTGTAGTCATAATAAGGCCATGGTATAAGCAACTGGTTGGAGAAATCTAACGACACTGGTTCAAAACCCGTCCGCGTTCAACAGAATAATACGGAAAAACACAAAATAAATTAAAAAAGACGTGATGCTCTTAGTTGCTAAATAGTTGCATTAAAATATTTTTACTAGTCAAATCATGAATTATGCAGTAAAATCATCCTTTGCTCATCCTTATTAACAGAGATTGATCCATTGACGAATGTTTTGGGAACATTACATATTCACTGACAGTCAACTAAACAAAAAAGAAAAAGAAACAGAAAAAGCAACGGAAATTTAATATAATGACTTACTCATACAGATTTAAAGCAAAATGTTGCACTTTACACAGTTTTGAACAGTGTGCAATAATTTTAATGACTTAGCCAAACAAGGCACAAACGTAAGAAATTCACAAACTTGTCTCGTTATACGGCAAAAGAAAAGCCTATATTTAGGCAAATTTGTTTTGCATTTTTCATTTCCGAGATGCAAATCTTCTCTTACTTGCACAAACAAGAAGCGAGTAATCTAGCTAAGTAGAAAGATTGCTCACAGCGGGAGAAAAAACCGATCCCAACGTCTGTATAAAGCACGCTGCTGGACTTTTATAAGACGACATTTTGAAGGTACAGAACAAACACCACTTGCACTATGGCAGGAATGTCAGTTAATCTGTAAAAAAAAATAGAAATACTGTACAGCAGCAGTATATGCTGTATTAGATTAGATTGGCAAATTATTTTTCTCCATAAATTTACATTTAACAATAAAATATACAAATGGACATGAGAGAAAGGGTGGCAAAAAACCAAAGGCTAGCGAGACAAAAACATCATCACGCATAATGGTAGCAATTATTATGATCTCCATTTTAAAAATATCAATTAAAAAAACAATAAACTTACTTATTAAATTTCGAAAAGAAACTTGGACTGGCAGAAAAATGTGAAAAAAGGCCAGTATCAACACTGTATTTGAACCCGCGAACTTTGGGTTACAAGCTTCACGTTTTGACCACTTATAATCCGATAGAGATCTTATTTCTTCTCTTTAGCTCATGAAAACCTCTCAAAGTTCCAAGGATCAGTTAAATCACGCTAGAATATTTCATCATTAATTATATTAATCTTACGCATTATACCAAGCTTAGAACAGTCGACAAATAACTAACTAAACATTAAAAATTTACAATTAATCAAAGGTGGATAGTTCAAATCAGATCAAAGCTTTATTATGCATCTTTTATTTCTCTCAACAAAAGTTTGAATTTCAAAATTTCATAATTTTGGGTCCTTCTGACGTAGTGACAATAATACTGATGATGATGAAGTGATTATAAATATATATATATATATATACAGTGTTGCTAATGTATAGTATAGTATTAAAGGATAGAAAAAGTCACTTAGCACTTTGGGTTTACTTAAACTTACAAAAATACAACAAAGAAATTTTCAAAAACTGTTTATAAAGTATAAAGTCAATTTTTATGTTTCTGCTTTATTGAAATTTTCAGACGTGGTACAACCGCCGTTCACTTGGAAATCATGACGTAACTGGTGGACTTTGTTACCTTTTGTAAGCGCATGGTGGCTTTCTGGGTGGCCTTTGTTACTTTTTGTAAGCACATGGCGGCTTTCTGTGAGCGCACTGCTTAAACTATATCAAGCCTCTGCGGCTTACTTAACGTTTATGGAAAAATATCACAAAATTAGCACAAACTACTTTTTTTGCAAAAACTTATTATATTTTTGAAACAAATAGACGGTGCTTTTGTTCAGTCAACAGATGTCATTGGTGGGCAGGAGCATTCAAAATGGGAACACCCAAGTGTGAGATGATCGCGACTTTAAAGTGATTCTACTAGTTACATGAAGCACTTATCACACTTTTATTACGACATCTTTTTAACATTTTATCCGAAATTGAAATAACCCACATATAACATTAACTGCCACATGCCAGGGAATACAACTCATTTAACACAACTTATGATATAATTTAATACACTGCACGATCGTTATGTTTTCAAAGACTGTTAGATGGGCACAGACTCCTTTTCAGTGCTGCCTCGTTCATGGGCTATCGTGTTACCGACACCCAATCTAAAAACAACATTCATCCATCTCTGTGATAAATTAAAAACATGAATTTTTAATAACGCCAATGTTTGCACAGGCTTGCCAAATATGGACAGAATTTAACTGGCTTGCCTAATGTCAACATCAATTTATTTCAACAATGCTTTTACTGCGCCACGATTTAGGGGTGGTACGATTTGATGGGCTTCATATTTCAGTCCTGAAAGAGAACCAGTCTATAAATAAACAAATCAATTAGTTTAATCACTCGAACTACTAGCAACCAACCTACTCACTTGCTGACCAACCAACAAATTAATTAGTTTAATCACCCTAACAGCTAAGCAGCTTGCTAGAACCAACCTACTCACTCGGTGACCAACCAACAAATTAATTAGATTAATCATTCTAACAGCTAAGCAGCTTGCTAGCAACCAACCTATTCACTCGTTGACCAACCAACAAATTAATTAGATTAATCATTCTAACAGCTAAGCAGCTTGCTAGCAACCAACCTATTCACTCGTTGATCAACCAACAAATTAATTACGTTGCGGTGGCTAACTGGGCGCTTAGATGGAAATTTTAACACTGCCACGCCTGGTTAGTAAATGGATAGTTGATTGCAAAGAAAGCTGTTTCTGAAAATTTTATATACCACAATGCCTTACAGTCCAAGACCCTATGACGAAATAACCTCTTAAATCAGGAACATGATTTTCGGCCATCGCATGATATCATAGGTATGACACTTCATCACTGCCTCTTGGACCATTATGCGATTTACTTCATTAAGAGAGGGTGCACACTAGAAACTTATTCAAAACATAATTTCATGGCAGCTTAATAATTTTACTTTAATAAACTTCAGTCAGTATTTAAGTCATTTGATGAGCACACTAGTGTTTAAAAATATCATATGTGGAGTAATAATAATAATAATATTGGTCTTTTATTTAAGATTAATGTCTATAGTCACAGACATTTTACAAGAGAAACATCAAATACGCCCTGCTAAGACTAAAAAATAATGTCGATAAAACAACTATTAAGACAGCCAGGCTATTGCTTTGCGTTAGAACGAAGATTATTTGTTATTGACAGATTAAGAAAATCTTAAACTTTATGTTAAAAAGCAGCTAACAATGTGGTAAGATAATGTCATGACTGAAATATCAAGAAATTAAAAAAAAATTAAATCAGTTTTTGAAAACATATCTATGAACAAAACACGGCATTGCTCCCTCGGTTTTCAGCTATGGTCTAGAATATATACATTTCCTAACTTTTAGGTTTTTAGTTTTTCTCATACAAGGAAGAAGTTTAAACAAACGTTATGCAGTAGATTGGAATTTTGTAATCATTTTATCACCTAATAATGTTTTAACGTAAGGTACTGGTTTCTTGATGCCGCACTTTTCCGCACGCGGACCCAGGTGTTTTGAACTGCCGCACTTCTCCGCACGCGGACCCAGGTGTTTTGAACTGCCGCACTCCCCACACCCCAAACCCCACCCCCACCGGACCCAGGTGTTTTGAACTGCCGCACTTCTCCGCACACGGTCCCAGGTGTTTTGAACTGCCGCACTTCTCCGCACGGGACCCAGGTGTTTTGAACTGCCGCACTTCTCCGCACGCGGACCCAGGTGTTTTGAACTGCCGCACTTCTCCGCACACGGTCCCAGGTGTTTTGAACTGCCGCACTTCTCCGCACACGGTCCCAGGTGTTTTGAACTGCCGCACTTCTCCGCACACGGTCCCAGGTGTTTTGAACTGCCGCACTTCTCCGCACACGGTCCCAGGTGTTTTGAACTAACCTGTAGTTTTCACCTGTGGCACAGTTCCACACCTGACTAATGTAGAAGTCACTTTAATACCAACAAACAGAACCTTACCATGCCATAAACTATTTTCAAATCCAAATTCATTTTATTTCACCAGCAAACAAGTAAACTACGATAATACAACTTATACATTGTACAACTTTTTTTTTGTATAATTGAAAAACGAACAAAAAATTTTTTGACTCCTTAAACATGCTATATTAAAATGTTGAAGTTTGCTGCATGGTTGCTTATTCAAAGAAACGTAGCAGTTAGAGGCAAAATTATAATAGAATAAAATTCACTTTTGCTCACTACTAACAATGTTCAAAACAAATTTGCTACAATTGTAACAGACAACGTTAATAGTTATCGTTTAACCCTTTTCTCCAATAAAATACAGAACCGTTACTCCACGTCTAATGCAAAGACTGACGGGGTGGCAGTTTGGGACTGACGAAGTAACAACGGCAACCGCAACGCATGACGAACACGGCCGCAATTATCTCTAATGCATAGCTGAATAGTGGGCACTCATGCGTATCATAACACTAAGAGATTAGTAATTCATACACACCAGCAAGTGAATATAATGAGCTTTTAGGGTGAAACCCATAAACACTGCCAGAAGCAATTACGTAATCGTGAATGGCGATAAAAGCCGAAACAATAACAAAGGTAATCACCGAGCCAACAATGGTACAGCAGGCATGGGGTAATTGAAAAAGAAGAAACAAAATGTGCGAACATGTCGATATTAATGCACAAATACGGGGTGTCTCAAAAGTTGATACACGCCTTAGATTTTACATATTTTTATAACAAATAAAGCAAAATGTTTGAAAAATGGTACAGATGAACAGAAACCTTTGGCAATCCTTTTAGTTAAATGAGACAAAAATCTGAAAAGAACTACTGCACTAGCAGGATTTGCTGTTTTCGCTGCCTTCTTCTGTACCACAAGACCTTAAGACGTCAATCCAATGACAAATCGATCGTCTGGCATTGAGAAAGTCTCCCATGGCCCTTGAGTAGTGCTGCACTTTGTTCAAAAACACAATACGGAACTGAGAGAATAGTGTGGTATGTGTGGCGCTGTGAATTTTTGCTGAAGTTCAATTGGTGATCGAAAAACATCGTGCCAGGCTGATTTTGCATCTCATGTCTAACATTAATGTCATCGTCATAGCAACGGGGTTCCAGTCAAAAACAAATAAAAACAAATTGTCAAAGGCGCCTTTTGATTCCTGTAAAAACTTTCCGAGATTGGAGAAAAATCTAAAAAGAAAATTAGAAATCAAAGTGCGTTGTGACTTTTGAGACACCCTATACATAAAATAGCAGAAGCAACTGTGTTATTTACCGGCTATTGTGTACTCAATAAAAACTGAAAAAAAAACAAACGAAATACTGTAATGATTTCACTTATGCAGTTGGCATTTTGCACTCTGGTAAACAGCAGCATAGCTTCTACACTCAATGGTTATGACAGGACCGGAACAGAGTTCACTATAAAGATAATCTTTTACAGTGAATGGCAAGCGTCTCAGCCATGTTCAGTATTCAACAAGAAAAATAGCTTAAGTATGTGTTGGTGACAAGTACATACCGTGACCACTCAGCTATTCATCATAATTAGCATAAATCACAAACACGTAACTTTACAAAAAACAGACTATACATGTACAATTAACAGTGGAGAACAAATGTTTTTAAAAATGTAGAAATACAGTCTCTTCACACTGAACCAGAATTTCTCACACGTACAAGCTACACTTACAAACCTTTAATGCGAAAAACGGTTACCACTTTAGATTTGAAGGATAATATCTTCTGTTTTCACCTCACCTACAAAAAATGTAAAAATCTTAGTTCTCAGTTCATGCAAATGGCTTATGATCAGCAACCTATTAACACCTCATGTGGCAAATCCTACTTATTCTGTATGGTGACAATTACCGTATATACTCGCATATAAGCTGAATTTAGAACTATAAAATACAATACTGAAATCAGGGGGTCGACTTATATGCGCATGAAACAAAATGAACACAAGGACAGACACTAATGCCAATTTTCCAGCCACACATTTTCATCGCTATCTGACTCTTTATTTGGTTGTGTGTCACCAGTGGTGTATTGGAGGGGGATCGTGGGGGATCGCCGCCCACCCACTTTTTTTTTAGAAAAAATTCACATTTCAATAAGGGATCAATTTTGTTGATTGGGTATGGAGTAAAATTAGACAAGTTGATGGTCGGCTTATATACGGGTTTTTGCAAAAACTGGCCATTTTAAAGCAGTTTTAGGGGGTCGGCTTATATGCGATGTAGGCTTATATGCGAGTATATACGGTAATATGAAATTTACAGGGGTGTAGTTACTAATAGACTAACTAGCTATATCCTAGGGTGTCAAATTTTGAGGCGTGTCAGATATTAGGGACCCAGTGTTAAAATTTTTTATTTTCCTCGGAAAATGTATGCCCTTTTTACGTTCACATAAAATTATATATTTTATAAGACACCACAAGCAGATATGCAGTATGCTTAGATATAAGTACTGAGCAAATACGTGTATTAACAATAAATATGTAGGTAATACATAGTACAGTCAACTTCGGGTATAAAGTATTCGCTTATAACGGACCACCAACATTGGTCCCGATTTTTCGTAACGTTTCCTATGTGATATTTCCTATGTAGAAATCTTCGTATATAAGGTATTCGGATATATGGGACGATATCTTCAGGTCCCGCGTAATAGAAACCCAGGTAAATTACCTCACACATAAGGGACACTATGATCAAAGCAAAATTGATCGATTTTTAACTTCAATTTTCCACAAACTCGGCCTTCGAACAGCTCAGTTTCCGCGGTCACATACATCTCGCATCACTGAAGGAGCTTCCTACATACTTAATATGTAGCAATAATCCATAAAAATATGGGTAAAAGTACAGAAAAATACAGGTCTAGATACACCATTGGTCTGCTTCAACTTCAGCTATAAGGGACATCGGATATAAGGGATGGTTTTTTCCGTTCCGAAGGTGTCCCTTATATCCGAGGTTGATTGTAGTTAAACTAATACACTGAAGGTAAGGGGTTTCATAATAACAAAGTAAGGCATGATTGAATTATCAGCTTCGGGTGTCTTCAAGATTTCATGCTATGCTGGTAATATAATACGTAATGTAATTACCATAAAATGCACCTAGACAGTTTGCAAGTAATATTACGTTATAATGAAGAAATTTTCCAAAGTAACTGGCAGTGTCAAAACTATTAAAAGTAAACTAACCATAAATTTATCATGCTAATACAAAATATGACAGGTAGGCAGGTTTCAGATGAAATGACTACAACTGTTCAACAAAATTTTAAACTGGACGACTCCAATCGGAAACTTGGGTAAAAATGTGAATGAAGGTAAATGAGAAGCTTAGAAACACTGTTTTTACAATGCAAGAGAAAAACTAAGATTTTATTTGAAGAAAGAAGATATAAAAGAAACAAGACACAAAACAGAAATCTTTGAAGGTTTTAACAGTGGCGTAACTAACAGGGGAGGAAAGGGGAGCAACTACTGCCCCGAACACGTTTCAAAATTAGCGCCTTTTCAACAATGTAGTCATTACTTTATTTTGACCAATCCGTTTCCCGTGTTTTTGAAATGAGCGTGCATTTACACAACTCATTTGTGAAGGTTGACTGATTGAACCAAGGATCAAATTGCCCCGAATCTAATTACTATAATATATTCTTGTCACACGATTGTCTAATAGTAGGCCTTTGAAATACCAAATAACAATGATAGTTTCTTAAAAACAGTATGTTCCCCACGTTTTGATTTCAAAGACAAAATTAAAATGCATAATCAATGCGTTAAAAATCCTTAGCTATGTGTCACAGTGGCTTTTCTATGTGCTTGCTCCCCCTGAACCTGACTACGCCCCTGAACTTTACACACATTACAGGTATCCTTACACATTCAGGATAAGCATAAAATTATAATTTATTCAGATGTAGGATAAGTTGTTAATGCATCGCTTTTACCTAAAACTTGATTCATCTGTCATAATAACCAATGAAAATATTATGACAAGTTGAACAATAAAAGCAGCCAGTGTTTGAACGGCCTCGTCCCTGCGCTGTCGTCATGGCGACGAGATGACGTGGGCAAACACATCCCGCACCGTGTTTAGTTTGGCATTTAATTTGCAGACACGATTCGATTGATATGTGGAAAAATATTTATCCTGCTTGAATCGCGCAACGAGCGCACGTTAGCAATGGAAATTAGAAACGCGACATTAACTCCAAGATTTTGCTCGCAGTTACACAATGTGGAATAAATCTGTCCTAAACTGCACAGGCTGATATCAAATAACTTGCAGACACGTAATGTTGCAATATCAACTTCAACTCCACTCAGGTGTCGTAATTACGTTAAAGAAAAGAATAAGCCACTTAGCATGTTAGGTTGATTTTATTGTTATCATTTAAACTGTTTGTGGTGTGCTAAAGGAAAAGACAAGTCACTTAGCATGTTAGGTTGATTTTATTGTTATCATTTAAACTGTTTGTGGTGTGCTAAAAGAAAAGACAAGTCACTTAGCATGTTGGGTTTATTTTACTGTTATCACTTAAACTCAGAAAAGAAATTTGCAAAAGAAATGCATGAAGCATAAAGTTAATTTATACTACCCGCTGTACAGAAATTTTTGAGAGCGGTGGCAGCCGCCATTCACTTGAAAATTAGATGCAACTGGTGGACTTCGTGGCCTTGCGCTTAAGAGTGATATCTGATTTTCCGTAAGCGCCGGGTAAAATAATTCAAACTTCTGCATAGTAATCAGGCAGAACCCTCACAAAATTAGCGGTCTAGTTACTTTTTTTAAAAATTAACACAAATTGACAGACAGTGTGCCGTTTTTCTTCAGTCTACGAATGACGTCATTGGTGGAAAGATGGCGTTCAAAATGGGAGTGCCCAAGTGTGACATGACTGTGACTTTAAGGTGATTTACTAATCACACGAGGCAATTATCACACTTTTATTACTAAATTCTAAAATCGAAATAAGCCTAACTTTCCAGAAAGCTTGGCTTTTCTTTTAACATAGAGAAAATCATCAGATTTCCATTAAAAATCATTTTCATGAAAAATTGTAGGACACCAATGACACCGGTTCACTTGAACGGCACCAATGACACCGGTTCACTTGAACGGCACCAATGACACCGGTTCACTTGAACGGCACCAATGACACCGGTTCACTTGAACGGCACCAATGACACCGATTCACTTGAACGGCACCAATGACACCGATTCACTTGAATGGCACCAACGGCCAAATTCGAAACAATCATGAAATGGTTGCAACAACTTCTACAGGCGACTTAGAACGGAATACATGCCATAAATTGTAATGATTAAATTTCGTTGCACCAGTTAATGTCACATGATATATCTACAGTTTTATTTTAATAATTTGTGGTTTAAAAAGGCAACATCCACAGCTACATTTGCATTAAAAAAACAAAAATCAGACATAAATCCATATCATTTATAAATTCTGCAATTTCTTTGACAATACTTCACAAAACCAATGCTCAAAAACTCTTTGACAAGCTTACGTTAAATTGTCTAACTGATTCTTGCCTTTCATCGCTTCAACTGTATCTCCAATTCTTCTCCGTAGATTCGGAACACGTCAAGATTACCACAATGGCTGCAATAAAAGCTCTATAAAAGAACAGTTCACAGGGAAATTATCTTTTCTTTGTGACTTGTTGTCCTGTACATGTCCACAGGCAATCTGCCTAATTTTGCCACAAATAAAGGTACTATCGATTCTTATTGAGATGACCATTAGAGGAAGTGCAGCAATGATAGTTTCCTAGAGCTTATGGAGCAGTGACAGTTCTAAGAAGTGAGCAGTCAAATAAGAAAATTGTTAGTGAGGCCGCCTAACCTACAAAAGTTGAAGATTGATCTTTTTGCTTCGTGTAGTAATGCCAGTCTCAGCCAAAAAGCATTGAGGGCTTGCAGCTCCACCATTAGGTAAGATGATATACAAAAAAGTCCACATGAAATATTTAATATTCTGTTGCAAGTCAATTACTGACATACTATTTGTGCATAGACCTTCTAAAAACAAGACTTTTTTAGCTTTTTTATCCAAGAAGTCTTTCAAAATTATTTCAAAGTCAATGGTTTTTGTAATGTCATTTTCTATAGATATCATCGCCGCATTGTTTAGTCTCTCTTATGAAACTGTTGACTGTAGGTACATTTTTAGTCAGCTTTCAAAAACTTCTGTCACTGATGAGACTGACGCGGGATCCCTTGGCGTGACGCCCAATTTGAACAAATCTGTCTAACTGGCCAGGAATACAGGCTTGGATAGATATTCGATTGTGTCGAACGTTACAAAAACTTAAATAAACATTTGAGAACTTGAAACAACGCAAAACAGAAATGAGTTTTGCGAAAAACTGAAATTAGCAACGCCGATTTAATTTTTAAACAAACTGAAAGGAAAATTTAATAAGACAAGATGGTATTCCAGTGCTGTTACACGGTTGGCAGGCTAACATAACAAGTGACCTGATATCAAAGGTCAAAAAACAGTTTTTTAGCTATTTATTTACACTCACTACTGAAGAACAACTGAGGGCCTAAAAGCGCCAGTATGTCGTTAATTAAAACTATGCTACATATACTTCTATAACGTTGCACATTATTTTTCCTACGAATTTGTTTTGTGCAAAAATTGAAGATAGTATTCCTGCATTTCGTTTTATTTTACAAATGTTTAACTCATACTAAATGTGAGTCCTTTCTATGGCAGATTTGTTGTATTTTCTCAGTTCAATGAATAAAACTACTCATTTTATTCAAAGCTAACCAACTTTTCTATTTGTTATATTTTTACATTTCCTCATAGTTTTCAAATGATCTAATTACGGAAAATGTTTTTTGTATTGTAAATTCAGTCTGAGTTTTTAAATTACGAAGCACAATTATATTATACTACTTATTTTACACTTCACATGCGTCTTTCAAGTTTTCTATTCGATCCACAGCACAATTCTCTTTTCATGTCTCCTCGCTAATACAATTTAACCTTACACTTTTATTCAAAGTCCTTCGAACGACATTTCTTCGCTTATCTATGCTTTTAAACGTCGGACAAAGTATAATGCATTGCCACTGTACAGCACTCCAGGGACTATTCGCAACACTTACCATTTACGAAGCCGCCTTCTTGACAAATTTCTGCTGTAACGTCTACAGGCTTCTCAGTTGCCATGCTTGAATCTGCTTACAGACAAAGGGAGAGTTAGAACATTGTCCTTTTAAGAACAAACAATGTGAGAAACAATGTAAACAAAAGAACATTGTCCTTTTAAGAACAAACAATGCGAGAAACAATGTAAAAAGGAGGGGTAGTAAAAAGAAAACGGATTTTATTTTTAAGATATAACAATAAGGACACAGCATTGTCTAACCGTAATGAAATAAAAAAGAAGTATTAAATAATGGACTTGCATATGTACCAAAAATGACTGCACTAAATATATTGATTAATATCGTTTCATTGCTGTCATTTTCTTTACAGGGCGTCAATTTCTGTCAAATGAAGCTCGTTTAACAGTTATTAAAAAGTGGGTGGTTGAGATAGAGTTGAACATATAATGCCATTCTTACTATAAGTAAGTTTCTTTCTTTTTTTAGAAAGAGATTCTTTGTTTTAAAGGAAAACTGGACCAGTCTTAAAAAGTCAAAACAACGTAGCAAATAAAGTATTGAATATGAACATACATTACCACGGCAAAGTGATTTTGCGTGACCTTGGTTTGTTCTTCGCTGTTGCATGCTTTTCGCCATTCGCTAGTTAGATGGGCTCTAGCATCTGGATCTTGGAAACACGTTGCACAAAAAACAGGAACTGTACCGCTCAGTTCAGAGGTGTTCGTTTGTGACATAGTACAGATGTTTAAGAGCTCATGCGTGCATACAACAGCAAACCCGAAATCCGAATTTTGAACTTAAAATTTGCCCGTTTCTGAATATCATACTAAATGTTGTACAGTACCACTGTACTTCAATTTTTTAATTTTCGCAAACACGTGCAACACACTCGTGGAATATTTGTGCTGTTAAACATTATGCTCACTTGTCATGTAATCACTTGGGCTACCCTGCCATTAATTAAGTTTTTAACCTATTATCCAATTACCAGAAACACTTTGGCATTAATTTCTTATAGTGTTAAAATGTATACTGTATACTTTTTACCATACCTCAAAATGGGGTAGGATATAAAAAAACATCCAGTTTTCCTTCCATTAGGACAAAGAAAGGCCAGAACCAGTAGCGGCTCATGTATGAGTAATGTGAAACTGCAGCACAACTATATTCACTCAATATTATGAATAATATTCAATATAATGAGTCTTTCTCTTTCATTCTTTCTTTATACTTGTACGGAACCAGAGCATGTGATGGAACTGTGCGTTCCACAGGTCCAGCACTGTGCATCCTCATATGTCCAGCAACATACTGTTTGGTTGTTATGCGCATGCGGCCATGTCTGAGATAAGATGCTGCACTTAGGTAGAAAGAGTACTGTCGCTCACGCAGTGTGTGCTGTCAGTTGTCACGTGTTTAAAAGCCGTATACCGGCATATTTTTGAATTGCGTCAATTTAAGCTAATCGTAAGAAAACAATATTTTGTATGTATATGTATAAATTAGTTTGTTTGTTTAAAATTACAATTATTATGCTAATGTATATTATGGTCCAAGACATTTGTTCCTCTTGAGACTTTTCCTTTTCCATTAACTTCCTGCTTTATGACGACAAAGCCAGTCCTTCCTGGCAGTAGGATGATGCTGAATGGGTCTTGATGGTCCTCTTCGCGGTTCTTTACTCTCTGCAATACCAACCTCAACTTGCACCCCAAACACAATGAAAAGAGAGAAATCAGGCACTCGACAGCAGCCGCTGAAAGAGCAATGACCAGTAGGTTACCCTTGTCCTCCTTGATGTAGATTTGTCCATTGTGTCCAGCGTCAATTTAGGCTATTTGTAAGCAAAAAATATTTTTTTTGTTTAGGATTTTATTAAATTTGATGCATAAATTCTCGTTCGTTTAAAAATTACAGCATTAAAATTACATGTTTGTTTCGTTTTACATATTACTACGATGGCTAAAAATTTTCTGAAGCAGCACCCCCACTAATTTTAGCTACGACCCGCCACTGACCAGAACAGAAAATGTATCCCTCCGCTATGGCATGAACTCAAAAACACTGAGTATGAAAGCAACAAACTCTATAATATCTTAATTACTAATCTATATCAAGTAGTTACTCGATTTATTAACTAAACCAATTTAATCATGAACCCGTAACTCTAACAAACCCTAAAAACCCTCAGGTTTCTTCAAGACGCAGTTCAGTTCATCAAATGGTAATGTTATCACATTACAAGCCAGCTCTGTGTGTGTAAAATTGCAGAAAGAGAGAAGTTACTATGTCTATTTATAAATTATAGCCAAAGGTAACATCTTACAGAATGAAATATTGTGCCATCAGAGTAATTTTGAGCATTTCATTTAGCAGAGTGTTTTTCACATATTTGATACACTCCCACGTAGCGGTTATATAAAATCGTCATATTTCACGCCAGGTTGCTGAACTTTTATCTGTTGTTGTGGTTGTTGCTGCTGTTGCTGTTGTTTTTGCTGTTATTAATATTGTGTTGTTGTTGTTGTTGTTGCTGCCACTATTATTGTTGTTGCTGCTGCTACTGTTGCTGTTGTTTTTGCTGTTGTTGTTGTTATTGCTATTGCTGCTGCTGTTGTTGTTGTTGTTGTTGTTGCTGTTTCTGCTGTTGTTATTGCTACTGCTGCTGTTGTTGTCGTTGTTGCTACTGTTGCTGTTGTTGTCGTTGTTGCTGCTGCTGTTGCGTTGTTGCTGCCGCTGTTGTCGTTGTTGCTGCTGTTGCTGGTGCTATTGCTGCTGTTGTTGTCGTTGTTGCTGCTGTTGCTGGTGCCATTGCTGCTGTTGTTGTCGTTGTTGCTGCTGCTGCTGTTGTTTCTGTTGCTGCTGCCGCTGTTGTCGTTGTTGCTGGTGCCATTGCTGCTGTTGTTGTTGATGATGGTTGTTGTTGTTGTTAATGTCACTGACAATACTAGTGCTTAGGATACAGATTGTTATTATTGTTGTCATTACCACTTCACACAAACAAACACTGTCCTTTCTTAATTTAATATGAAACTAGAAAAAAATTATAGCAATTAAGCTAGCAACACATTTTGACTTACTTGGCAATTTTCTAATCTTAACAATTTAGCACTTTTCTTTGCAAATTTCTACTCACCTATAAAAATACGTAGCAGCTGAGATTTTACAGATGCGCAGGGTCCCGTCCTCCATCTGTCAACTACGGTGTAAACTTGTCACACTCACGTGTACTGCCTGTAAAAAGGACAAAAACGTCAGCGTCAAATCACTGATGGTGAAAGTCATTGTAAATCGATACGAAGCGGCAATAAACATTGGATTTACAGCCTCACATTTTCTGCTCAAGATGTCATAAAGGTGCAAATGTGTCTGACATGAATCACTCGTCCTAGAGGCGCTCGAAATGACGGAGAAAATGAATTACTAGTGCACATAAAGATGATAATTTCTAGGAAATGTCTAAGTTAAAGGAGAACAGGATGATTTTTCATATCCTAAGCCATTTTGAAGTACGGTAAAAGGCATACATTTTAAGACCTATAATAATGTTAAACCGTTTCTAGTAATTAAATAATAGGTTAAAAACTTAATTAATGGTAGGCGAGCCAAACTAGATTTGGCATTGCTGAACATGGGCTGCTATACACTGTGACTTCTCAGCTATACTCCTTGCCCAGAGTATTGATTTTGCAAATTGCATACGAATAAGCCTTTTCACAGTTTCGTTGTTTGCAAAGGTCAAAGGTTAAGTCGACCACAGCAACTACAACCGTCACATGACATGCGGGTAAAGCAAGCCATCTGTCGCTCAGTTCAGTAACGTCAGTTGTTTTACATGAACTTTACTTAAAGCAAAACCGGACCCAATCTTAAACTGTAGGTTAAAACAATCTGCCCTTAAGAAATATTGAAAGAGAACCTGCATTTCGGAAACGCATTACACAAAACAGGTACTGTACCTCTCAGTTCAGATGTGTTAGTTTCTGACGAACCACACACGTTTGACAGCGCATGCGTGAGCACAGCGATAAACTTGAAATTTGAATTTTTATCTTAAAACTTGCCTAGTTTTTAGTACAACACACTGAATATCTTACAGTAGCACTGTACTTCAATTTTCGCTTTCACTAACACGTGCAACACGCCCGTAGAATATTTTTGCTGCTGAAAATAATGTTAGTTTGTGATGTCATCAATAGTTGGGCTTGCCTGACATCAATTAAATTTTTAATCTAATATTTAATTATCAGAAACGCCTTTGCAGTATTAATTGTGTTAAAATGTATACTCTTTATCGGGCTTAAAAATGGGGTAGTATGTGAAAAATCATCTTGTCTTCTTTTAATTATGCATTAATCTGTGCGTAGAGTGATTTATTAACAATATCTTGCTTGGGAACAAGAAAAATGAACTAGTCAAGATTCTAGGTAGCTGTTAAAACTGTTGCTATTAAAACAGTATGGGCTGAGAGGCATTGTCAAGTGTACACAAATGCGTTGTCTGGTACACTTAACCCTTTGACGTTTCAGGATCATCATCAATCGCTGAAATTGTAAAAATGCTTATTCACAACCAACACCAAATATCTTCACCCCCCCCAAGATCTGAAGTTGTGAAAGTCCAACCAAGAAGTAATTAATAAGGAATTCAATACATCATTACAGGCTTACAGAATGCAAACAGATGAACAATAGCGTGTGTTTTTAATTTCGCTTTCAATGATTTTCCATTGCCCGCACAAAACCTTGTCAACCCGACGACACGAACTCGATGCATTTTCCAAAAGAAGTCTGATAACACGAGGCGCACCAACTGGAACAAATCCCATCAAACTGCGAGAATTCGTAAAAATAATCGATTGCGTTTCTCCGTCATTTGGCCAGCAAGCTTTTCGCGTGCGTAAAACAAGTTTTATTATTGCAAGGCACTGCATGTCTGCAATAGGGGCAGAATTAGGGGGTGGAAAGAACGTCTATAACATACACCATGATCTGATTTAAAACAACAAAGGCGGAAATCATGGTGATTTCCCCTGAGATCATTTTATCAGTCAAAACTTTTACACAAACTACTAGTTCTTGCAGATGCTAGAAGTACATCCCTGGTTTTAATCTGCCACCCCTTTTAAACTTAGATATGCCCTTTAGTCTAATCGCTGCAGTGGAAAAATCCAGAAACAAAAACTTAAGTAAAAAAAACGATGTCGCATCATTGTGCATTGTCCAGATATGGGTTAGCAGAGTATGTTCAAAAATCTCTCTTACTATAACAAATATGGTCTGTTTGTCTGTCTGTCTATTCATCTAGCCTAGATTTCCCTTCATAGACATAGACATTTTTATTTATCTCCTCATTTACACCAGAATACAAGTAGAATATTATTGTTATAGTTACTAATTAAAAAGGATAAATTATGCATAACGGAAAGAGTTAGGGGGTGCAGGAAAAGGGTAGCGAAAGACCAATTGGTCATCAAATCAGCTACCGTTAAACTTCACTTCTACCTAACCCTTCACTTCTACAATTACCTGTTTGAGCCAAGGGCCCATCCCATTACCATATAAATGAGCCAAGCAGTTATACAAACACTTACCCCGTAAAAACAGGAATCCCAGAATAATGTTGAATCATCATCACACGACGCCCGAACGTAAGAATTTAAAAACAAATTTTAAAGCAATAATTTCCACACCGAACTTTCTTATTTTTCCCAATTAAATTTTAAATAGATCTCGTAGTGTTTTATACAGAATTTTGCCAACAATGTTTCAGTTGTGTATGCAGCTGTAAATGCAAAGCCAGCAGCACGCAATGCACTGAATGCAATCCCTACACTCAATCTCAGCAGCTACAATGAGCTCATAAACATCAATATTCATAGTAGCTGACTAACGTCAGGCCACGCATTGTGCTGCGGTAATTGCGCCATATCGATATCATGCCAATGCTGTGTTGCAAGGGAACGACTAATCATTGTGAACAAAGCGTTCACACAGCGATCACATGTCTAGCTAGGTGACAACGGCAACGGCTATATTATTTAGCAAAGCGTTCGCCGGGATCACATGTCTTGCTAGGTGGCAACGGCAACGACTATACTATTTAGCAAAGCGTTCACACAGCGATCACATGTCTAGCTAGGTGGCAACGGCAACGACTATACTATTTAGCAAAGCGTTCGCTGGGATCACATGTCTAGCTAGGTGGCAACGGCAATGATTATGCCATTTAACAAAGCAGTCATAGCAATCACACGTCTAACTAGGTGGCAATGGCAACGATTATACAATTTAATAAAGCGTTCAGATGTCCGGTTAGGTGACAACGGCAACCTCAAACAAAAAAGTACACTTCTAAACTCATATTCATGTTACGCATTGTTAGCAATAAAACGAAGATGTCCACTATTGCAATGAAACCATCTTTATCATGTCTTCCACATAAAATTTCTCCCAAATAGAATGTACCTTCTTGCCGTCAGAAACAAAAGCATCTTACCATAAACGTTAAAAACTCTTTTCCTCAAAATGCTTAAAATACGAGCAGTAAAGCGAAGATTTCAGCTATTGCAATCAACTCATGTTCACATTAAGGTACTTAACGTAAAACTGAGGCAATCAGCACTTCCCATATATAACAGTTAATGGTCGAGTAACGAGCATTCTTGTCAATATTGTCTGCCACTTTAACGGTTAACTGCCTCGTTTTATGCTTATTTCCATATTCGGAAGTTTCTAACTCGTTGCCATGACAACGCAGACAAAACTAATGTATACCAAGGGCAAATCAAACATGATGAGTTGCAGCTAGGGCACCTTCTCATAAAGTATGCATTTTAAAGGTCTGTACAAGACAAATGATGCTACATGCACAAGTACATTGACTTTTTATGGATGGCTGCATACATATAATAACACATCAACCAGGTGAAGTGTGCTGATTCATGCGGTGGTTTACAACACCTTCATTATGTTTCACTTTGCAGCAAACGTTTCATGGATGTAAAATGCAAAGTAATGTTTAGAAATGCATTGTGTGGTATCGTATTGTACTGTAGAGTATTGTGTTGTATTATATTGTATTGTATTGTATTGCACTGCATTGCACTGTACTGTACTGTAGAGTATTGTGTTGTATTGTATTGCATTGCATTGTATTGTGTTGTGTTGTACTGTAGTGCATTGTGTTATATTGTATTGTATTGTATTGTATTGTATTGTATTGTATTGTATTGTATTGTACTGTACTGTACTGTACTGTACTGTACTGTATTGTATTGTATTGTATTGTATTGTATTGTATTGTATTGTATTGTATTGTATTGTATTGTATTGTATTGTATTGTATTGTATTGTATTGTACTGTATTGTATTATAATGTATAATACTACCATATTTAATAAACTGAAAATATAAAGAGACAATGAATTAAGGTGCCTTACTGATTCATACTGCCTGTATGAGTTTTAGTTTAACAAAGGTAACAACTGAAAGAATGATCAGTCATTATTTGTGATCAGTGCCATCTGTTGTACAAATCTTAGATTACATGTCGGAAATGCAACAGATCCTCAGCCAACATCACCAAGAATAAAATTTATTAAAAGACATTTGCTAATCTCTCCGCATCGCATGTTTCAAGGCTGAAATGTATAGCTAAAACAACATATCAAATAGTAAATAAACAGGAACGACATGACCTATACAATCTACTTGGAGAAGATCCTTGTGCTAAGATCAAGGAATAATCTTTTAACTTCATGTTTCAGAACAGTAGCCTTTGGAAAAGAAAGGCTGTCCACAACTATGGAACAGAACAGCTTACCAGAAGCAAGTACTTTCAAAGAATTTTTTGAAAAGGCTAAGTAAATGGGATGGCGGAACATGTTTATGTAAATACTGTAGGCGCTAATCAAGTATCTATATATTAATTTCCGTGGTACGGGATATATTTATGTATATATGAGATTCGAAGCTACAGCTCCGACTACGGCACCATTTTTGGCAATCCACATGCCAAACGAAAGGTGTCGATCTAGTGTCATCTCAGTGGGGGTTTATTTTCGAATCGGGCCGACCGGGAGGAATGGGGCGGCACATGTTTTATTATTCTATGTGAAACCAGTGTTAATGTTTTATTAAAAATTTCAACATGAAATCAGCTTTTAGCCTATTACTACTGTCTAGTCTGAGTAGTTTTAAATGCAGCTGTATTTTTGTTTGTATTTAACCATATATTTATGTAGAGAGGGAGATTTTTAACTTAATCATAGTGGATAAATTATAGTTCAGCTCGTGTTTTCATGCAAATAATCGACTGAAAATAAATTTTTACATACTTCAGAAGTGCAAGTCATTCACTTTCGCATGCCAATCCCATTTTGATCGTATCTAAATATTGAAAATTATGCACATATTATTCTTATCAATAACTTTCGCCCATTTTCTCATTTTTGTGTTTTTGTAATTATTTCTTTCTTTAAATCATGTTTTTTCTGTGTTCATTTCTGTCATTTATTAAGTTAACATGGCACAAGCTTTCTCATAGTGTTGACTTGACGTGTCTTCATCTGGTGATGATTTATAACCTTTGTATGTTACATATTGTTCTGTATGTACATGAACACATTGACTTTGTATATAATAAACCTGATAATATAAAAAATTGCAGTAAAAAGCAAGCAAGCGGCATTTTGTTCGTTCTCACATTCAGCCAGTATCGTTCCCACAAATCAAACGAGTCTTGCACGACTAACAAGAAAATATCCACGACTGTCAAAGGCGGGTTTTTTATTACAAAAAGCGGCTAGATTTCACAGGTTAGTATTCCAAGAAGACGAAATGACACTACGCTGTGCGAATAATCAGAATTTGATCATCGCTTCTGAACACTATGCTCATATATCACAATGATGCTTAACCAGATCCGACGAGAAAAATAGTAAAAGAGCTACGATCAGTTGGCGCTGTCTCGCAAAGAGATTATGACAAGGACAGTGAGAATAATTTGTCTTCTTCAAAGATGCAGGCTAACGTGTAATGGGGAGGAAAAATTCTCACAATAAACCCAAGATAATTACTACATGAAGGAGATTAATGAGAAAAAGCTAATTACATTTGATGTGAGAGAACAGATTTAGGAGGTTTCATTAAAAAGAGATAAGAAAACAGATTAAGGGGAGATGATACAGAAGAAAATAGTATAACAACTACTGCTGGCACTGTTGGTGAGAATAATTTCTCTAAATCTGTATGTAAATATATATAGGTAAATAAATACTGTTTTGGCTGTTGTGGTAGCACTGCACCTTGCATCACATTGTCTTGTACTGCACTGTTGCCTTTTATTGTATTAAATTGTAGTTAAGTGTGTTGAAATGTTGTGTACTGTACTGCATTGTTCAGTATTGTACTGCACTGTACTGTACTGTGTATTGCACTGTACTCTATTGTACTATACTGTACTGCACTGTATTGTACTGTATTGCACTGAACTGTACTGTACTGCACTGTTGCCTTTTATTGTATTAAATTGTAGTTAAGTGTATTGAAATGTTGTGTACTGTACTGCATTGAACAGTATTGTACTGCTCTGTAAGGGTATTTTACTGCACTGTACTGTACTGTATTGCACTGCATTCTATTGTACTATACTGTACTGCACTGTATTGTACTGCACTGCACTGCACTCTATTGTACTGTACTGTATTGCATTGTATTGTACTGCACTAAACTGTATTGTACTGAATTGTGCTGCATGATATGTAGCCCACTATGATAAAGGTAGACAAGACTGGATGAATTGAGATCCAAATCCGCGAGGGTAACGCCATTATCGAAGATGTATCTGGCTATAACTGGTCGAGTGTGGTTAACTCATGTCAACACTTGCAAGATTATTATGCTGAAACTTGACTAACCGGTGTGCACGATGCTTGTGATTAATTTGGAATTTCGTGACTGTTGTGTAGTACTGGAGTCATTTAATAACATTGTGACTTGAGGCAAAAAGGTGTTTGTACTAATTTTCACATTCTGGTTTCAGTTTCTTTTTTAAGCACTCTACTGTCCAAGGTGCTACCCTAGCTGCCTTCCGTACAAGTTTCGTGACTATAGTTACTACGAGTTACTGAGTGTTATACATTTTAGACCTAACGTCTAGACTTAGACATTTTGGGTCCTATCTCGGGCCCTGAAATAATCCCAGCTTTTTTGGGGTCGTGCTGTGGAAGTTTTGTAACTCTATCCGTCTGCACTTGCGAGCTAAAAGTGTAAAATTGGATGCCTAACATAGCTTGATGAAATACTGAACAAACAGAATCACAAGTTCTCTTACATCCATACGCTCTAGGCGCTGGGCAGATGAATTGCACGACCAAATCAACTAAATCAGGTTTGACTGAATCAGAAATTCTGCAACGTGAGCCATACCAAGCAGAAGCTCAATACAATTTCAACAAATTTTATCACTTATTGCATTGTTTTCCGAGCCGAGAAACATTGCTAGAATGTTCAGCAATCTAATAACAGATGAAGATGGTGATGATGGCGATTGCAACGATGACAACGACGATGATGGTGATGACGATGATGATGGTGATGATGATGATGATAATGATGATGAGGATGAAGAGGAAGAGGACGTGGGAACAGGACGCTCTTCGTAAATAAAGCTTAATAAATTCTTGAAATTTTATATCATTTGCACCAGTTTGCGTGCTATCTTATTGTATACAGGGCTTACGTTAACAGCAACTATACATAAAACTTGTACTAAAATTTCGGTCCCGTGATGACCGTTAGGCACAGCCATTTTAACGGACAGTCGCTTGAAACAAGTTCAAATAGTACTGTGTAAAGTTTGAAAAAAATGATCAGAGCACTCCTAGCACAAAGTTCACTAGCTAAGCAAATGTATAAATTACTGTATCTTGTTAAAAAGTTTAGCGTTCTTGGTGAGCCAGCGGTGTACACTGGGAAGGTGAATTAGTGACATCTTACCAGGTGGTGCGAACATTTTAAATGACTATAACTTTTCTTTTCTAGTTACGTAAGACTTTCAAGGAGGCAAGCCTAATGCTACGTAATATAACTTCGTGCGGAAAGCTTTTTGACGCATACTTTCAAATAACCCTTTCCTCACCTTTAAAATACAGTCAAGAGCTTCAGTAAACTTAAGAGTTTCAGTTTAGCAAACTAACAGCATTGAGCATGTCTTTTCAAAAACCCTCTCTCGACTAGAAACTAAACTCATTCCGAGGGAACAATGTTCACAAGAGACCGCAGGTTAATAACATGTGCGTCGTGTAGCAATCATGAAGATGCTGCTGCAACTGCATCCCCCTGGCCGCTGCATCAGCATCTAAATTAGGCTGTCAAATGAAGTTGATGCTATCTTATGTCAGTCTTTGAGCAACAGAACTAAAGGCCAATTAGTGCTATTGAATGCTGGCATTGTCCTGCGGTCTGAACGCTCTTACTAATGGTAAAACAGATAGAAGCTAGAACCTTTACAACCATCCCAGAAACACACGCAAAAAGCTCGCCAATGCTATAGAGTATTCATGGTCGAAAAACTCAATTATAATGGCACATTTTATAAAATACGATCAGACTATAGAAAAGTGTAATTTAATTGAAAAAACACAATTTTATCAGGAAAGAAAAGTACATTAGTATGAAAAATGATATCAATAATAAACAATTACTTAATTATGTCTGCAAAAATAAGTATGTAGAAAAAGTGAAACTAACAAACGTTTTTCAGGATAAACTTGAAGCCAATTTTTACTGAAGAGAGAATAATTATCCCATAAAGTGCAAATGTTAGCAGAATATAATATTAGCAGAATCCCATATAATATAAATTGTTGCTATGTTTTTTTATTTTTTTACTCTGCTTTAGCAAATTAATAAACCTTTTTTCTTTTACTATGAACAGCTCGAACTAATTTATATCATAATTCTTATCATGCGTTCTTTTTTTGTATTTTCTGTACCGTATAAGAGTATGAATAAGTGGTATAAATAAATGTTAGTTTAATTAAAATTGGAAACTATTAATTATTAGACTATGTGAATTTTAAAATTATATTATGCGATTCGTTAACATACAAACGAAATTCACTGTATGAGAGATAAAAACAAAATAACTTACCATGAAATCAAAACATGAACACTTTTAGCACTGTATGTAACAATAGTACAAGGGTAGCAAAGCATTACAGCAACGGGAGGACGTGACCTAACCATGGCACCACATCACCACATTCAGCATTTACCAGAGCTTCCACACACGCGACAACCGTGGCACGATAATGGCAACATTATTTTAGCAGGGCAAATAAGAAGGGGAACAAAGGTTTGCCCTGGCGCACGCCTAACATGTTTACACACCGACAGCTGAGTGGTGCAGGTTGCCATGACTACTAACAACTGGGCAAATAGAATAAATTGAAGTAGAATGGAGGAGATAGTGTCAAAACAATGGTGGCAGCGGTAACATACGTTTGAGCGCAGGAAATGCAAACCGATTGCAGATGGACACTATACGCCCACAAATTTTAATTTATAAATTTTTGCGAAATTTACTCAACAGGACCTAAAATTTAGAACAAAAAGGTTAAAAGTTTAATGATGAAAAATGCAGCCATTTTGCTATCCACATTCATATCCTCATTATCCAAATTCATAATCTAAATGGAACTGCTTAATGCTTACATTTTCTAGAGTGCTTTTGCTCGCTTGTGCATTGGTTGTGCTCTTGCACAACAGATTAACTCACACGTTACAGTTTTCCATGCTCCAAACATAAGATACAATCCCTACAAAATTGTTTGACACATCTACTCTACCTATGGCAGTTCTGGGGGTAAAACTGATGTACATCCACTATATTCTTCTCACACTGAATAAAATTGTGGACAAGACTGATGTACAAAAGTGTGCCAGTACAGTGACAGTACAGTTGTGTGCCCTGTTAGAGCACACAAGTACAATGTAGTGTACAGCTCATGGTTTCGTGCAAATGTTACGTAGCAGTGTGGGAGAAGACTTGAAGTGGACTAAATGAGCCCGAGGAAATGAGAGATTCAATTACAGCCAGAGTAGTTTCTAGAGAGATATTTTGCAAATGTCACTTCGCATTTGACCGCAGAAAATAAACAAGTATTGAAAAGAACTAAAAATAATCCTGAACTGAAAAAAGAATAAATGGAATACTGAAGTTGTCAGTCTTGCTGCTGCTAATGACACTAATGGGATCAGTACAGTTTCTGCCATTGTTGTTGGTGGTGACGATGATGCTGAAAACGATGATGACTTGCAATGATAATGAAAAAATAACATACATGAGATGCTGACATTAGTACTGATGACAATAATTATGGCAATGATGGTGATGATGACGACGATGATGCTGATGGCGACGGTTACGATGGTGACAGTGAAGGTGATGACGATGGCGTGTTAGTGTTATTGAATTTTGCTGCAGTCTGCATGCCTGACGCAAATTAACTGTAAGTTCTTGACTATTTAGTCTCAGTCCAGTATCTGGACGTAATGCTCCAAAATTGTTTTTTTGAATACCTCATACCAACTACCTCAACCTCATAACCCAAGGCCAAATTTTTCTTCGCAGTCTAATACTAATAGCCCAATGATAACACCAGCATAGCAATCAACAAATCAAAGCACCAAATTTGCCATTGCATCAAAATATATACGGAAATTTGGGCTTATTTTTCATCGAAATCAATTCTAATCGATTTGAAATGAAAAAGCAACATTCAGATACACATCTTTACCAGAATGAGTTTGTGTTTGAACGAAGGCTATAGATAAATCTTACATATAGGGATAGAAGCAGACTTAAATGCTTTTAATTTAACACAGATTTGCCACGAATTTCTTAATCAATGTCAATTCATTACAATCATCTTAATATGAGGACATAAATTCGTGTTTAACACGGGTCGAATAGTCATTGAACGGCAAATGACATTACTAATGACGTGTTTTGGTGGGAATTAAATTGACCGAAAACCTTGCTTTTGCATCACCTGGGCGGCCTCCTTTGCACGGCTACACCTGCACAAGAAATCGATCAAAATCGCAATTCAAAGCGCAGATTAGTTGACTATAATAACTCGCTTTATTCTCCGGCACGCGTCGTTGTGACAATCTGCATTCAAGCGCCGTATGGACCCAGCAGAAATCGAATTGACTCAAACCACATTGCATGACAAGTACTGATTGCGGACAATCAATGGCGCCGATGAGTCACCGTAGTTTCCAGGCAACCACGTGACCTAAAGAGAGAAACAGATCTCAGCGTTTTCCAGTTCATTTCCTGCATTTGATTGAGAAAATGTTGAAGAAACGAAAATGGCAGCAGAATAGACATGGTTGCCTAGCAAGCAAAAATGTGAGCTCGAGACCGGCAGAAAGCAAAGTTTTTCTTATTACAAATTACAATTTCTTTTTAAACAAAAGGGATCCAAATTAACACGACAACGAGCAAAAGCATACTGCATACAATTAAACTGCTAATACTCATTACAAAACCCGCCTTATATAAGACGTGTGAGTGTAGTTTGACAGCTTGCCTATTGCACAATTACAAAACATAAATAGTTTCCGTATCCGCCAATGTTGCCGAACAATACGAACCCACCTTAATGCAACGCCTCTGCAGAATGAGAACAATTCATGTTCGACAGTGAACATGCTAAAATTCAACTAATGTTCGGACAAGTATGGTTATAGGTAAAGCACAAAACGTTTTAGTCCCAGCGCCAGAGGTTCCTCTGGCTTCTGTGGCTTCCCTGTCACACTTCATCACAGACGACAACACGGAGCAGGAGCCGGCAACACTGCACTAGCATCGGCAACACGGCAGCTTCCCGTTAATTTAGCACCGTCGTCTTTTGAGGACAGTCAGGGGCTTAACCGAAGATCAATAATGCTGTCATCTGGGTAGCCAAACGTTGCACGCCATCTGACATTTATGCTACCAAGGGTGGGAGGCGAAACTACGCAGGGGGTGGTAGTGCAAAAGCACAGAAGCATAGAAGAGGTTCACAGGTTGAGTGTTGTAATAAATAAAACAGCAGCCGCTAGACTTTTGTTTTAGTAGTGTTCTAACTTTGTAAATTCAGTTTAGAGAGTTGAGAAGTTTAGAATGACTAGGAGCAATGGAAACTTATAGGAAGACAGTAGAACGTTTTTCCATAGTGGAGCTGCTAGCTGGACTGCAACTGCACTCCAAGAAAGTGCGCATGCGCGTTGCAAAGAAGCCCGTCGGACTCCCACGCCCATCCACTGGACTTACAGTGCATCAGTTCCTGAATTTTCTTCTTCAGTGCAACAGTACTAAGTTACGTTTCGGTTCTCAAAGAAGCGTAGAAGTTCAAAGTATCCCTACCTTTTTCACCAAAACAAAAAACAAAAAGAAACCCAAAAAAATAATTAACCATGAAAACATGAATTAGTTTATGACTGTAAATGGCTTTTTCATTAAAATGCAAACTTCTAGAACATGTGACCAAGGTTACTAATCTGACAGAACTGGACAGACGGAAAACTCCATTGTAACATTAAATAAAACTAACCATGATAAAGTATATGAACGAACTGACAGTAGTTTCGATGCATAACGACAGAAATAGGCAAATCTTCGTTATAAACGTTAAAGCACATGAAAAGCCGCCCCCTTACACAAAGCTTAAAAAAATCGTCTTGAAATTTTATACCATTTACATACTGCCTTTTTACATGCAGGGTTTGCGTCGACAGTAACGCTGTATAAAACTTGTAAATTTAAACTCCCGCGATGGCCGTTAGACGCAGCCATTTTGATGATAGGTCCGTTTGAAACAAGTTTAGACAACAATGCGTGATATTTAAAAAAAGAGCATGCGTAGCACACATGTTACTAAATAAATAAAATTTTAAATTTCTGTATCTTGTCAATGAGATTAAAAATTTGTTTTTGGTTAGTGAGTGGCGCACCTTGGCTGGTGAGTCAGCGACATTTTACCAATTGGCACAAACGTTTTAAATGATAAATTTCTATTTACATAAGACTTTCCAGCAGATAAGCGAAAAGCTAAGTAATATAGATTTGCATGGAAAGTTTTTTGGGACATAATTTAACATTTCCCTTTCTTCCCCTGATTTACGTTTGCATAGGCAATTCTTCTGAAACCTACTTCAGGTGCCCCTTTTCTTGTCCTTTAAAGATTTGCACGCCGCACACAGAGGGAACAGACGGAAAGACCTTGTCCTTTAAAGATTTGCACGCCGCACACAGAGGGAACAGACGGAAAGACAGACAAAGAGACGAAGCCACATCGGGTAGCCACGAATGCACGCCACATTAGTTTGCAATGAAAACGTTTCACCCATCGAATCACGTCATCAAGAGGCTGAATTAAAAGCCAAGCAAGAAAGTTAACTGAGCTATTTTCAACCTTCACTTAACGAAAACACTTAGCAGTTCGTGCCGCACTAAGTGGTCAGTCAATTTACGCGCATGCAGCAGTGAATAGGGAGAGGAACGGTCAATATAATATCAGCTACAATATCCTGGCGCGCATGCGCAACTGCAGATTTACAGAAGACGGGGGAAACGGTATTTGATGTCATTGAGCAACAGACGAGAACAATAAGAATTTAATAAACACAAACGATTAATATGAAAGAACAAACAATCAACCTCATGGTCAATTTGATGAAGAAAAATTGTGAGAAATTGTGAACTACCGGGATTTGAACACAAAACCCTGCAATTAGAAGACGCTTCTTTGCCGAAGTAATTAATTAACTAACTCACTAATTAGTGTCAGTTTGTAGAGGAAAAGACCTTATCCGACCTTAAATTGCCTTTTTTGTATAACGCCAATCTAAAGTTTCTTTTTATTATTATTCTGATGCCAAGCTTAAATTTTATAGTACTGTATCATAGACAATTTTATTGTGTATTTCGATTGTAGGATCTGTAAAATTTATTTAAATTATTGTGTACTAACTATGTATAGTATTTTTGATTATTTTATATGATCTAATATTGTATAAAAGTTCTGATGGTAAGTACTTCTCTGTATCTTTTTAATATTACACGTACTTATAATTTTAATATTTTAAGTTGCATTTTGTGGGATTATTACTATAATTTGTAGTTTTTTCACCAGACGCATTTGCTATTAAGCAGTGTTGGTTTTTAATCCTTATCACTGAATGATGAATTTGCAATGATTTTATTGTTTTCATCTGTTTTACCTGGCAAATAAAGATTTAATATATATATATACATTAGGAAGAAGTCTTTGGCAGCAAGTAAGCTAAAAAAGGACAAAGACACTTATTTAAATTCGCTGGGATAACAGACAACAGTAGCCATAGCTATAATCGACTCTTAATAAATACATCAGCACTGAGACGCCATAAATATATAACACAGACAACAACCGTTTGAACCAATACAGGTCGTGAGAGATTCGAACTCGGGCCACCGACAGTCCGTTATCTTAACCCACTGGGCCAAAATGATTATATGTGTGCTTGGAAACCAAAACCGTCCATAAGTCAGCATAGTAAAAACTACGTTGTGATGTTTCAAAGTAGATTGCACAAAAAATTTTCTAATTCCGATTGTACCTCGAGTGAGCTATTTTGCTTCGGGTTTTATCTGTTGAAAAGAGCAGATTTGCGTCAGAAAGAGCCATCTACTGGATTTAAAAGTAACTTAAATTTGCTCTTGTAAAATCCATAGCAACGACACTTTCGTGCGGTTGCTAAGTGTTTTGTACAGACGCGACAAAAAACAATGGCTAACTTTAACAGCTATTTTCTCAAGTGCATAGTCTGCACCTAAACTTCAACGTGGATTATCTCAGCTTAGAAATAATATAGAGCAATGAACTTGGTATCAAAATGATCCTCATGAAATGGAGATTCAGGATGTGTGAATAACTAGCAAAGCTTAATTGTTAACTTCTGGACGATTTTGCTATGCAAGCACACATATATCTTATCAACAGTACACTGCGTTCAATTTCAAGCAGAAGACTATGCGATGCTTGCACCATACAATGCAGTTAGCCAATTTCAACTTCATAGACGCACACGGACCCAAGATTAAATATAAGAGCTCTATCAACGCATCTCCATCAAATCCTCTCGCCAATAACTCGCGCGCGGCCTTTGTAACCGAATCGCGCAACCATAAATCACGATCCGACAGTGCGGTTGCCATGGCGACCGGAAGGGTGAGATGAAACACAAAACGGTGGTGTTAATCGAACAAAGGGTTAGCCGAGGAAACGCTAAGCAAACAGCGCATTATCGCATAACAATTTTTCATTAGGAGCAGAATGACACGGACGCTGGGAGATGTTCAATATTAGCTCAGCAAAGATGAGGATGCTGCAGGGAGGCTGAGCAAATGGGATGCTGTTGCCAAAATAATGAATAAATAAAATGACAGAAGCTTTTAGGGCAGATCGATCATGGACGTGTGCCGGAATGGAAGCGTTTTAAATTACAATCATCAAACAGTAAAGAAAGCGGTTTCAATTTTCACTAAAAGCCATGTTACTGTTAATTGTCTGCCATGTATTTCTTTTTGCATAATCAATGTAAGGCCATGTTCACACATCTGTTGTGCATTTAGTACAGGCCTGACCCTATCAACAACTGTGCTCAGACATCCTTGTACATACGTGCATGACGCAAAGACCTGTTCACACGTTCTGCACAAAATCGAAGAACACGTCATCACTGTTCACACGTAAAAATATACAAACATGTCCTTAAGCTAAATAAAAATTGACAGACGAACAAACGGATGATTAAATAACAGCATAGTATTATGTTAATATGTAACGAAGTAACTAGAAAGACAAATGAAAAGTCCCTTTTGACGAGCGTCGAGATGGCAGAGTCATTCGTTCTTACAATCAGCTAGAATCGTTAAGGATGTCGTTAAGATGAATCTAGAAGTTTTTGTATGGTGTGACCGTATGTTAACACAATTCCCTTCTTTACAGACTTTTCAGCCCCAACCAAAACGGCCAAAGTTCCTTTAACCACGACCGCTTTTTGAAAACTTGGGAAATTACAAGACATACTTTATTCGAGTCTAGACAAAGGTCGAGTTCAAGCCGCGCCCTAGACACTTAAACTCCTAAAAACGTTACAGGTGTGAAAGAGCTCTAAAGTTGCATAAGGTGTTAAAGGAAAGGTTAAGCCTACTAGGAAGTTGGGCTTATTTCAATAATAAAGTTTTAGTAATAAAAATGCGAAAAATATGTGATAATTTTCAACCACAGGCCTTGAAAATTTATATACTATATGGTAGAAATCAAATCGGTTTTACAGACGGCTTATTTTAAAAAAAATGGTTATATTTTTCTAAGTTTAAGTGATAAAAGTAAAATAAATTCAACATGTTAAGCGACTTGTCGTTCCTTTTAAATGAATGTTTTTGGGTAGCTATAGGTCACTTACTCTTACAAATGCTATAACAAAATCTACAGAAGGTTTGCAAGGATAAACTGAGAAAATTTGTAACGGAAAAGTAACTTGCCAACTCTCCACTGGAAAATTCACCAGCAAATTATGGTCAACACAAAATCCATACGAAATGTCAAACCGCCGCAGCTTGTAAGCTAATCTGAAGCGACCTCTGGGGAAAATTTTTAATTAACGCCCCACTCCCAGGAGGAGACAGCAGTAATGAAGTACCAACAGAACACAGCCGCAAAAGAAAACTATACTTTATCTCAATTTGCCATGCATTCGGCTTTGCCAAAGCAATGTTGGCTTTGTTCGAATTTAATTAAATACGACTACCAAACTACGAGGTTAATAAAGCAAACGCAACTCAGCAAGGCGACATAAAACTCTCAGCACTAATCGCTTAATTACTTTATAACTTGACAAGTCAATATGAGTTCGCTACCACATGCACCGCAGCCGCTTCTATGCTACTAAAAGAAAATCAAAATTTATACAAAACTTGCAGATTTTACATAATCACTTTGAGCATAAGCTGCATAATTATACATGCACATGCTGCAGTTGTATATGCTCAAAGACACCAACCAACCTGTGTTAAACAAGCCAGAGTGTGGCCCAAAATAAAATTCGGCTTTCTGTAAGTGATGACTGGCTTTATAAACCACATCACAAGGAAATATTTCACAGATGAATCGTGTTCATAAATTAATACTATAACGGCATTTGAAAATTTGATACACTGCAGAATCACTGTAGATAATAAACCGGCCTAACACAACAGTTACAATCTCGTAAGTTTACTGTAAGCATCCGACACTTTCACACTTAGTAAAACCCGACACAGTTCGGATTACAGTCGGTTCAGTTCCGGACAGCAGCTGCCGGCTGTAAACTTGCCAAAAGCCAGCAAGCACGCCTTGCCTGTTTTATGAGCAAACCACACGCAGTTGTATAGCACAGAAGCCACAAGTGTGATGCGAATCATCAATTAATCTTGAAATAATGACACACGATCAACGACTGTACGCACTACGCACACTCCCGCCGCTTGGCGGAGCTGGCAGCAATGCAAAGCTGCACATGCGAATTCCTTAGCACAGCCAATTCTTTCACAGTTTTGTCCCAGGTGCACCCAAGCAAAAATAGTTTCTGCGAATTGTTCCGCAACTTGCTATAGATGAATAGAAGTTGGCGTTTACATTGAGAATTTCATTCGCGGTTTTGTGTTGGCGATTGTTTAGGTGTTGAGTTTTACAAGGCGACCGGTTTGTGAGATGAAATTGCGGCTGAGTGAGAGGGTGGTGGTGCACGGGGGTGGTGGTGGTGCATGAGGGTGAGTTGATGTTGAAACCCGGAATCACTATTTAATTAAGCAATGATGGAAGAAAAAGTAAAATTAACAAAGTCTGTATGGTGTGCACCTGCAGATGAACTTCTATAGTTAAGTTCACTGTTCCCACAGGTCCCGCTGTCAAATAAATCTTCACCCAGTTAAAAGCTCTGCCCATTAATCCGTTACCCAAATCGTAAAGTTTAATAGAATCTTAAATAATTAAAATTGTGCCTACTTAAACCTTGGGTTAACAAACTTATCAATGGTTTGCGCAACGCACAGCGTGCCATACTAAAGTGTTCACAAAACCTGTGCCGCTACCTCCTTGAACAATGATGAAAAGCTAGCACTTAAAAAAGTATGCATCAGTTATTGAGATTTTAACTTGAAAGTTATTATCGCGAACTGTCTCTAACAAGGGGTAAGCACTATACAGCAGTCTTGCAGAATAGGTCATGATGTGGGGTAACCGCTATACAGCAATCTTGCAGCATAGGTCATGATGTGCAGTAACCAGTATACAGCAGTCTTGCAGCATAGGTCATGATGTGCAGTCACCGCTATACAGCAATCTTGCAGCATAGGTCATGATGTGCAGTAACCAGTATACAGCAGTCTTGCAGAATAGGTCATGATGTGCAGTCACCGCTATACAGCAATCTTGCAGCATAGGTCATGATGTGGGGTAAGCACTATACAGCAATCTTGCAGCATAGGTCATGATGTGGGGTCACCGCTATACAGCAATCTTACAGCATAGGTCATGATGTGGGGTAACCACTATACAGCAATCTTACAGCATAGGTCATGATGTGGGGTAACAGCTATACAGCAGTCTTGCAGCATAGGTCATGATGTGGGGTAACTGCTATACAGCATTCTTGCAGCATAGGTCATGATGTGGGGTAACAGCTATACAGCAATCTTGCAGCATAGGTCATGATGTGCAGTCACCGCTATACAGCAATCTTGCAGCATAGGTCATGATGTGCAGTCACCGCTATACAGCAATCTTGCAGCATAGGGCATGATGTGGGGTAACCGCTATACAGCAATCTTGCAGCATAGGTCGTGATGTGCAGTCACCGCTATACAGCAATCTTGCAGCATAGGTCATGATGTGGGGTAAGCACTATACAGCAATCTTGCAGCATAGGGCATGATGTGGGGTAACCGCTATACAGCAATCTTGCAGCATAGGTCGTGATGTGCAGTCACCGCTATACAGCAATCTTGCAGCATAGGTCATGATGTGCAGTAACCAGTATACAGCAGTCTTGCAGCATAGGTCATGATGTGCAGTCACCGCTATACAGCAATCTTGCAGCATAGGTCATGATGTGGGGTAAGCACTATACAGCAATCTTGCAGCATAGGTCATAATGTGGGGTAACCGCTATACAGCAATCTTGCAGCATAGGTCGTGATGTGCAGTCACCGCTATACAGCAATCTTGCAGCATAGGGCATGATGTGGGGTAACCGCTATACAGCAATCTTGCAGCATAGGGCATGATGTGGGGTAACCGCTATACAGCAATCTTGCAGCATAGGTCGTGATGTGCAGTCACCGCTATACAGCAATCTTGCAGCATAGGTCATGATGTGGGGTAACCACTATACAGCAATCTTGCAGCATAGGTCATGATGTGGGGTAACCACTATACAGCAGTCTTGCAGCATAGGTCATGATGTGGGGTAACCACTATACAGCAATCTTGCAGCATAGGTCATGACGTGGGGTAAGCACTATACAGCAATCTTGCAGCATAGGTCATGATGTGGGGTAAGCACTATACAGCAATCTTGCAGCATAGGTCATAATGTGGGGTAAGCACTATACAGCAATCTTGCAGCATAGGTCATGATGTGGGGTAAGCACTATACAGCAATCTTGCAGCATAGGTCATAATGTGGGGTAACCGCTATACAGCAATCTTGCAGCATAGGTCATGATGTGGGGTAAGCACTATACAGCAATCTTGCAGAAAAGGTCATGATGTGGGGTAACCGTTATACAGCAATCTTGCAGCATAGGTCATGATGTGGGGTAACTGCTATACAGCATTCTTGCAGAATAGGTCATGATGTGGGGTAAGCACTATACAGCAATCTTGCAGCATAGGTCATAATGTGGGGTAACCGCTATACAGCAATCTTGCAGCATAGGTCATGATGTGGGGTAACTGCTATACAGCAATCTTGCAGCATAGGGCATGATGTGG
Source organism: Tubiluchus corallicola (assembly GCA_030141605.1). Classification (NCBI taxonomy): domain Eukaryota; kingdom Metazoa; phylum Priapulida; class Priapulimorpha; order Priapulimorphida; family Tubiluchidae; genus Tubiluchus; species Tubiluchus corallicola. Next base: position 384,804 of record JAQGDQ010000060.1, read on the forward strand.
GGTCACCGCTATACAGCATTCTTGCAGCATAGGTCATGATGTGGGGTCACCGCTATACAGCAATCTTGCAGCATAGGTCATGATGTGGGGTAACTGCTATACAGCAATCTTGCAGCATAGGTCATGATGTGGGGTAACCACTATACAGCAATCTTGCAGCATAGGTCATGATGTGGGGTAACCACTATACAGCAGTCTTGCAGCATAGGTCATGATGTGGGGTAACCGCTATACAGCAATCTTGCAGAATAGGTCATGATGTGGGGTAACCAATATACAGCAACCTTGCAGCATAGGTCATGATGTGGGGTAACCACTATACAGCATTCTTGCAGAATAGGTCATGATGTGGGGTAACCACTATACAGCATTCTTGCAGAATAGGTCATGATGTGGGGTAACCAATATACAGCAACCTTGCAGCATAGGTCATGATGTGGGGTAACCACTATACAGCATTCTTGCAGAATAGGTCATGATGTGGGGTAACCACTATACAGCATTCTTGCAGAATAGGTCATGATGTGGGGTAACCACTATACAGCAATCTTGCAGCATAGGTCATGATGTGGGGTAACCACTATACAGCAGTCTTGCAGCATAGGTCATGATGTGGGGTAACCACTATACAGCAATCTTGCAGCATAGGTCATGACGTGCAGTAACCAATATACAGCAACCTTGCAGCATAGGTCATGATGTGGGGTAACCACTATACAGAATCTTGCAGCATAGGTCATGATGTGGGGTAACCGTTATACAGCAATCTTGCAGCATAGGTCATGATGTGGGGTAACCACTATACAGCAATCTTGCAGCATAGGTCATGATGTGGGGTAACCGTTATACAGCAATCTTGCAGCATAGGTCATGATGTGGAGTAACAGCTATACAGCAATCTTGCAGCATAGGTCATGATGTGGGGTAACCAGTATAAGTCATGTGTGTGAGCGTCCAGCTGTTTGCAGTCAGCTAATACATTGCAAGTAAACTGCGATGCAGTTTAGCCCCAAAGCTTTCACTGCACTGTAGCTTTTACCATAACTTCAACCACTCGAGTTACACACCAACGCACTTCATATTTTCCCAGCACACAAAGCCGGGTATTATACTTTCAATACAGCTGCTAACCATACTTGCTTGACTCGAAAAAATCGTGGAGATGGAAACGTGGAGTCGAGGAAAAGTGAAAATGTTTCGTAATCGAAGAACTATAGCATTACGGGTATTCACAAGAATCAACCCCTTCCAATGCGGTGAAAAGTTCTTTTTGACGAGTGTCGAAACACTAGACCCATCCGGAATGTGTCCTTGCCATGTTCGACTGAATGTCATTAGGATGACTCTTCACAGTTTATGTCTGCAGCCTTTACTAAACAAAAGTTTCCATGTAAACAGGGCTGAATTACCCTATAGGCTATAATAGGCTACAGCCTAGGGCCCACAGTCCCACACTTTTGATTGCTGAATAATTCATATGACTTCAAAATAAAATTTCAATTTTAAAAAAGAGGACAGGAAGTCTGAAAATCAAATTTTAAACTGACTCCTCATTTGAGGCCTTTTATTTGAGACAAAAAGCCCATTTTTGAAGCCCTTTATTTGAGATACGCGTCGCTCTTTGAAGCCCTTTATTTGAAATATGGGGCCCCCAGCTAGGCAAATGTTGCTAAAATATATCAGAAGTAAAGATATTCGAGACGAGGGCGAGCAAATTAAAGGGTGGCTCCATATATTGGGGCCCCATAATTCTACTAGCCTAGGGACACCAAAAGGTCATAATTTGGTCCTGCAAGCAATACTTTCTAACGATTAGAAAACTCCCAGAATGGTGTATCTAGAAGTACCATCCACTGATGCTCGTTTACCATGTAATGTCAAGATGACCTTTGATGTGACACGCAACCATTTATCTCAAGCATTTTGGATGAAGTGCTGCAACTTACATGCCCCACCCTTCTTTGCACATTCTTTACCAAATGTTCAACTTGTTTTGTTGAGTTTTCATATTGCATAATACAAGGAATCCAGGTAAATGTAAAAGAGGTCACAGGTAAAAGAGCCACAGGTGAAAAAGTCAAAGAAAAAAGAGGCAGGAAAAGTTACAGTAAAAAGGCACGGGAAAAAAGAAATAACCCTAACTTTAAATCTAACCCGTAACCCGTAATTATAATCTTAGCCAAAACTGTGACTTTACTTACTGGTCACAATGCAAGACGTATTTTCTCCAGCAAATGTCACATTTTAAACCCAACGCTCATCCTAAGTCCACCCCCCAAAGGCTATGACAGTATGAATGGCTTAGATTTGTTAAAGACAATTCAAAACAATATAATTAGATTAGCAAATGACTCTTGATCAAAACTGTCCAGAAATATGACTTTGATGGTATATCTTGCACGCTAGTAGGAACATGGCTGACACACTGGACCGTCACAATATTCAGATTAAAAAATCGGCTCTATGATGTAGGTACAGATGAAAAGGAATAGTCTGCGTATGTGTACTGCACAGTTGTGACTTCCTGTGACTGCATCAAACCACCTAACAGATGGCACAAATCTGCTGTTCCAAAGACAAGGAACCGAAATGTTTACTTGCATCTTCCTATTAACATTCAGGCCCTAATAGAATGGGACATGCCAGTAATTAGAGGCAGAGAGATGATTTAATAAGAGACCATGTCCCAGGAGATTGGACGCTCAAGCTGTATAACATTTACAGTAATTCCACAGGACGAGCGCGGATGACCTTTACTAACGTGATTAGCTCTGAACTCCTAGAAATAATGAGAAGCTGGAAAGTTGGATAGAGAGCAAAAATTGATAAGAAAGGATTGGGGAGATTCATTTAGAGCAGTAGAAGCCGGTAGTAAAGGGAAAAATGAGTAGAAGCAGCTGGAAAAGCATAGAAATGTGGATGTTGGCCTTGAGGGGTCAAAGGACAATAAAAGGGCAAATGAGACAGCGAGAGAAAATGAACAATGACAAAGAGAATGAAATGGACAGAGGGTAGGAAAGGGAGACAAAGAAGCGAGAGTGTGGAGAGAAAGACAGAGAGGGAGAAAAGGGAGGAGACAGTGAGAACAGGGAGAGAAAGAGAGAGGATTATCGACGTATTTAATGGTGGAACCATTCAAAACACTTACTGCTGAAGATACCTTATTCTTTTGTGCAATTTTTTATAGCAATTACTTAGTGTTTGTGTTTGTTTGCCAGTATAACTTTTTTAGGAATGTGAAAAACATTGTGAGGAAAATTTGTTTACGCTTTTTCAAACAGCTTTTTCATACATTTTTGAAAATTCTAGCTCGTTTCGAAAAGAGTTGGAACAGAATATTGAAAAAAAACTGCATTTTTTGAAAAAAGTGGAAACACGACTGAAAAATTATTTAAAGATTCCCATATGACTCAAAGCATACAAAAAACTATAACATTTTGATCTTGTTTCTTCAGGGACAAATTCCAGAGACATTTCTGACATTTCCAAGAATTTTCCCGGAAAAACTATCAAATCCTCTTAAAAATGACCGAAAACTGAAACCTCCGCAATCATAACTGAGACACGAATGGCAGCTTCAAACGTGAGCTTAATTAACATCGAACGACATTGCATGGTACAACATTTCATCAATTAATGCCATGCATAATTAAAAACCCGGTATGAATTTTCTATGAAAACAAAAACAACTCATTATCATTTTATGTCGTCGAACACGAAAACACGTTGTATTAGCAAACAGACGCTCGTGTTTTCATTAGAAAATCATTGTAGCTACACGGTTCAATTAACCACGGCCATTCAGGACTTTAAACACTTCAATTGGCGAGCAATATTGTAATGAAGACGCCTAGGATAAATAATTAAAAACGCGCTGGCTTGCATAAAGCCATGCAGACAAATTAGGAAAGTGCTGCCACAAGAGGCGCTGTTAATTTACGTTTTAATTTAGCTGAAATGTTTGCGGTTGTACTGCTTAATGATGACATGTTTTAATTAGTCGTTGGCGTCCGCTAGAGTTTTGTTAAGAATTATAAAGCAGAAATCAATTTACCATCTCTGGGGTAAACGAAATTCAGTGTAAAAATAATTTTTATTTTGTAAACTTAATATGTGATTATTTTCCAGTCTTATATATCACATCAATATCACATCACATCACATCACATCACACCACATCACATCACACACTTCACTCCACACCACACCACACCACACCACACCACACCAGACCATACCATATATCTTTTCGTGTCGTGTTTAAACTAAACACAATGCACATAATATGTTTACATACACATCTCTGTACAAGTTTATAAATTGTAGCTTAAACATACTTTACAAGTGATGTTGTATATGTTGTATGCCTAAATTTTCATGTGCAAACGTATCATGTTTCCAAACATAATGTGTTTATAGTTTATTATTAAAGTACAAGCAAAACTGGGCTCGGTTTAACAGATGTTTTTTTAAGATTGTTACCACAGTTGGTCTTCAGTTGAACCGGTCCCCGTTTTAGAACCTGAATTACAAAAATGTTTTAATAAGCTGCATACTAGTCGCGCTGCATGTATGTCTGTCTGCCTGCCTAACCCTAGGAATGTTTTGTCTCGTGTAGAAATGTTGCATGTTTCTAGCAGGCTTACATGTTTATACAAGGCTCAAGGGGATGTTTACATGGCTCCATATTTGCTCCCCCGCTTCTGCCGACTTCAAATTGACAGCAAGTGAATAAACACGAGAAAAATTTCTCTGGAGCGAAAGAGATCAGTTTCAAGGCAGATGTTTTTATGCGGAGTTATGAAATCTTGCATACTGTGTTATGAAAAATGGTGCTCACTCGCGGCCACGCCAATCATAATAAAGTTCAGTATAAGGTCACGCTTAGGGTCAAGGTCAAAGGTAAATGCCGTTAACAATGATTTATAACAAACATATGTTATAAGTAAGTGAACGGTAGTTTAGTAGGGTTCGCATTAATCACAGAATATGAGGTCATGTGGGGGTCACAGAGCAAATAAATTAAAAAAATATGAACTGCTTGACTGTAGTTACACGATTACAAAAACAAGAAAATTATGTACATATACTCTGGCACAGCAGCTAATTTAGAACTTCTGCAAAATCTTTATGCTTTTACCACATGCTGCAGAACACAATGACATACTGGAATGACCAAACAAGAAGCCACGACGTTTGAGTTGTTATCAGCAGTAAGAGTGGAAATGGGGAGGCGCTTGCAAGGCGTATGTCACAGTAATCGTGTATGTGGTTAAGCATGACTCAAGAGAAGCGGTCGGTAATGTCAGCCATGATGAAGAACACGCCAGCGCCTGTCAGCGAGCGTGTTTTGTTAGATAGAAACGTGCGAGAAACGAGTGCGTGATGTGATTGCAGAGAGAGAGAGTAGGAGGGAAAAAAAAAAAAAAAAAAAAAAAAAGAGAAGAGAGAGAGAGTAGGAGGGAAGAAAGGAGAGAGAGAGAGAGAGAGAGAGAGAGAGAGAGAGAGAGAGAGAGAGAGAGAGAGAGAGAGAGAGAGAGAGAGAGAGGGCAAGATCAAGAGCATGAGAAAGCAAGAGCAACATATGGAAGAATGCAAAGAAAACAATCTGAAATGATCAATCAAAAAAAGGAAACAGTTTTTCAGGAAAAATACAACTCACAAAACGACGGAGAAACGGGCGCTCCCAAAGGGATCAGTAAATATCTGCTATCTACTAATTGCGAAAATACAATTTATTTTAGCAAACGATTGTCTGTCTGCCTGTTCTTCAGTAATGAAATATTAATGCTCCAGTCATTACACAGCATTTCAAATGGCGCCTACAGACGCCACAGGCGCAGTCATTTGATTTTCGATTCTGAAATCGTTTGTTAATAGTCTGCCAACCGCACGCTGACAAATTACACACTGCAAAACCTTAAAATGCATAATCGCGAGAAAAAAACAACGTCAAAATCTAGCCATGCATAAAGCATACTAATGAGGAAAAGTTATGACGTATATAAATGAAGCCAATGGAACAACGCCAGCAAAGAACAAGTTACAAGTAAATGAATTCTAAGTGACGCTATGTATAATCTTGAAATCTCACTGTTTATTGCATCTGTTCTGCTTTGGGAAGAGTAAACTGCTTATAATTTTGTCAATCAGGAAGCAAATGATGAGAATATAACAAAAAGTTGGAAACAATAGCCAAAAACTTTTTTAATTTACAAAACTTTAAAAAAATGCACGTCTCTCTGAGTACTACTTATATAAAAAACTTTGAAAAAATGTACGTCTTTGTGAATACTACTTGTAAGCGTGTCGTATAGAAATCACAACTTTACAAATGCTATTCAAAAATGTAAACCCTTTCTACTAAGCAGAAACACCTAAATCGTTTTTCACATATTAAGCTCACATATGGGTAAATGCTGAGCAAATACAGTGACACTAAGTTATTACTAACAGATGCCATAAAATAAAACAACATCAATAAAACAACTTACTAACTAACTAACTTACTTACTAACATATGCTATCATATATAATGATACATACAAAAATATGCATACATATATCGGCCCGGATTGTGACTTTTTAGAACCTAAGCTAGTGAAATTATGGGTCTCCTTCAGATGAAGCCATGCTCTAATTCGCCCACACCCGTCTTGCATATTTTTACTCGTTATATACTTTAGCAATACTTGCAAAGCTTGAAGTAATCTTATTGCAAATTCTTTAAAAAAATTGGGATATTCATCTTTTGTCGGTGAAAAATATTCTTTAAGAAATACCCCTATTATATTATTTATTGCAAACCAAATTAACACGTATTTTCAACACAACCATAGTGAAAAGAACAGATTTTTTCCCAAATTTTACCAAAGCTTGATGACCTGAAGTTTAAGCGGCCCTAGGCGGCAACCCAAGCTAATCTATAGGACGAGCTGGCCCTCCATATCGTACATAAATGTGTGACAGCTGTTAATTTCTTATTTTATATTAAATGGCATTACTTATGACGCACATACTTGGAATGACAAACACACATCATAATGAAATGTATCCCAAGATTAATTAGTCACGTTCTTGTAAGAATCTCATTAACTCGCGGAATGTCTTGTAATCAAACCATATGTTTGAGCTTTTTGGAAATACGGATCAAATAAACAGCATTGCAAACACGCCAAACATAATCACATTGAAAGTACAAAATGTACTAGAAAGGCCAAATGTGGAGTTTTTTACACGTGCATACTATTATAATGTAATATAATATAATGATTGTACTAACCTGTCTGTTACCGCCACAGGGCATAGTCGATCAGTCAGCTGCCTTCATCTGAAAATCACAAAAAGAATTTTCAGGAAATCGTCACTAAAACTACCATACCACAAACAATTGTGTGACACACCTGGTATAAATTCTTTACACAACAATAGCGGGTTGTGAAAAACTAGCAAAACGCCTCGCCTCTCCCCAACGCAGCGCCTAGCTGAAGTGGCATCTGTAAAACTGAAGGCACTCCACTGGCTTCCTGCGTCCCACTGCAAAGCACTTATGGTGTATGGAAAACGCGAAACGGAACGAAAGCGCCGATCAGCGCTGCAGTGAAGAGAAAAAGAAGCTAACGAACCAGATGTTACTTAGGCGTATAGAAGCTTGGTTTTTTAGTCTTGAAGTAGAAATTTACTGTTATGAATTATTCAATTTTGGTAACTTTAAGAAAGTATTTTTATTAGGGATTCTTCTGCAAACAAAACAGACTCTTATCCTTTTTGTTTTGCATAACGACAAAGAATAGGTCAATTTTAAGAGTTGAAAAATATGAAAGTACCTATTACTATGGAGCGACTAAGTAAAAGCATCTATTTACGTCCTTTGAAATTCCCAAATTTATTGACATGGAAGAAAATAAAATGGTGGCAGAAAATACGAAAAGTGTCTCTGAACGACGATTGCACAAGGAAGCAGGTCTGCGAAAGAAAATTAAAACGTTTTCTCAATAAGCGCACGCACAACTAATCATGCACAGTGCTAATGCCTGATGAAAATTTACGAAGCCACGTACTTTGGGAATCTCTGCGCATGCGCCGTTGGCGAGCAAATACGCTAAACAAAGTTAGCTGGCAGTAAAACTGTTTGCAATTGAAATGCCTTCTCAATTACATCGCATCGTTAGGACTCTTCTAAATGAGTTCAACAGCATCACCCAGTTGTCACGGTTACAGCAAACACAGACTGGCTAGTTGTCATGGTTACGGTAAACACACGTAATGTGTGCTCAGCGGTTACTAAGTCAGTGCAATTCATCTAATGAAACTATTACCTACTGACGCCTAAGCGTTGAACCAACACTCCACCTTTCAACTAAATTACAAGTCATAAAATAAAGGGAAAATCAATTTATGAATCAGAAGTGAATTTTCCATCTTCATTTCAAAATCAGTTGCCATGATCAGCACGGGCTCAAGTTCAACACATTGCTTGGCCGATCTTCCTATATTAATGGTAAATGCGCCAAGCGTAGGAATTCTTCGGGCACTTCTTTTAGGAATGAACGTCATATTCCTCTGAATCAAGCAATTGCACTAATAATAATGGCAATGGAATATGGCCACGTTTACACTACGTCTGTGGAGTTGAGAAGCAATGATGACAATTTGGGTGGTTTATTAAGTACTGTTAGTACGGCTCATTCAACTGCCATTCCGTTTTAACAATAAAAATATACACAAGAAATTGCAGGATCAACATAGCTTAACCAGACGGTTTAGTCTAGTGGTAATGCGTCTGCTTTCCGTCTGGGAGGTCGTGAGTTCGAACCAGCGGCCGGGTCATACCAAAGACTTTAAAAATGCTACCTGCTGTTGCCCTGCCTGACGCGTGGTATTTAGGGTACAAGTGGGGTAATCATAGTCTCTGTGATGTAGTTGTAGGTTTTTATTTACAGTCGGCAATAATAGCTCTTTGAGCTAATGTTAATTGTTGACCCAAAAGCCGACTTTAAATTATTATAACGTCACATACAAAAATGCTAGAATGTATTAGTTTCCTATCATAGGTACTACATTTGAGGTCTCGAATTTTCCCTGAATTACATACACATAACCACAACCAGGCTAATTCTATATCTAACCACCTACATAATTAAACCGAGTGAACAGACGACACGCTAAAATTTTACTGCAATAAATAACATTTTTACACATTTAAGTTACCAAAAGGATTTTCTTAGACAAAGGAAAGATATTTACCAAACGCAGCAGCATATTGTAAATTGTTAAACACACATGAACTGGGTGAAAAGTTACAGATACAATATACAACTTTAAACAGCAAGACAATATTGGCAATTGAAACGTGTGGCTAGTTGCTCTTTACCATGTCACATGTTGTTTCAGCTTAACTGTTTGGATTCCGTACTTGATGTAAAAATAATATCAGATCCAAGGTTACTGATTTCACCTGTAAATCTGCACATTTGTTGACTCATAAATGAATTTAAGGAAAATTTCGAAACGTCTAGTGCAACTCCGGTGGAAGGAGATTAAATCAATACGTTCTAGAATTTCCTTCATAATATTAATGGTTCTACAATTTCTTATTCAACTTACATTTACACCTAGCAAAAAATTTAGCAACAACAGTACTGCTAGTCGTCACGAATCCAGGTAGAAAGTTCACAGGTAAAAAAGTTACACAAAAAGTCACAGGATAAAAAGTCACGCGAAGAAAATCACAAGAAAAGTCACACGAAAAAAGTCTCAGCAAAAAGGATGACACAGCAAAAAGGGCACAGGAAAAAGGCACAGAAATAACCCTAACCCTAACACCGAACTTTAGCCAAAATAAGTTGTAACTTTTTCCTGTGAGTGCTTTCCTAGTCAAAATTGTGACTTTTTCCGTGAGTGCTTTCCTAGTCAAAATTGTGACTTTTTCCTGTGAGTGTTTTCCTAGTCAAAATTGTGACTTTTTCCTGTGAGTGTTTTCCTAGTCAAAATTGTGACTTTTTCCTGTGAGTGTTTTCCTAGTCAAAATTGTGACTTTTTCCTGTGAGTGTTTTCCTAGTCAAAATTGTGACTTTTTCCTGTGAGTGTTTTCTAGTCAAAATTGTGACTTTTTCCTGTGAGTGTTTTCCTAGTCAAAATTGTGACTTTTTCCTGTGAGTGTTTTCCTAGTCAAAATTGTGACTTTTTCCTGTGAGTGTTTTCCTAGTCAAAATTGTGACTTTTTCCTGTGAGCGTTTTCTTAGTCAAAATTGTGACTTTTTCCTGTGAGTCTTTTCCTAGTCAAAATTGTGACTTTTTCCTGTGAGTGTTTTCTAGTCAAAATTGTGACTTTTTCCTGTGAGTGTTTTCCTAGTCAAAATTGTGACTTTTTCCTGTGAGTCTTTTCCTAGTCAAAATTGTGACTTTTTCCAGTGAGTGTTTTCCTAGTCAAAATTGTGACTTTTTCCTGTGAGTGTTTTCCTAGTCAAAATTGTGACTTTTCCTGCGAGTCTTTTCCTAGTCAAAATTGTGACTTTTTCCTGTGAGTGTTTTCCTAGTCAAAATTGTGACTTCCTGCCTGTGATTTTATTACCCACACCGTGGTCACATTCTCTTCTATCTTCTATAATGTGAACGTCCTCTGATAGCAGTTTTGATGTGGGATTTTAGGATTATAAAAACACTTGTACATAAAGTAACTCCAACTTAATGCAAAAATCTGTTCTTCAAATATAACACTATTATCTTTATTGCACCAATGACAATTACGAAAACAAAGAGGTTTTGGCTAATGAAAATACAGGAGGCAGCGAAATATAGCATGACTAATTATCAGCATTAATTGCTGCATGAATTGCCTTGTCATAATAAAACGGATGTCCTCTGATGGTTTGCAAAGGTCAAGTAATGAGCAAATGGTACAGTGTGAGTCCTCTGCTCGAATTTTGAATTAAAAGTAAGGGTGAGCATTCTCTACCAGAAAGCGAATTCGAATCGATTGTGACTTTGTGACTTTCGAATTCGAGCCGAACTGCACTTCAGAATTTCGAATTGGAATTGAGATTGAAAGATTTTGGAACAAGTTTTCGAACCGCCAGTAAAAATTAGTTCGCAAAGATCATGCATATTACTCGATTTTGTTCTGCAGTAAAACCACTGATAATTTGTTTATAAAATCGTGCACAGAAATCAAAGCTAAAATATGTTAACTGCGCGATGTTTCAATCGTTTTAATGATAAAGAACGTATGTGTTTGAAGTGGTAAAACATTCGAATCTATAGCTTTAGTAATAAAAGTGTGATAAGCGCGTTGTGCAATTAGTAAAATCGCTTGGAAGTCGCGATCATTTCACGCTTATGCACTTCCATTTTGAACGTTCATTCTTCCACCAGTGACGTCGATCGAAGAAAAGCAGCGCACTGTAAATTTTCGTCACAATTATAAGTTTTCACAAAAAAATAGGTAACTAACTTTTGCGATGATATTTCTGCATGAACATTAGATAAGCTGCAGGTGTGTGAATTAGTTTAAGCAGCACGCGCTTACGGAAAGTCACGATGCGCTTATGAAACTCATGACGTCAGTTACGTCATAATTTCCAAGTAAATGGCGCCTTCCACCGCGCATGAAAACTTCTACAGCGGTAGTATAAATTAACTTTATACTTTATAGACAGTGTTTCTGCAAATATCTTTGCTATATTTTTCTAAGTTGAAGTGATAACAGTAAAATAAACCCAACACACTGAGTGACTTGTTCTTTCCTTTAAGCAGTACAGGTAAAAGTACAGTGGACGTAGGCACACCCATGACAATAAAACAACATTAATTGAGCCAGCATACAAGTGCTTGAGTGCTTTGGCACAAACAATAAACAAAACTGAATTACACAGATTTGGTGTTAAAGAATCGAGAACTACATCGTTTCTTTTCTCAATAGTAACTGTTTCGTCAATTGAAATAGTTCCTTTTCCCATTGTAATAGTAAATACTACTAATAATAATCTTTATTTAAAGTCGGCTTTTGGATGAACAATTAACATAAGTTCCAAAGAGCTTTTGGACTAACTGTAAATAACAGTCTACAACTACATAACGTGTCATGTTATTATTTTGGTACCATGGGTATTCGAATATACTAACGACAGATTCGAATGCCATTGGTACCAAAATGACACCATTCATTCAGACCCATTTTTCACTCTCCCACGTCCCCAATAGTATTCTATATCTGAATTACAGCTTAATACTATAATTCTATTCAATCATCTGTGTATAATGCCAATCTAAAGTTTCTTTTTATTATTATTTTGATACTAAAGTTAAATTTTATTGTATCATAGACAATTTTGTTCTGTATTTCTATTGTGTCTCTGCAAAATTTATTTAAATTATTGTGTACTAACTGTGTATAGTATTTTTGATTATTTTATATGATCTAATGTTGTATAAAAGTTCTGCTGGCGAGTACTTCTGTGTATTTTTTTAATATTACACGTACTTATAATTTTAATATTTTAACTTGCATTTTGTGGAATTATTACTATAATTTGTAGTTTTTTTCACCAGATGCATTTGCCATTAAGCAGTGTTGGTTTTTAATCCTTATCATAGAATGAATGATGAATTTGCAATGATTTTATTGTTTTCATCTCTTTTATCTGGTAAATAAAGATTTATTAAATAAAGACTATATACATGTATATGTAAAATTATTATAAGGACTTAATATATATATATTAAGTCTTTATTTGCCAGATAAAACAGATAAAAATGATAAAATCATTGCAATATATATAGATATGTGTATTCAATTTTTATGTAAATAACAGTGTCTATTTGTGTATCTATACTGGTGTAACTGAAATGGAACTGGACACTGCTAACAAGAGACTAAATGACGAACAAGAAGAACCCAATATGGAATAAGTAGAACATCTCCATTGTCGTTTTCTACAGTCAAGAAAAGCGTAATTTGATACAGCTTGGGTCCGGAATAAACTGTTCACGTGGTTATGATCTCAAATACAAATAAAAGCCAGAAATAGACCTTTCAGTTCAACATAACTAAAACTCCTAGCAGCAGGAGAGCTCAGCCGAGGAGTAATACAAACAGTAGCTGACGTTTTTTATACAGCAGGCGAGTGACGCATTATAAACATGCCAGTGTATTCCTGGGTGGTGTGTGTCAGGCCATGAATTGTACAAAGGAGGAAGCTCAATTTCTTCCTGTGGTGATGTCTCAGAAACCGGAAGCGGATTGAGCTGCTGATGCATTCATTCAATGAAGCCGCCTATCTTTTTTTCATACAAGAACATACAAAAGCCTCAAATAATGGCAGGGAACTACAAAGTGTAAGGCTCGGTTATAAAATAATATGAATACGGGTAATATGAGTACTTGCTGATATTCCTCTCCAGCAGATGATGCGTTAATCAACTGGGAAGCAATTTTCCTGTAGAGAAATCCATAGATAAGAGGCCCTGTAAACAACTTTTGATTTAGCTGAATGAGTATCTTTATAGCAATCTGTCAGCATTTTGAAAACAAGAAAGACAGACCCCCGAAAAAATCTTCCATAAAAGTTGTCTCAATATTGCCAGACAGAAGGACTTACTGGCTGACTATTGAGTGACTAGTTAAATTGTTGATGGACTAAATCATTTAATAAAGATGAATGACTAATTTATCAACTCTTTGATGGACTAAATCATTTAATAAAGATGCATGACTAATTCATCAACTCCTTAAACGTCTTCTTAACTATTTGGCAGACAATTTCATGAATAATGTCTGGCTGCTTATGAATCCATTTATCAATGTTTAGACAATTGATTAATTACCTGCCTCCTTGGTTAGTTGGTTGTAGTTGTTTGGTTAACCTGCCTCCTTGGTTAGTTGGTTGCTTGGCTGTAGTTGTTTGGTTAACCTGCCTCCTTGGTTAGTTGGTTGCTTGGTTGTAGTTGTTTGGTTAACCTGCCTCTTTGGTTAGTTGGTTGCTTGGTTGTAGTTCCTTGGTTAACCTGCCTCCTTGGTTAGTTGGTTGCTTGGTTGTAGTTGTTTGGTTAACTGATGTACCAAGAGACTTTTATACACCAGCTCGTTTGTTAGTTAGCTGATATCTTGTTTTATTCTTCTTTAAGATTTGTATTGTATCTTGTATTTGGATTGTCTTAGCTACCGAAAATATATTGTATTTTGTATTTGGGTTGTCTTAGCTACCGAAAATAAAGTTTATTTTGTATTTGGATTGTCTTAGCTACCGAAAATATATTGTATTTTGTATTTGGATTGTCTTAACTACCGAAAATATATTTTATTTTGTATTTGGATTGTCTTAGCTACTGAAAATATATTGTATTTTGTATTTGGATTGTCTTAGCTACTGAAAATATATTTTATTTTGTATTTGGATTGTCTTAGCTACCGAAAATAAAGTTTGAATTGAACTGAAATTGAATTTCGGCACTAAGAGACTGCTCTATACACTAGCCTGTTGGTTGAATGAAAATGATTAGTATAATGACTGAATACTTGGTTGCTTCCTCGAATGAGTAATCAACTGACCGACTCGCTACCCGACTCAACGACAAGATAAATTACAGTTGATCGACCAACTACTGACTGACTGGTTGAGCAAACGATTGCTTGGTGGCTGACTGAATGAATGAAGTACATTTTGCAAAGTTGATAAATGAAGTCCCTCGGCTACAAAAATGGGTCGAGGGGCTAATGGCCGAGTGGTCGTTGCGCGGTTGCTGCAGAGCTACAATGCATTGCGAAGCTGACTCAACTCAGTGCTCAGCCGGATCGAAAATGTTTACTGCCACTTAAAATGACGACGTGAAATCTATTGGCACGCCCCCTACCCAATGTTCAATATGATTTAAAACTTTTATTAGAACAGTTACTTGCAGACGGAATTGTAGAACGGATAATCAATTTATGTAGGAATTCTGACTAGATGTTTTAACGTTTGAGAGATTATTTTCAATCAGAAAGCGCTTTATCTAACTGTGCCTGTTTCCAAAGTTCACTATATGAATGCTGTTATTTTTATGTATGAAAATTTTAGAATCTGTCAAAAACTAGAGAAGCAGGGACAAAAAGAAAAACTTGTCGCGAAGTTTGTCTCATAATTACTTCGCGTTTGATTAACTTGACTTGTGAAACATTACATTGTTTGTCCTCTTGCTCATTTCTCTTTCATAATTTTTTCATCTCATTCCCTCCTTTTTTAGGCTTGTTATAACGTTGAAATAGCTTAAATTTCCCTCTAATCTTACTGTACTTATTTGCTTCTGAATGACATTTTACATTAATAGTGTTCCAGTTTTCTGTATTTAAGCTGTGTAACACGGGTCTACCTTGAACATTTAGACCTGTGGGTTAGCCAGGCTAATTGTTCAGCTGTGTTTTAGTATAGTGGTATTTTAGTATTGATAATAATTATGTTATTTGATTCTGTGATTGTACCAACTAATATAGTTATTATAATATAATTCTTCGTGATTTGTCAATGATTGTGATGTTTGATTATTTGATTGTAAAAGCTAACAGGCTTAATAATTGTGGGCAAACTTTAATTCGGTATCAGCTCTCCCCCTATTTCCTTACCCTATTAGCCTAGAAGAAAAATTTGGAACTGAAAACAGTTTTATTAAAGCAAGCTGGGCACGAGTATTTCATATGACACTGCAAAGGTGATTTTAAACCTATTGGGTAAGGGGGCTAAGAAGCAAGTGTGAAAATGGTCTCCTTGGAAACCATAATTCCTCTTGTGGATGTAAGATTGTAAGCACAGAAATCAAATATCTTTGGCAAATTCATACAACCTCTTCTGCAGACATTATATTAAACGTATTTTAAATGAAACGTACTTGAGTTTTTCAAGTTTGAATTGCGGTCAAAAAAGCTTTATCAATCGCGAGTGCTGGCTACGGATAGATAACCCTTTCAACGGTGGGTGTAGTAGGCGTATTTAGAATTTGCGAGAGGGTCACGGCGTCCCGCAACGGACGTTTTCCCGGACCCAACTCGCGACTTTTTCGAAATTTTGACCACACAGCCTTTGGAAAAAACGTTCTAACGGCGCCTGGTGGGACTCTCAAAAGGAGATATATAGCTCTTTAGAAAGAGGAAGAACAGGGCTACACGATGATGTGGGCTATATTTTAGGACAGGTCCACCAAGAGGAGTAGCGAGGAGTTAATTAGATGTTTCATTTTTGGCAATTTTCGCTTGGAAAACTGCTAACGCAAAGCCATTGTTCCGACGTCATCCATTATACTCTGCTTATAACTTTAATTCAGTAAAAGCTGCTAAGTTCACGGTATTTATGGATAAATGGAAGAACTGCCATGGCCATTCTCACACGAACGAGCCCACAAGACAGTCAGTTAATGGCCTGCAGAGGAAAATCTTTGAATTTTCGCTAAAATTCTTGCAAAAATCACGGAGGTTTACATTTGATGAGAGCATTTACGATCCGAAGACCGTAAAAAGAGTCGACATTCTTAATATTGGACGCAAAATGGAAGGCAAACGACAAGTTACGACCTGAGTGTTGACATAAGTGACTTTACGCGACGGCAGTGCATTTTATTCGGGAAAATTGTGACGAAACGTGGTGAATTAAATTGTTTCGATTTCGATTTATTTATTCATCCATCAAACACAATACAAAAATAAAAGTTAAAGAATTACTAATTAACAATGCATCACAATGCTATGAGCGCAGGAGAAGAAATTAACTTCAATATGGATAAGATTAAATTAATGATATAAACAACAACTAAAAAAATACTGGAGCGAAGCAAACAGATGCGAGAAAATGATAATGACGATGTTGATGATAATGATGACACCGATGGCGATATTAATGCTGATGACATTGTGTTGAAATATGTGTGTGTTACCACCGTTTACTTACGTTTTATTTAAGAAATGTCACAATCAAGTTCCAGGCCAGAAAAGAAAGATTTTCAAATAAGAATAAATAACAGTGATCATGATAAACAAGAGAACATCCTTCATAAATAAAGCTTAGGTGCTGCCTTATTGCATACAGAGCTTGCATTAACAGTAATGCTGTATACAACTTGTAAATTTTAACTTCTGCGATGACCGTTTGGATCAGCTATTTTAACGGCAAGCCTTTTGCTACAAGTTTACGTAACATTCTGCAATGTTTGAAAAAATAATCACACTATTCCCTCTTGTCAATAAGAACAATAATGTGGTTTTTGATGAATCAGTGGTGCACACTGGGATGGCGATACAGTGCTGTTTTCCAAGTGGCACAAATATTTTAAATTATTAAGAATTTTCCTCTTCAATTACAAAAGTCTTTCAAACAGCTAAGCGTATGGTAAGTAATACAACTTTATATGAAAATTTTTTGAGACATTTTAAAATCCGCGTTTCTTGTACGGAAGAGACTGAGTCCACAACAGTATTTCAGTCTTAAGTTATGATAACTGTACTTAATCATACGTCACTTGAGCAAAGTGTTTAATTTAATTAACTTTATTAAGTCATTGTAAATTGGAATAATATAGCTAGTTAAATTGATCTGTTAGATAAAAAATTCATATCTATAGCCATCCAAGTGACTTTAAAGATATACTGCAGTTTCTAATATTTTTCATGTTAATTCAGTCCAATCAAGCCATCTGGCATCCATGATGAATAGATTCATGGATTTCACGGATGCA